>OY284481.1:41693282-42041735 GCA_958336345.1 Dorcus parallelipipedus
ATCCGCAAATACCGCAAATTAGCCGCAAAGTTCGCAAACGACCCGCAATCGTCAGAGCGCGAAGCCGATGTTATTGGCGCTGGTAAGGTTGTAAGAGACAACCATGACTTATCAGAAGTGACAAGGTGACAGCAGAGTGTCAAAAAAAGTGACAGGTATGGTAAAGGTTTTTGTTGCGGCAAGGCGGGACATTTTAAAGAAGAATGCCCTTTCAAGGAAGCAAAATGCCACAAATGCAAGCAGACGGGACACTTGGCAGTAATGTGCAATGGTCAAAAGGTGAGAAAAACAAATGATGTGAGACAAGTAGAAACAGTGAATACGTTAAGCGGTAATGAAAATGGTCAGATCAAGTTGAGACTGAGTGATCGGTTATGTGACTTTATGGTGGACACTGGTGCTCGAGTTACTATCATAAATGCTTAAACGTGGAAAGCGATCGGCAGTATAAATTTGCGTGAGACAGATATAGTACTGCGAGATTACAACGGTAATGACATAAAGATTTTGGGTGTGATTCGCAAATACCGCAAACTAGCCGCAAAGTCCGCAAACGACCGCAAACCAGCCGCACACTCCGCAAACTAGCAGCAAACTCCGCAAACTACTCGCAAACTCCGCCAACTATACGGCCGCAAACTCCGCAAACTAGCCGCAAACTCCGCTTAATAGCCGCAAACCCTGCAAACGACACGTAAATACCGTAAACTAGCCGCAAACTCCGCTTACTAGCTGCAAGCCCTGCAAGCGATCCGCAAATACCGCAAACTAGCCGCAAAGTCCGCAAGCGACCCGCAAACCAGCCGCAAACTCCGCCAACTATACGCAAACTCCGCAAACTTGCCGCAAACTCCGCAAACTAGCAGCAAACTCCGCAAACGACCCGCAAACTCCGCAGACCAGCCGCAAACTCGGCAAACTAGCCGCAAGCTCCGCAAACGACCCACAAACTCGGCAAACCAGCCGCAAACTCCTCAAACGACTCACAAACTCCGCAAACAACCCGCAAACTCCGCAGACCAGCCGCAAACTCGGCAAACTAGCCGCAAGCTCCGCAAACGACCCGCAAATTCGGCAAACTAGCCGCAAACTCCGCAAACTCGCCGCAAACTAGCAATAAACTCCGCAAACGACTCGCAAACTCCGCAAACGACACGCAAACTCCGCAAACGATACGCAAACTCCTCAAATTAGCCGCAAACTCCGCTTACTAGCCGCAAACCTCGCAAACGACCCGCAAATACCGCAAACTACGCTTACTAGCCGCAAACCCTGCAAGCGATTGGCAAATACCGCAAACTAGCCGCAAAGTCCGCAAACGACCGCAAACCAGCCGCAAACTCCGCCAACTATACGCAAACTCCGCAAACTAGCCGCAAACTCCGCAAACTAGCAGCAAACTCCGCAAACTACTCGCAAACTCAGCAAACTCGCCGCAAAATCCGCAAACGACTCGCAAACTCCGCAAACGACTCGCAAACTCCGCAAACGACCCGCAAACTCCGCAAACTAGCCGTAAACTCCGCAAACTCCTCTTACTAGCCGCAAACCTCGCAAGCGACCCGCAAATACCGCAAACTACGCTTACTAGCCGCAAATTCTGCAAGCGCTTGGCAAATACCGCAAACTAGCCGCAAAGTCCGCAAACGACCGCAAACCAGCCGCAAACTCCGCCAACTATACGCAAACTCCGCAAACTAGCCGCAAACTCCGCAAACTAGCAGCAAACTCCGCAAACTATTCGCAAACTCAGCAAACTCGCCGCAAAATTCGCAAACTAGCGGCAAACTCCGCAAACGACTCGCAGACTCCGCAAACGACTCGCAAACTCCGCAAACGACCCGCAAACTCCGCAAACTAGCCGCAAACTCCGCAAACTCCTCTTACTAGCCGCAAACCTCGCAAGCGACCCGCAAATACCGCAAACTAGCCGCAAACTACGCTTACTAGCCGCAAACCCTGCAAGCGATCCGCAAATACCGCAAACTAGCCGCAAAGTCCGCAAACGACCCGCAATCGTCAGAGCGCGAAGCCTATGTTATTGGCGCTGGTAAGGTTGTAAGAGACAACCATGTCTTATCAGAAGTGGCGAAGGTGACAGCAAAGTATCAAAAAAAGTGAGAGGTATGGTAAATGTTTTTGTCGTGGCAAGGCGGGACATTTTAAAGAAGAATGCTCTTTCAAGGAAGCAAAATGCCACAAATGCAAGCAGACGGGACACCTGGCAGTAATGTGCAATGGTCAGAAGGTGAGAAAAACAAATGATGTGAGACAAGTAGAAACAGTGAATACGTTAAGCGGTAATGAAAATGGTCAGATCAAGTTGAGACTGAGTGATCGGTTATGTGACTTTATAGTGGACACTGGTGCGCGAGTTACTATCATAAATGCTAAAACGTGGAAAGCGATCGGCAGTATAAATTTGCGTGAGACAGATATAGTACTGCGAGATTACAACGGTAATGACATAAAGATTTTGGGTGTGGTAAAAACTACTGTAGTGCACAAGAAAAATCAAGCCCAAATCGACGTGTTTAGTTAGTCGGCGTTGAGGCCAAAAACAAAAAAAACAAAAATTAATAATTGTTCTGCTTTTTCCAAAACGTGTTCCACTTTTTATCGTGCATAATTTAATTATAAAGGAACCCAACACTCCGCAAACGACTCGCAAACTCCGCAAACGACCCGCAAACTCCGCAAACTAGCCGCAAACTCCGCTTAATAGCCGCAAACCCTGCAAACGACACGCAAATACCGTAAACTAGCCGCAAACTCCGCTTACTAGCTGCAAACCCTGCAAGCGATCCGCAAATACCGCAAACTAGCCGCAAAGTCCGCAAGCGACCCGCAAACCAGCCGCAAACTACGCCAACTATACGCAAACTCCGCAAACTTGCCGCAAACTCCGCAAACTAGCAGCAAACTCCGTAGACCAGCCGAAAACTCGGCAAACTAGCCGCAAGCTCCGCAAACGACCCGCAAACTCGGCAAACCAGCCGCAAACTCCTCAAACGACTCACAAACTCCGCAAACAACCCGCAAACTCCGCAGACCAGCCGCAAACTCGGCAAACTAGCCGCAAGCTCCGCAAACGACCCGCAAATTCGGCAAACTAGTCGCAAACTCCGCAAACTACTCGCAAACTCCGCAAACTCGCCGCAAACTCGCCGCAAACTAGCAATAAACTCCGCAAACGACTCGCAAACTCCGCAAACGACACGCAAACTCCGCAAACGATACGCAAACTCCTCAAACTAGCCGCAAACTCCGCTTACTAGCCGCAAACCTCGCAAACGACCCGCAAATACCGCAAACTACGCTTACTAGCCGCAAACTCTGCAAGCGATTGGCAAATACCGCAAACTAGCCGCAAAGTCCGCAAACGACCGCAAACCAGCCGCAAACTCCGCCAACTATACGCAAACTCCGCAAACTAGCCGCAAACTCCGCAAACTAGCAGCAAACTCCGCAAACTATTCGCAAACTCAGCAAACTCGCCGCAAAATTCGCAAACTAGCGGCAAACTCCGCAAACGACTCGCAGACTCCGCAAACGACTCGCAAACTCCGCAAACGACCCGCAAACTCCGCAAACTAGCCGCAAACTCCGCAAACTCCTCTTACTAGCCGCAAACCTCGCAAGCGACCCGCAAATACCGCAAACTAGCCGCAAACTGCGCTTACTAGCCGCAAACCCTGCAAGCGATCCGCAAATACCGCAAACTAGCCGCAAAGTCCGCAAACGACCCGCAATCGTCAGAGCGCGAAGCCTATGTTATTGGCGCTGGTAAGGTTGTAAGAGACAACCATGTCTTATCAGAAGTGGCGAAGGTGACAGCAAAGTATCAAAAAAAGTGAGAGGTATGGTAAATGTTTTTGTCGTGGCAAGGCGGGACATTTTAAAGAAGAATGCTCTTTCAAGGAAGCAAAATGCCACAAATGCAAGCAGACGGGACACCTGGCAGTAATGTGCAATGGTCAGAAGGTGAGAAAAACAAATGATGTGAGACAAGTAGAAACAGTGAATACGTTAAGCGGTAATGAAAATGGTCAGATCAAGTTGAGACTGAGTGATCGGTTATGTGACTTTATAGTGGACACTGGTGCGCGAGTTACTATCATAAATGCTAAAACGTGGAATGCGATCGGCAGTATAAATTTGCGTGAGACAGATATAGTACTGCGAGATTACAACGGTAATGACATAAAGATTTTGGGTGTGGTAAAAACTACTGTAGTGCACAAGAAAAATCAAGCCCAAATCGACGTGTTTAGTTAGTCGGCGTTGAGGCCAAAAACAAAAAAAACAAAAATTAATAATTGTTCTGCTTTTTCCAAAACGTGTTCCACTTTTTATCGTGCATAATTTAATTATAAAGGAACCCAACACTCCGCAAACGACTCGCAAACTCCGCAAACGACCCGCAAACTCCGCAAACTAGCCGCAAACTCCGCTTAATAGCCGCAAACCCTGCAAACGACACGCAAATACCGTAAACTAGCCGCAAACTCCGCTTACTAGCTGCAAACCCTGCAAGCGATCCGCAAATACCGCAAACTAGCCGCAAAGTCCGCAAGCGACCCGCAAACCAGCCGCAAACTACGCCAACTATACGCAAACTCCGCAAACTTGCCGCAAACTCCGCAAACTAGCAGCAAACTCCGTAGACCAGCCGAAAACTCGGCAAACTAGCCGCAAGCTCCGCAAACGACCCGCAAACTCGGCAAACCAGCCGCAAACTCCTCAAACGACTCACAAACTCCGCAAACAACCCGCAAACTCCGCAGACCAGCCGCAAACTCGGCAAACTAGCCGCAAGCTCCGCAAACGACCCGCAAATTCGGCAAACTAGCCGCAAACTCCGCAAACTACTCGCAAACTCCGCAAACTCGCCGCAAACTCGCCGCAAACTCGCCGCAAACTAGCAATAAACTCCGCAAACGACTCGCAAACTCCGCAAACGACACGCAAACTCCGCAAACGATACGCAAACTCCTCAAACTAGCCGCAAACTCCGCTTACTAGCCGCAAACCTCGCAAACGACCCGCAAATACCGCAAACTACGCTTACTAGCCGCAAACTCTGCAAGCGATTGGCAAATACCGCAAACTAGCCGCAAAGTCCGCAAACGACCGCAAACCAGCCGCAAACTCCGCCAACTATACGCAAACTCCGCAAACTAGCCGCAAACTCCGCAAACTAGCAGCAAACTCCGCAAACTATTCGCAAACTCAGCAAACTCGCCGCAAAATTCGCAAACTAGCGGCAAACTCCGCAAACGACTCGCAGACTCCGCAAACGACTCGCAAACTCCGCAAACGACCCGCAAACTCCGCAAACTAGCCGCAAACTCCGCAAACTCCTCTTACTAGCCGCAAACCTCGCAAGCGACCCGCAAATACCGCAAACTAGCCGCAAACTACGCTTACTAGCCGCAAACCCTGCAAGCGATCCGCAAATACCGCAAACTAGCCGCAAAGTCCGCAAACGACCCGCAATCGTCAGAGCGCGAAGCCTATGTTATTGGCGCTGGTAAGGTTGTAAGAGACAACCATGTCTTATCAGAAGTGGCGAAGGTGACAGCAAAGTATCAAAAAAAGTGAGAGGTATGGTAAATGTTTTTGTCGTGGCAAGGCGGGACATTTTAAAGAAGAATGCTCTTTCAAGGAAGCAAAATACCAAAAATGCAAGCAGACGGGACACCTGGCAGTAATGTGCAATGGTCAGAAGGTGAGAAAAACAAATGATGTGAGACAAGTAGAAACAGTGAATACGTTAAGCGGTAATGAAAATGGTCAGATCAAGTTGAGACTGAGTGATCGGTTATGTGACTTTATGGTGGACACTGGTGCGCGAGTTACTATCATAAATGCTAAAACGTGGAAAGCGATCGGCAGTATAAATTTGCGTGAGACACATATAGTACTGCGAGATTACAACGGTAATGACATAAAGATTTTGGGTGTGGTAAAAACTACTGTAGTGCACAAGAAAAATCAAGCCCAAATCGACGTGATTAGTTAGTCGGCGTTGAGGCCAAAAACAAAAAAAACAAAAATTAATAATTGTTCTGCTTTTTCCAAAACGTGTTCCACTTTTTATCGTGCACAATTTAATTATAAAGGAACCCAACACTCCGCAAACGACTCGCAAACTCCGCAAACGACCCGCAAACTCCGCAAACTAGCCGCAAACTCCGCTTAATAGCCGCAAACCCTGCAAACGACACGCAAATACCGTAAACTAGCCGCAAACTCCGCTTACTAGCTGCAAACCCTGCAAGCGATCCGCAAACACCGCAAACTAGCCGCAAAGTCCGCAAGCGACCCTCAAACTCCGCAAACCAGCCGCAAACTCCTCAAACGACTCACAAACTCCGCAAACAACCCAGACTGCAAACTAGCAATAAACTCCGCAAACGACAGATATAGTACTGCGAGATTACAACGGTAATGACATAAAGATTTTGGGTGTGGTATAAACTACTGTAGTGCACAAGAAAAATCAAGCCCAATTCGACGTATTTAGTTAGTCGGCGTTGAGGCCAAAAACAAAAAAAACAAAAATTAATAATTGTTCTGCTTTTTCCAAAACGTGTTCCACTTTTTATCGTGCACAATTTAATTATAAAGGAACCCAACACTCCGCAAACGACTCGCAAACTCCGCAAACGACACGCAAACTCCGCAAACGATACGCAAACTCCGCTTACTAGCCGCAAACCTCGCAAACGACCCGTAAATACCGTAAACTAGCCGCAAACTCCGCTTACTAGCCGCAAACCCTGAAAACGATCAGCATATACCGCAAACTAGCCGCAAACTCCGCAAACTAGCAGCAAACTCCGCTTACTAGCCGCAAACCTAGCAAGCGACCCGCAAACCAGCCGCAAACTCCGCCAACTAGCAGCAAACTCCGCAAACGACCCGCAAACTCCGCAGACCAGCCGCAAACTCGGCAAACTAGCCGCAAGCTCCGCAAACGACCCGCAAACTCCGCAAACCAGTCGCAAACTCCACAAACGACTCGCAAACTCCGCAAACAACCCGCAAACTCCGCAGACCAGCCGCAAACTCGGCAAACTAGCCGCAAGCTCCGCAAACGACCCGCAAATTATAAAGGAACACAACACTCCGCAAACGACTCGCAAACTCCGCAAACGACCCGCAAACTCCGCAAACTAGCCGCAAACCACGCTTACTAGCCGCAAACCCTGCAAGCGATCCGCAAATACCGCAAACTAGCAGCAAACTCCGCAAACTACTCGCAAACTCCGCAAACTAGCCGCAAACTCCGCAAACTAGCAGCAAACTCCGCAAGCGACTCGCAAACTCCGCAAACTAGCCGCAAACTCCGCTTACTAGCCGCAAACCCCGCAAACGATCCGTAAATACCGTAAACTAGCCGCAAACTCCGTTTGCTAGCCGCAAACCCTGAAAACGATCAGCAAATACCGCAAACTAGCCGCAAAGTCCGCAAGCGACCCGCAAACTACACAAACTAGCCGCAAATTCCGCAAACTAGCCGCAAACTCCGCCAACTATACGCAAACTCGGCAAACTAGCCGCAAACTCCGCAGACCAGCCGCAAACTCGGCAAACTAGCCGCAAGCTCCGCAAACGACCCTCAAATTCGGCAAACTACTCGCAAACTCCGCAAACTAGCTATAAACTCCGCAAACGACTCGCAAACCCCGCAAACGACACGCAAACTCCGCAAACTCCGCTTACTAGCCGTAAACCTCGCAAACGACCCGTAAATACCGCAAACTAGCCGCAAACTACGCTTACTAGCCGCAAACCCTGCAAGCGATCCGCATATACCGCAAACTAGCCGCAAAATCCGCAAGCGACCGCAAACCAGCCGCAAACTCCGCCAACTATACGCAAACTCGGCAAACTAGCCGCAAACTCCGCAGACCAGCCGCAAACTCGGCAAACTAGCCGCAAGCTCCGCAAACGACCCTCAAATTCGGCAAACTACTCGCAAACTCCGCAAACTAGCTATAAACTCCGCAAACGACTCGCAAACCCCGCAAACGACACGCAAACTCCGCAAACTCCGCTTACTAGCCGTAAACCTCGCAAACGACCCGTAAATACCGCAAACTAGCCGCAAACTACGCTTACTAGCCGCAAACCCTGCAAGCGATCCGCATATACCGCAAACTAGCCGCAAAATTCGCAAGCGACCGCAAACCAGCCGCAAACTCCGCCAACTATACGGAAACTCCGCAAACTACTCGCAAACTCCGCAAACTCGCCGCAAACTCCGCAAACGACTCGCAAACTCCGCAAACTCCGCAAACGATACGCAAACTCCGCAAACGATGCGCAAACTCCTCAAACTAGCCGCAAACCTCGCAAACGACCCGCAAATACCGCAAACTACGTTTACTAGCCGCAAACACTGCAAGCGATTCGCAAATACCGCAAACTAGCCGCAAAGTCCGCAAACGACCGCAAACCAGCCGCAAACTCCGCCAACTATACGCAAACTCAGCAAACTCGCCGCAAAATCCGCAAACTAGCGGCAAACTCCGCAAACGACTCGCAAACTCCGCAAACGACTCGCAAACTCCGCAAACGACCCGCAAACTCCGCAAACTAGCCGCAAACTCCGGAAACTAGCAGCAAACTCCGCTTACTAGCCGCAAACCTCGCAAGCGACCCGCAAACCAGCCGCAAACTCCGCCAACTAGCAGCAAACTCCGCAAACGACCCGCAAACTCCGCAGACCAGCCGCAAACTCGGCAAACTAGCCGCAAGCTCCGCAAACGACCCGCAAACTCCGCAAACCAGTCGCAAACTCCACAAACGACTCGCAAACTCCGCAAACAACCCGCAAACTCCGCAGACCAGCTGCAAACTCGGCAAACTAGCCGCAAGCTCCGCAAACGACCCGCAATTTATAAAGGAACACAACACTCCGCAAACGACTCGCAAACTCCGCAAACGACCCGCAAACTCGGCAAACTAGCCGCAAACCACGCTTACTAGCCGCAAACCCTGCAAGCGATCCGCAAATACCGCAAGCGATCCGCAAATACCGCAAACTAGCAGCAAACTCCGCAAACTACTCGCAAACTCCGCAAACTAGCCGCAAACTCCGCAAACTAGCAGCAAACTCCGCAAGCGACTCGCAAACTCCGCAAACTAGCCGCAAACTCCGCTTACTAGCCGCAAACCCCGCAAACGACCCGTAAATACCGTAAACTAGCCGCAAACTCCGCTTACTAGCCGCAAACCCTGAAAACGATCAGCAAATACCGCAAACTAGCCGCAAAGTCCGCAAGCGACCCGCAAACTACACAAACTAGCCGCAAATTCCGCAAACTAGCCGCAAACTCCGCCAACTATACGCAAACTCGGCAAACTAGCCCCAAACTCCGCAGACCAGCCGCAAACTCGGCAAACTAGCCGCAAGCTCCGCAAACGACCCTCAAATTCGGCAAACTACTCGCAAACTCCGCAAACTAGCTATAAACTCCGCAAACGACTCGCAAACTCCGCAAACGACACGCAAACTCCGCAAACTCCGCTTACTAGCCGCAAACCTCGCAAACGACCCGTAAATACCGCAAACTAGCAGCAAACTACGCTTACTAGCCGCAAACCCTGCAAGCGATCCGCATATACCGCAAACTAGCCGCAAAATCCGCAAGCGACCGCAAACCAGCCGCAAACTCCGCCAACTATACGCAAACTCGGCAAACTAGCCGCAAACTCCGCAGACCAGCCGCAAACTCGGCAAACTAGCCGCAAGCTCCGCAAACGACCCTCAAATTCGGCAAACTACTCGCAAACTCCGCAAACTAGCTATAAACTCCGCAAACGACTCGCAAACTCCGCAAACGACACGCAAACTCCGCAAACTCCGCTTACTAGACGCAAACCTCGCAAACGACCCGTAAATACCGCAAACTAGCCGCAAACTACGCTTACTAGCCGCAAAATCCGCAAGCGACCGCAAACCAGCCGCAAACTTCGCCAACTATACGGAAACTCCGCAAACTACTCGCAAACTCCGCAAACTCGCCGCAAACTCCGCAAACGACTCGCAAACTCCGCAAACGACTCGCAAACTCCGCAAACGACTCGCAAACTCCGCAAGCGACCCGCAAACTAGCCGCAAGCCCTGCAAGCGATCCGCAAATACCGCAAATTAGCCGCAAAGTTCGCAAACGACCCGTAAATACCGTAAACTAGCCGCAAACTCCGCTTACTAGCCGCAAACCCTGAAAACGATCAGCAAATACCGCAAACTAGCCGCAAAGTCCGCAAGCGACCCGCAAACTACACAAACTAGCCGCAAATTCCGCAAACTAGCCGCAAACTCCGCCAACTATACGCAAACTCGGCAAACTAGCCGCAAACTCCGCAGACCAGCCGCAAACTCGTCAAACTAGCCGCAAGCTCCGCAAACGACCCTCAAATTCGGCAAACTATTCGCAAACTCCGCAAACTAGCTATAAACTCCGCAAACGACTCGCAAACTCCGCAAACGACACGCAAACTCCGCAAACTCCGCTTACTAGACGCAAACCTCGCAAACGACCCGTAAATACCGCAAACTAGCCGCAAACTACGCTTACTAGCCGCAAAATCCGCAAGCGACCGCAAACCAGCCGCAAACTCCGCCAACTATACGGAAACTCCGCAAACTACTCGCAAACTCCGCAAACTCGCCGCAAACTCCGCAAGCGACCCGCAAATACCGCAAACTAGCCGCAAGCCCTGCAAGCGATCCGCAAATACCGCAAATTAGCCGCAAAGTTCGCAAACGACCCGCAATCGTCAGAGCGCGAAACCGATGTTATTGGCGCTGGTAAGGTTGTAAGAGACAACCATGACTTATCAAAAGTGACAAGGTGACAGCAGAGTGTCAAAAAAAGTGACAGGTATGGTAAAGCTTTTTGTTGTGGCAAGGCGGGACATTTTAAAGAAGAATGCCCTTTCAAGGAAGCAAAATGCCACACATGCAAGCAGACGGGACACTTGGCAGTAATGTGTAATGGTCAGAAGGTGAGAAAAACCATTGATGTGAGACAAGTAGAAGCAGTGAATACGTTAAGCGGTAATGAAAATGGTCAGATCAAGTTGGGACTGAGTGACCGGTTATGTGACTTTATGGTGGACACTGGTGCGCGAGTTACTATCATAAATGCTAAAACGTGGAAAGCGATCGGCAGTCCAAATTTGCGTGAGACAGATATAGTACTGCGAGATTACAACGGTAATGACATAAAGATTTTGGGTGTGGTAAAAACTACTGTAGTGCACAAGAAAAATCAAGCCCAAATCGACGTGTTTAGTTAGTCGGCGTTGAGGCCAAAAACAAAAAAAACAAAAATTAATAATTGTTCTGCTTTTTCCAAAACGTGTTCCACTTTTTATCGTGCACAATTTAATTATAAAGGAACCCAACACTCCGCAAACGACTCGCAAACTCCGCAAACGACCCGCAAACTCCGCAAACTAGCCGCAAACTCCGCTTAATAGCCGCAAACCGTAAACTAGCCGCAAACTCCGCTTACTAGCTGCAACCCTGCAAGCGATCCGCAAATACCGCAAACTAGCCGCAAAGTCCGCAAGCAACCCGCAAACCAGCCGCAAACTCCGTCAACTATACGCAAACTCCGCAAACTTGCCGCAAACTTCGCAGACCAGCCGCAAACTCGGCAAACTAGCCGCAAGCTCCGCAAACGACCCGCAAACTCCGCAAACCAGCCGCAAACTCCTCAAACGACTCACAAACTCCGCAAACAACCCGCAAACTCCGCAGACCAGCCGCAAACTCGGCAAACTAGCCGCAAGCTCCGCAAACGACTCGCAAACTCCGCAAACGAATCGCAAACTAGCCGCAAACTCCGCTTAATAGCCGCAAACCCTGCAAACGACACGCAAATACCGTAAACTAGTCGCAAACTCCGCTTACTAGCCGCAAACCCCGCAAGCGACCCGTAAATACCGCAAACTAGCCGCAAATTCCGCAAACTAGCAGCAAACTCCGCAAACTAACCGCAAGCTACGCAAACTAGCCGCAAACTCCGCAAAAGACCCGAAAACTCCGCAAACTACTCGCAAACTAGCCGCAAACTCCGCTTACTAGCCGCAAACACCGCAAACGACCCGCAAATACCGCAAGCGAGCCGCAAATTCCGCAAACGAACCGCAAGAACACTGGTATTATAAACTGTTCACTTTTTATGCAGGTCCTTGCTCGGGCGCCAATGTAAGGTTGTCTCCTCGGTTCAGCGATTGTTTCGGTCAGCTGCTGGTTGGGTCCGGGTCTGCTCGCCGGAGTTCAGGTTCGTATCATTAAAAGACGGAATTCACAACAGAAACTTTATTCATACGTAAAAAAATATATTTACAATATATATAACGAAATCTGGTAGGTAATTCGTGTCGGCTACATTAGTATGCGGTGAAACGACTCCGGACATGCGTTTTTCGATGGTGCGGGGTACGGAGTGCACAAGACGCTTGTTCTGGGCTGGTAGCACAAGACACTTGTGCGGGGAGCGGAGTGAACAAGACACTTGTTCTGGGCTGGTAGCACAAGTGGCGGAGTGAACAAGACGCTTGTCCTCAGGTAGGTAGCATAAAACGCTCATGCGGGGCGGCGGAGTGAACAAGACGCTTGTCCTCAGGTATGTAGCATAAGACGCTTAAGCGAGGTGGCGGAGTGAACATGACACTTGTCCTCAGATAGGTAGCGTAAGACGCTTATGCGGGGTGGCGGAGTGAACATGACACTTGTCCTCAGATAGGTAGCGTAAGACGCTTATGCAGGGTGGTGGAGTGAACAAGACGCTTGTCCTCATGTAGGTAGCATAAGACGCTTATGCGGGGTGGCGGAGTGAATAAGACGCTTGTCCTCAGGTAGGTAGCGTAAAACGCTTATGCGGGGTGGCGGAGTGAACAAGACGCTTGTCCTCAGGTAGGTAGCATAAGACGCTTATGCGGGGTGGCGGAGTGAACAAGACGCTTGTCCTCAGGTAGGTAGCATAAGACGCTTATGCGGGGTGGCGGAGTGAATAAGACGCTTGTCCTCAGGTAGGTAGCATAAAACGCTTATGCGGGGTGGCGGAGTGAACAAGACGCTTGTCCTCAGGTAGGTAGCATAGGACGCTCATGCGGGGCGGCGGAGTGAACAAGACGCTTGTCCTCAGGTATGTAGCACGAGCGAGGAAGTTTTCAATCACGAACACTGGTATTATAAACTGTTAACTTTTTATGCAGGTCCCTCCTCGGGCGCCAATGTAACGTTCTCTCCTCGGTTCGGCGATTGTTTCGGTCATCTGCTGGTTGGGTCCGGGTCTGCTCGCCGGAGTCCAGGTTCGTATCATTAAAAGACGGAACACACAACAGAAACTTTATTCATACGTAAAAAAATATATTTACAATATATATAACGAAATCTGGTAGGTAATTCGTGTCGGCTACATTAATATGCGGTGAAACGACTCCGGACATGCGATTTTCGATGGTGCGGGGTACGGAGTGAAGAAGACGCTTGTTCTGGGCTGGTAACACAACATACTTGTGCGGGGAGCGGAGTGAACAAGACGCTTGTTCTGGGCTGGTAGCACAAGACACTTGTGCGGGGGGCGGAGTGAACAAGACGCTTGTCCTCAGGTAGGTAGCATAAGACGCTTATGCGGGGTGGCGGAGTGAACAAGACGCTTGTCCTCAGGTAGGTAGCACGAGCGAGAAAGTTTTCAATCACAGTCCTCCGCTATCTTTAGTAGCCATTCTGGTTTGTCGGATAGTATGTAGTTCCGGATTCTTCTGTACGAGGTTTCCTAATTTTCTCCTCAGCTCGTCTACTGATCCTGTAGCATCCACGTTATTTGCTTCAAGTTATTTAACCAGTTGATCTCTCCTTGAACTATGAATCCAGCGTTTCATACTAGACCACACACAAATATCTGTTGCGCGTTTTTAGTCACGAACACTGGTTAATACCATAAACTGTTCACTGTTTCGATGGTGCGGGGTACGGAGTGAAGAAGACGCTTGTTCTGGGCTGGTAACACAACATACTTGTGCGGGAAGCGGAGTGAAACAGACACTTGTTCTGGGCTGGTAGCACAAGACGGAGTGAACATGACACTTGACCTCAGATAGGTAGCATAAGACGCTTATGCAGGGTGGTGGAGTGAACAAGACGCTTGTCCTCAGGTAGGTAGCATAAGACGCTTATGCGGGGTGGCGGAGTGAACAAGACGCTTGTCCTCAGGTAGGTAGCATAGGACGCTCATGCGGGGGGGCGGAGTGAACAAGACGCTTGTCCTCAGGTATGTAGCACGAGCGAGAAAGTTTTCAATCACGAACACTGGTATTATAAACTGTTCACTTTTTATGCAGGTCCCTCCTCGGGTGCCACTGTAACGTTGTCTCCTCGGTTCGGCGGTTGTTTCCGTCATCTGCTGGTTGGGTCCGGGTCTGCTCGCCGGAGTACAGGTTCGTATCATTAAAAGACGGAATTCACAACAGAAATATTATTCATACGTAAAAAAGTATATTTACAATATATATAACTAAATCTGGTAGGTAATTCGTGTCGGCTACATTAGTATACGGTGAAACGAATCCGGACATGCGTTTTTCGATGGTGCGTGTTACGGAGTGAACAAGACGCTTGTTCTAGGCTGATAGCACAAGACACTTGTGCGGGGTGGCGGAGTGAACATGACACTTGTCCTCAGATAGGTAGCGTAAGACGCTTATGCAGGGTGGTGGAGTGAACAAGACGCTTGTCCTCAGGTAGACGCTTATGCGGGGTGGCGGAGTAAAGAAGACGCTTGTCCTCAGGTAGGTAGCATAAGACGCTCATGCGGGGCGGCGGAGTGAATAAGACGCTTGTCCTCAGGTATGTAGCACGAGCGAGAAAGTTTTCAATCACGAACACTGGTATTATAAACTGTTAACTTATTATGCAGGTCCCTCCTCGGGCGCCAATGTAACGTTGTCTCCTCGG
Organism: Dorcus parallelipipedus; assembly: GCA_958336345.1. NCBI lineage: Eukaryota > Metazoa > Arthropoda > Insecta > Coleoptera > Lucanidae > Dorcus > Dorcus parallelipipedus. The sequence continues at coordinate 41,708,272 of OY284481.1, forward strand.
TTCGGCAGTTGTTTCGGTCATCTGCTGGTTGGGTCCGGGTCTGCTCGCCGGAGTACAGGTTTGTATCATTAAAAGACGGAATTCACCAACAGAAACTTTATTCATACGTAAAAAATGTATATACTATATATATAACGAAATTTGGTAGGTAATTCGTGTCGGCTACATTAGTATACGGTGAAACGACTCTGGACATGCGTTTTTCGATGGTGCGTGGTACGGAGTGAACAAGACGCTTGTTCTAGGCTGATAGCACAAGACACTTGTGCGGGGTGGCGGAGTGAACACGACACTTGTCCTCAGACAGGTAGCGTAAGACGCTTATGCAGGGTGGTGGAGTGAACAAGACGCTTGTCCTCAGGTAGGTAGCATAAGACGCTTATGCAGGGTGGTGGAGTGAATAAGACGCTTGTCCTCAGGTAGGTAGCATAAGACGCTTATGCGGAGTGGAGGAGTGAACAAGACGCTTGTCCTCAGGTAGGTAGCATAGGACGCTCATGCGAGGCGGCGGAGTGAACAAGACGCTTGTCCTCAGGTATGTAGCACGAGCGAGAAAGTTTTCAATCACGAACACTGGTATTATAAACTGTTAACTTTTTATGCAGGTCCCTCCTCGGGCGCCAATGTAACGTTGTCTCCTCGGTTCGGCAGTTGTTTCGGTCATCTGCTGGTTGGGTCCGGGTCTGCTCGCCGGAGTACAGGTTTATATCATTAAAAGACGGAATTCACCAACAGAAACTTTATTCATACGTAAAAAATGTATATACTATATATATAACGTAATCTGGTAGGTAATTCGTGTCGGCTACATTAGTATACGGTGAAACGACTCTGGACATGCGTTTTTCGATGGTGCGTGTTACGGAGTGAACAAGACGCTTGTTCTAGGCTGGAAGCACAAGACATTTGTGCGGGGTGGCGGAGTGAACATGACACTTGTCCTCAGGTAGGTAGCATAAGACGCATATGCGGGGTGGCGGAGTGAACAAGACGCTTGTCCTAAGGTAGGTAGCATAAGACCCTTATGCGGGGTGGCGGAGTGAACAAGACGCTTGTCCTCAGGTAGGTAGCATAAGACGCTTATGCGGGGTGGCGGATTGAACAAGACGCTTGTCCTCAGGTAGCTAGCACGAGCTCGAAAGCCCGTTTAAAAGCGGCGGTAACTACGGCACTAGTGGAACTCACGGTACTCACGGATCTGGCATATCGTACGAAACCGAGCTGAACACGAACTGGGTAAGGCCGCTGCCTTACGCTCCTTTTTATACGATCGGAGGATGGAATCCTTCCAAAATAAATCTGCGCAGCGCGTGAAAACTTAAAACTAAACAAATTATTCCGTCGCGCGCCATCTTCTCTAATTCCTTATTTATAACCGCTTGCATTGCCGGATTACGAGGTCGAGGTCGATAACGTTGTTTTATCGGTGTTGGATTTACTAGTTTTATGTGATGCTTGATATAATGTGTTAGGCCGATGACGCTGTCAAATTTCCTTATTTCTTCTTCATATTCGCTGGCTTGATCGATTAATTCGCTAATCGAAGTTATTTCTCGTCGATGAATATACAACATGTACTTGGGTAACATGTTTTTGTAAGTTTGGTTCAGCTGCTCTTCATTAGAAAAAATTAAAAATTGCTGACTCGTGCTTCCGGTGCTGATCCACTAGCACTGTTGTGTTTTTCCTTACCGTGTTTCAACTTTTCAACTTTGGAATTTCAGTTTTAGTACCATATGTAGACAAAAATTCTTTTGAAAGTATACATTAAGTATACATTTAGTACATTAAGTTTAAGTACTTCGTCTGCAGGCACAAGTTGTTGTTCAGATGGAGTTGGTGAAGAATTACTGGCTCTTAGATGGAGTTGAAGATCAGAATAAAATATTCAGTTGTGTGTTAACTATTTTATTGTAATATTTAAATTTTATATGTTGTTCAATTTAGTTAAAACCTCCTGTCATTTTACCATTCTTTTTTAATAATTAAAAGTTGATTACACTTTATGCAGTATTTTTGCTCTCCAGCATTGTATTATGTCATGATTGTAACTAATTTTTGTATAGAAAATAGATGTTATACAATTATTATGGTTAAATGAATTATCCTTCCTTTTTCCTGTTGTAAATCTTTGTATTCACGTAGGAATTTTGTATTATAATTTCATCGGTCAAATAAATATCTTAAATTTATTTATATTTTTCAAAAAGTCCGAAGGCTGTTCAGTATTAATCGAATGGAATTTTTTTTTTTAATTTGGCGCCATTAGCAGACACCGGTTGTGGCATGCTTCTGCATTATGATTGGTCGGCACGTATGTTGAAATTAATGTATGCTGGTAATGACAACTGCAATTACTTAAAAACTCACAAGAGGCGCTGAGGGGAATACCCGTCAAAATTTTTAAACGTCGAATTAAAACGGCCATACATACACGTCAGTGAATCTTAATGTAGCTGGCCATGGTTAGACAGAGCTAGCGTTGAGCGAGTCCCAATTGCAGCACTCCCAATTTCACTGCACCAGCCGCCGCTGATTTAAGTTAATTTTGAATAATCTCTCGCACATTTAGAACAAACATGGCTACCGACCTTGGTATATAAAGTCGAAAATCGCTCGCGACCAATAGAAATCGACTTCACGTTGGCCACATTCTTTTAAAGCACTCTAGTGGCGTTTACGAAAAATTTATTCAGATTAGTGATCAGAATTGCCCTGTCACGTGACAGAGTAAATTGGGATTACTAATCAGATCAACCAATTTCCGAACAAGTTTCTTGGCGGTTAGTATACTAACTAAATACTATAGTATTTATTACTTATCTCAGTTTATATTAACTATTCACTAATCGATCAATGCAGAAAGGGCATAATGTCCATAATATTCACCATGGACATACCTATACTTATTCTGCATTGACCGATTCAATTATAGTTTACTAACCTCAATCAGATCTGAGTGATTCTATTTAAACAGCAGAATCACCAGATCACTGATCGAGTAGATGATCGGTTGTGCTCTGCTCACATTTACGATCGCAGTTTATCCGCTTCGATCAATTTTTCGTAAACATCAGTTACAGTTTACCTGCTCCGATCAGTTTTTCGTAAACGCCATAGGTTTAAGCAGAGGACGCTGGTACAGCCAGTTTCTTTCAAGGTATATTAACAGCTGAACGATATTGTAATATCGAGTGAGCAACTGAATTCTAGTGGAAACTCTAGTGGACTTTGAAGATAAAACTTGTTGTCTGTGATTAGTGCTGCTGTTTTTCAGACCTATCTTACCGTGGTTACCAAACTGTCTCTCTTTTGCTTTGTGCAGCAATGCTGCTTGTCTTACGGCCTTAAGCCATTCCAGACAATTACGAAGTATATGTTTATGCTCAATTTCACCACTCCCTGTTAAAGTGGTAGTTATTGTAACTGCTAGTTAGAGGTAACCGTTAGTTAAATATTTATCTGCATTGCACAGGTAACTGTCATTTAGGTAAGTAAAACTTAGATCTGGCATCCTTGCAATTTTTTTTAGTAATATTTTAAGTGTTATGTTATTCACTTGCCAAATCTGGTGAAAAAATTGTATTTGTGACATTTGTGGGGTTATGCCTATTCGTTGTGCACAAACACGTGTATGTGTACTATGCGTTAATATATTTTTTAGATAAGGGGAGGCTATAAAAAACAAAATCAGACTCTTAGCTTGATTCGAAACTTTTATTTTGACATTTGCTTCCTGACCCCTGTCAAATCTGTTAGTTGTTTAAACACTCTTGAACACTATAGTCATGGGTCAGCAAGCAATCCAACGGCATTTGAAATTAGTCGTTATCATGTGAAAGAGTTTTAACAAAGCCTTATGTATTCAACTGGAAGATTTTTTCTACTATCGTCAAATGTATCTTGACATTTCAATTTTGACATAAGTTAATTTCATTTAAGCTACGACTTAGATTTTACTTTTCATAGACTCCTCTAATCTAAAAAATATATTAACTCATTGTATAAACGATAGTTTGAGCAGTTCAGTATAAAGCCAGAAATTAATCGTAAGAGAATAATTAATCAAGTACATAGTAAGTATTTATTTATTTATTTACAAATATTGAAAAATTTACAATATACTTAAGACATGGAAGATTCAATGATGAGTTCATCTTCAAAACGTAAAAGGACCCCAGTAGTATTCCGGTTCGGGGCCAAAAACCCATAAGAAATAACACAGGCCTCAAAAAACGTCAAAATTGACTCAGGCATGACGTCATCGCGCCGTAGGTGGTCGGAGATGACCTTGGAGCGTCTGAAGATAAGTGGTGTCTGGTGACCTTTGACCTTGGAGCGTCTGATAAGCGGTGTCTGGTGACCTTTGAGTCTGATAAGCGGCGTCTGGTGACCTTTGACCTTGGAGCGGCTGAAGGTAAGCGATGTCTGCTGACCTAAATAAAAAAGATGTGAAGCGTTGCCTGGGGGGAGCGTTCTCTGGCCTGCAATAGTAAAGGGAGAGGTAAGTTGTGGCGAATAATGAAAATGTGAAACCTGTTTACGACTTTAGATGTAAGAATGCAAAACCTGTGTACGACTTTAGATGTAAAAATGCATGGTGTTATCAAATTGTTCGAATACGAGTCGAGTGAAACAGTAAAAAGGAAAAAACATTTGTTCTCTTTCAAATTAGAATGTTTACTTGTCTTTTAATATTTTTAAATAGATCAAAACGTTTTTGGCTAATTTTGTTTTCAATGCTTTAAATAGGATCAGGCACACACACTGGTAATATCAAAACAAAAAGCAGTTTAGGGCTGTTTTCCGTGTTTTAAACTGCTTTTTGTTTGGTTTCATCAGTGTGAGCGTAGCCTAAAATTATGCGCCAAAAGTAAAAACAAATTATAGGTACTAATTGTACGTGTTTTATCTTGACATATAGAACTTATCACACGTAAAGGTTAATAGGTCAATTTCGAACGTCATGAAAATTACATGAAAAGTTACAAAATATTGTGTAAAATTTAGAAGCGTTAAACAAAAAAACAAATTATTATATGTCGGTTTAAACGTGGTAGTAGTATTGTAAAATTTAGAAGCGCCAAAACTAAAAACAAATTATAGGTACTAATTGTACGTATTTTATCTTGTCATATCAAACTTATCACACATAAAGGTTAATAGGTCAATTTCGAACGTCATACAAATTAAAATAAATAAAATTGTAAATTTAGTTTTGATTTTCGAAAAGTTAGTAATTATTAAAGCAATGAAATTTGAGAACTTTAAGCAAAAAACAATATATATTGAACGTACTTACTTGCAAGGAAAAAGTAGAACTGTAACTTTATATATAACTGACCGAAGGGAGAATAGAACTGTCACGTATCACAGTATGTTTAGAACTGAACTTTCGAATTAAACTGTTTGAACTTTAATCTCTTCCAGATAAATACATTGCTTTTGTTTTCCTGACGGTGATTTTTCGTACTATTAGTTTGAAACAACAAAATTTTTATGAAGTTGATATTTAAAATTTGTACGTAGCTTTCCATTAGATAAAGGATGATTGTGTGAGGGGAGACATGGATGTGCAAAATAAAAAATTGGTTAAAAATATCAGTTTATTTTTTGTTTTTCAATATAAAATGAAAATACAGATGTGCAGTTACAGAAATCATCTTTATTTTTATAATATAGGAATTAAACTTTATTTCTTAGGAAGAATAATATTCAGTTTTTCCTTAATTATACACATTATACCTAGTAAATAAGTTTTCATTTTAGTGATATCAATTTTGAAAGAAGCAATCTAATTTGTTCTAATACGTTTATGTTGGGGCAATTCAGGTTGAAGACGGATAGATCACGTGGTCCTGTTCTAATTAAAGTACGAGTAAATTCACTGTGTTCATAATAATTTTTATCGTCGAAAAAGTATAGCATTCCATTAATGTATCGAAAAATACTTCGAACAGTATTCGGTATGCCTGGAAATTCCTCACTGATTAAACCATGACGTTTTCTTCGTAGATTACACTCATCCAATTCAACAAAAACATTTTTTTCATATAACAGTATTGTTTTGCCTGTATACGTATTGACTATTCCTTGTATTTCATTTTGTTGTCCATGATAAAAAGATGATAACGGTTTCGGATAACCGGGAGCCACTTGGAGTAAGGGGAAATTCATCATGTACATTTCATTATCAATAAAAAAAATAATATTTCCATTAGGTCTTTGATTTTAGTAAAATTTGTAGGTAGAAACGATAACTAGTCAGTTATTAATAAAGGTTCGTTATACGTTTTTAAACCTAACTTCACCATCCAAATCCATTTCTCATAGAATATATAAAGATATTTATTCACAATGAGAAATGTATTAACTTTATCGTTAATAGTACACGTCAGGTGCTGTCATCTCAATTTTCACGTTCGTTACAGCAATGTTTCTAGATAATGGCTCATTTTTTGATGTTGTTTTGGTTACAGATGTAGTCGCTGGTGTAGGTTTCTTTGTAGGAATTTTTGTTGTAGGTATCATAGTCGTAGTCTTCTGAGTCGTGGTTGTTTTCCTTTGTCCATACAAATTTTGAATCACTAAGATATCTTCTGCATGGAGTTCGATGCGAGAGTTGTTTTTAAATAAATCATTATTATAGAATGCAAACATCACAGATTGCTCATTATTAGTGTGTGGAAGTCCTAACGTATGTCCTATTTCATGAGCTAATACTGCATATAAACTAGTCTGGTATGGGGGTGCTTCTCCTAAAAATAAGTACCACAATTCATCCGAATCAACATGAACTTCTCGTTGAAAAATGTGTGGTGCTGGGTAAAATGAATGTGCCAGAGTTCTTCCAATCCCATCAAAATCGAAAATACAAATATTATTGTTCTTAGCATTCAGATGATGTTTGTTTCTATGTACAATTGTTATATTCGAGTCCTGCATGGTTTGAGATTGAGTAAAATGTAAATTGGATATTAGACAAAAGTATAATACTCTAACATCTCTGATTTGAATTTTAGTTGTTTATATACAGTCTACATTTTTAATATTTATTAAAAATAATATTTATGACATTAATATCTATAAAATTAAGCAAACCTAATCAAAATGTTTCCAGAATAACACTAAGATATTTATGTAAAGGTAATCTTAATAGAATTTTTATAATGTAATAATAAATCTGTGTCACAAAGTTATCATTCGTAACGTTTAATTTTACTTATCAATTTGTGCAACAAAGTATGAAACTAACAAAATATAGCGAAACTTTTCTAAGTTGAATCTCAAGGTACAAGAAAGTTGAGGAAATAAATAAACAAATACATAAAAAAGTTATTTCTTTATTTAAAAGTATTCGGTATTTTTCCTGTTAACAACACATGGAGTTATAGAACTTATAAGAGTTATAAAATTTTCTAAAATAATATTTTCCTTAAATATGTATAAAATTAACATAAAATGAAATGATAAGTATTCTAACTTGTATTAATCTCCTGTTTTGCTTTCAGAATTTACTTGAGTCATTACCAGCTTTCAAAATAATCATTTCTATTTTTCATTATACATCTCATAAGATGAGAAAAACATTCAGTAATACTTTAGACAATGATTTTTCAAACTAATTTACACAAGCCCATTATTAATACAATATTTATAATATTATTGTTTATAAATTTGTAGGTACTACTAAGTTATACTTTTAATTTATAGATAAACACATTATTAATAGAAATTTTATTATGTTATTTATCAATTTATGCAACTAAAAATAAAATGATAATATATGCAGAAAGTATTAAACAAAAAGACGAATTCATTTTACTAGAAAAATAATTTTGATAAGGATTCAATTATTATCTTTCCATTATATCACGATGACCCCATGGAAGTGTTGTAAAAGTTTGAGGTATTATAAATCGCTTATCATCGTGAGGACTTAGCGCAATTTTCTGCTGTGTGACTGTGCAGACGTTATGTTTTTGTGAACGTATTAAGTTTTGTTCCAAAGATTTTTCTTTTAAATTTTGCAAACATTCCAAATAATCATCGAAAGTAATTTTGTTTTTGATAACACCTTTAGCTTTTTTACATTTATCTTCACCCTCCACCCTGTGCGCGTAACTTTTCGATCGCAAGCCTATAAACTCTGTCATAATTCTACCGTTCAGCTCATCTTTCATTAAGCCGGGAACTTTCTTATTTACACGAGGAATATTAAATCTGTTATTATCTGGATAGTCACTGGTATCAAAGTGTTTATAACAGTCGCTGCGAATTATTTCGTAAACATCATCACATTCGATTTCATAAATCAAAGAGTCCGTATCCGTATAACACACTCTGCAATTACTTCCAAATTTAGACTTCATATATCCATAATGAAATTCGTAAAGTTTCATCTTTGAGATGTCGAGTACGCACATGCCAACGTATATGGGTTTATTAAAGAAAATTTCAGTTTTATTCAATTCTATCGCTACCAGGTTCTCATTAAATGTAGTGGAAGATTTAAATTCTAGTTTAGCAATTAATTTAGCTGCACCGTATCTTCCTTCCCATTTGTTTATGAGCTTAACGTTACTGCGTTTTCTAATGTTCTCCATAGTTTTACCAAAAGCTGCGTTATTTAGTAATTTATACAAATCTTTGTCAAAGTCGTTCTTTGCAGTGGTTCTCAGAGATGTATTTAAATCAATGTAAGGTTTTAACCATGCTGCCTGATTAAATTTCAACGCGCGATGAATTTTGATTAATTTCAAATCATTTGCCAAAGCTTGTTGTAAGTTTCTATAATGTATGACGTAGCGATCTTTATTGTAAAGTGTAGCCATTAATTTCTGTTGTTTAGATTTAGGAGCGCTAATGTGTTCTGAGCAAAACGGTAAATCAGATTGTTCGTCGTGAACATCAGCCGGATATTCCAAATCAACTTCCAAAATGTATCCTACAGAGCTGTCTTTCGAAATATCATTAAAATTAAAGTTCTCCAAATCATCTACCCATTCAAATCCTCCATAGGGTAGGAATTGATTCATGGCCCATCCATAGAGATTATTAACGTCCTCGTAGAGCAAAAATTTTGATGGTTGAGCAGGATCATAGTTGTCCATGTACTTGTAATTGGCTTTGGCGTATCGTTTGGAACACTGACTTAATCCACCTCGAACTCCTCGCTCGATGAACATGAGCATATCGATATCTGTTAGTAATTCTAGCTCAATCTCTGCATACTTGAGCATAGCATCCCAAGTATACCCGGGAGCTGAGTTTTCAATTTTCTATCTCGTTTCAAATAAGAATTACAGCCCACTTTGAAAACGTCAACCTCCTGCCATGATTTCGGAAAATAATTTTTATCTCAAAAACTGTAATAGATAGACATGGTATGGTTTCAATAAAAAAGATTCAAAATTATGATTCCCATCTAAAAGTGCAAAAATAAATAGGGTGTTTCAATCTTTATTGCCATCTGTAAAGTGTTCCGCAATAAAAATTGCTCAATTCTTCATTACTGCAATTATTTATTGCTTGCAATGAAAATTGCGAATTGTAAAAGGGCTTTAATAAAGTGCCCTTAGTTGCGATTTCAGCGAAATTTCAGCTTCCCAGCTCCCTGCGTTCGCGATTTGCCCCAATTGCTCGACTCTTCAGTTTTTTCTAGGCGGTGTCCCAGTAAAGTGCCCTTAATTACGATTTCCCGAAAAACTGTTACTAGGATAAATTGTTGGTAACGATAAAAGAGGACTGTATGCCGAGTTTCAGCTTCCAACTCCCGGCGTTCGCGATTGCCCCAATAGGTCGACTCTTCACTCTTTTCTATGCGGTGTCCCAGTAAAGTGCCCTTAATTGCAATTTCTCGAAAAAATGTTACTAGGATAAATTGTTAGTAACGGCGAAAGAGGACTGTATGCTGAGTTTCAAATTTTTACAAATGAATTGGCATTTTGAAGTATTCGATTTTTTCTTTTCTGTTTTGAATCGTATTTTACTGCAATACTTTAATTTATATTTAATAATAATGTATTTTAAAAATCATTTTTTATTGGAAATGTGTCTAGTACAGTCAATAATTTATATAAAATCATCTGTATATCTGAAACAATTGATATGTTTGATTGCTATGTTTATTAAAATTTCTTTCTATTTTTTTTTGATGAGTAATGCGTATTGGCACGGACTCGGATTCCGCCTAAAAACTTTTGTATATATTACACTGCGTTGTCGCTAAATTGAATTTAAGTTATTATTAATTTATTATGCCCGTTAACATGTGAAATATAAAAGGAAAATATGGCATTTTAGCAGCCAGTTTAATTGCAGATGCAACAAATACCTATGCAAATTTCAACTGAATACATCCCTGTTACTTCTTCCTAGTATCAGTTATTTTAAAACCGCTTTTTATTACCATGATGTAAAATCCGACCCGAACGGATGATCCAATAAAATTTGACAATTTAAACGAACCAATGTCTTTGAAAATATTTAAAACTGAAACCAATTAAACTGTGTTTTGTAGAGGTTGATGTTTATTTTTTCGCACACGTTATGATTAATGATCCTTATCTGATGCAAGGAATAAATATTTGATATGACGTGTACGAAAATATATAAATAAAAATACATAAATAGAGATTAAAATTCGTTACTTTTGCAATTTGCATTCGAGCTTTCGAGGTGATATATTTATGTGCATCTAAGCCCGTGAGAATTGCAATTTATTAGTCGTAAAATATATTTATCATATTTAAGCATTTATTATATTTATATTTAAGCATTTAGAAGTGCAATTTATTTATTACATAAATAGTTATTATATTTATAATTAAGCTTTCACGAATTTGAAGTATTTATTATTTATTACATCAATATTATTTATTAATTATTTATTATATTAATAGTTATACGTTTCCGTTTAGTAATAAGTTGTAGACGTAGGGCGAATACTTTCTGTATTAGTTCGGATTTGCGGATTTTGCGTATCAAATTGTGTAGAAGATAGACCTCCCGGAATGGCTGAAGAGAGGAGGAATCCCATGGAGCTGTTTTTGGAGTCGACGATGGACTTGGTGCAACTAGGATCGTATCTGGGCCAGGTGAACAGGGGCGAAAGGGCATTGGAGTTGTTTAAACATTATGGCGTAATTCTAACACGTGCTGCTGTTTTTCTATGTCCAACTTGTGGTCGAGAGGTAAAGGCATACACCGAGAACGGCATATCCAGGGGATGAAGATTTAGGTGCCCGCAAAGACATGTCAGCTACGAAGCCACCCAAAATACATTTTTAGAGCAGGTGATGCTGAACGTTTTAGGTACACATAACTAAAATTTTGCTCTATAATACTTTACATATTTATGTTTCTAAAGGAGCAGACATCGTTGTTTCCCTGATTCAATATTGGCTACTGCGTGTCGAGTTGTCAGTAGCGGCTCTTTGCACGGGAGCGACGAAAGATACCGCGGTAGCTTGGTATGGCTATTGCCGAGATGTGGCAATGAAAAACGCCTGGCACACATATCTACAGATTGGTGGACCTACAGACGTCGTAGAAGTGGACGAATCCCATTTATTCAAGAGGAAATACCATGTGGGTAAGTTGTGGGTAAATTGCGGAGATTTGTATTGCACGCATGCGCAGTATATGTATTTTGTAAAGTGGTCGGCAATAAAAATTGCTGAATTCTTTATTGCTACAATTATTTATTGAAAAAAATAGAGAAAAATGACGGGTGGAGCGGTGGATCGCTATAACCGAGGCCGTTATAACCGAGGTCTACTGTAATTCTCAAAGTTTTATGCACAGAGAAAATACCGGGTGTCCCAGGCCATGTGCTCACCCTTCTGCACATTACTTTTTTATCAATTGAAATAAAATCTGAAATATGTAAATGAATCGTAAAAATGTATTTTTTAACGTACAACTGATCATCGCAGAACTTCCGATTTCGCCTGAAGTGATGTCAACTTTCTTATTGTTTGATGAAACAAATTTTATCTCAAATATAAAATAAAAATATGTCTATGAAAGTATGTGGAAAGCGACGAATGAACATTTCTTTTTTAAGTTACCAACCGAAATTTGAAATTAAAAAATGAATCAAATTACAGGGCGACAACCTATGACTCGTGAGATTTGGCTATTTGGAGGCATTAGTAGGACAACGAAAAAGGTGTTCGGATTGATAGTTGAAAATAGGACGGCAGAGACTCTTATAGATACGTTGCAAGATTACATCGAGCCGAACACATATATTTGTACAGACGGATTTGCATCTTATAATCACGTTGCGGATGTATTTGCAGGCCATGGAGCAGTAAACCACAGGATTAACTTTGTTGACCCCCCCAGAGAAAATGAACCTTTATGGGTACGTTATTATATGATTATTATTCAGATTAAGACGCTCTTGCAGTAACAGGTCTTTCTAAAATCAATACATGAACAATCTACAAAAATATTTTTTTTTAGGTACCTGTAGGAAGATTTCATGATAACTGCCTCGATAAACAATGGACGGGTGACATTCCCAACGGTTACGCTCCATTCCGGAATCATACTCAGAATGTTGAACGATCCTGGAGAACAATGAAAGACATCTTAAGAACGTGCAACCGCCCGAATTTATTAAATAATTACATTGGAGAGTGGATGTACAGGAGAAATATTTTAAACAGTTTGCCAACCGTGAAAGAAAAGTTTGCAAGATTTATGGATGACATACGCAACGCATATCCAGGAATAGGGCGAGTACAAATGGACGAAAATTGGGAAGACTGCAATTGCCATATATGTGAACCACCTTGAATACTAGAACTAGAGATTTTTTTAAACGTACACATCAAATCGCAGCAGTAATTTCGAGTTTTAGAAAAAAAAAAAGTTTCAATTTATTATCTTTCCAGCTAATCCACTGATCCAGAAGACACCTACAGGCAGACGAGCAAACTAGACAGTTTTTATGAAATGCACACATCAAATTGCAGCAGTAAGAAATTTCGAGTTTTAGAAAAAAAAAACGTTTCAATTTATTATCTTTCCAGCTAATGATCCAGAAGACACCTACAGGCAGACGAGCAAACTAGAGAGTTTTTATGAAATACATAATTTAATACAGTCCACAGACAGTGAGTTTTTAAATACAATGCTATTTATCTAATAATCATATGAAATTTTCACATTTTTAAAGGTACACAATAAAGAATGAAGAATATCGTAATCAAGACGGAGGTGCAGAAGATACGCTATCTTTAGATATTTATACTTTATCGTTACTCTGGTTAGGTTTTACCAGGATTTCCCTAACCCTTGCAGCAAATGCTGGAGTATAGCTTGTAAAAAGACAGGCCTGGCTGCATCAGTAATAATATCTTTACATTTACTTTCCTACTGAATTTTAAATATTTACGAGTTCAGTCTTCTACAAAATTTATAAAAAATTTCATGAATTAAATTGCAATGCAACTCGGGACTATTATTTATTACTGATTTTTTTTTTTTTTTAATAAACAATATTAATTTGAAAAGTGTTTTTGTCCTCATTTAAACATTAATTTGTTTGCATATTTTTACCGTAATTTACGTTTTTCTCTCCACTTTTTGTATTGTTTTTTTTAATGTTTATTATTAAAAGATTTATTCTAAATTTGTGCTTCGTTAATTGGAAAATTTCATAAATGTCATTTTAATTTCTGTAATGTAAGTCAAAATTGAAGTTAATAAAGTAATTACATATTAATTTATGAATAAATAAATTACATGAACAATGAATGTTACGAAAGCAGCAGACGAGGTGACGTGTATCAAAACTACTTTCTCGTATCGCGGCCCGCCTACTGAATGATCTGAGTGCGAGCGCCAACCACCGGCCCCTGTCTATTCGATGACGCGCAATCAGCTGACAGGACCGTTGATGTGAAATTAATTAATTTAAGAATTTGTCGTTGCGGAAACGGTTTCATTTTATTTTTACGGAAATATTACATCGTTTTTAAACAAAGGACCCCTAAACGGTTGTCAACTTTCGAGAATACCCCTGTAAGACAGTTTGACGCAAAGCCAGTTCCGGTTTCGAAATGGAATTTGTTTTATTCTGGCGATAATAAAATCATGTCGCTTAATGCCTTTTTAGAAAGAGTAGATGAACTTTGCATTTCTCGTAACGGCTCCGAAGCAACTGATGTCTGCATCTGATCTGTTTCGCGGCAAAGCTCTCATATGGTTCCGTGCTAATAGACGTCGCTGTCGAACATGGAACGATTTGGTTCATCTTTTACGGGAGGAATTCCAGGCTCCAGATTTTGATGAAAAACTTTTTGACGAAATAAAACGTCGCACCCAGGGTCCGGACGAATCTATCGGTATTTATGTTTCGGTTATGACGAACCTTTTTAATCAATTGAACGCTGACGTACCGGAGTCTGTCCAGATTAAAATCCTTGTAAAGAATCTCGCCCCTTTTTATCAAAACCAGCTAGGATTGGTAAAAATTGTTTCGATTGAGTAATTATTAAAGTTAGGTAGACAATTAGAAGCGAGTAAATCCGCAGTTGAATCGTATGTACCACCTCCACGTCGTGTACATTCTTTAGAGCCTGACCTAGCTTACATCGGCACTAGCTCTTCCAATCTTACCGAGTGCAATACGGTTGCCCCAAGTCCTAAGCAACCAGCGAATCGAAACAAAAGGTGCTGGAATTATAGAAAGGAAGGACACTATTCTCGTGATTGTACAATCCCGGTACAAAAGCATTGTTTTCGCTGTAGCAAGCCCAATGAAACCACCAAAACTTGCCCAAAATGTTCAAAAAACTTTTCACCCACACACTAGGAGGTCGTCTGGTGCGATGCTTTCGTTTATCTAAACCGACCACTCCTCAGCATATACAAACCTGCCTTGACTTTGTTTTGGCCAGTGCTCAAGGTGACGAACGTCCTTATCTAGAGGTCACAATTTTTGATACTAAGTTTTTAGGACTTTTAGATTCAGGTGCTTCCTGCACGATTATCGGTGGACCTGGATGGGAAATTCTTAAAACGTTCGGACTTCCTTTTGTCAAACATCAGACAACTTGCACTGTTGCCAATGGACAACCCTGTTTGAGTCCTGGAAGTGTTACTACTCCTGTTCGATTAAGAGATCGAGTAAAAATTATCGACATTCTTGTTGTACCTGACCTCCCACAAACTTTAATCTTAGGTGCGGATTTTTGGCGAGTGATGGAGATTGTTCCCGACTTAAGATCTGGTGAATGGAGTTTTCGTAGTGAAGCCATCTATTCTGTAGAAATGTCACTGCACGCTCTGATCTTGACTATTCTCAACAATGTCAGCTTGATGCCACCGTTTCAAAATTGTTTCAAAATATCGACGAAACAAAATTAGGGTGCACCAACTTGGTCGAGCACGTCATCAAAACAGAAAGCGCTCCTATTAAACAACGATATTACCCCATCTCACCCGCAAGACAGACCCTTGTCAATCAAGAGTTAGATAAGATGATAGAATTAGGAATCGTGGAACGTTCTAACTCTGCGTGGTCATCTCCAATACTCCTGGTGCCAAAGAAAGATGGTACAGTTCAATTTTGTGTGGATTTCCGTAAACTCAATCAGGTTACCACCAAAGATGCATACCCCTTGCCTTACGTTTCTGCCACTTTAGACAAACTGTGTGACGCATAGTATTTGACGTCACTGGATATCAAGTCTGCTTATTGGCAAATACCTGTTGCCAAAGAGTCTCGTCAATATACTGCTTTTACCGTCTTCAATTTTGTCGTATGCCCTTTGGGTTGCATAACGCACCTGCCACGTGGCAGAGGTTTATTGACCGTGTTATTGGTGCAGATTTGGAACCCCATGTGTTTGTCTACCTTGATGACATCATAATTGTCACTCAGAACTTCGAGAAACACCTCGAGATCGAAGAGGTGCATAAACGTTTGGTATCTGCTGGATTAACTCTTGGCAAGGACAAATGTCATTTTTGCCGGAATGAGTTAAAGTATTTGGGCTATGTTGTCGACCGTAACGGACTTCGTGTTGACCCTGAGAAAGTTGAGGCTATTCTTAAAATCCCTAAGCCTACCACGGTCTCAGAGGTTCGACGACTTATCGGAATGGCGAGTTGGTATCGCCGTTTCATTCCGAATTTCTCTTCGATTCTCGCGCCCCTTTCAAATCTTTTGCGCAAAAACACCAAGTATCGTTGGGATGAAACCTGTGATCAAGATTGGGAAAAAATTCGTGAGCACCTAGTGTCTGCTTCTGTTCTTTCGTGTCCCGACTTCACCAAGGAGTTCACTATACAGACTGATGCTTCAGATTACGGTGTCGGTGCGGTGCTTACGCAACAACAGGCTGATGGTGCGAAAGTTATCTGCTATTTGAGTGGCTCACTCTCCAGAGCAGAACGTAAATATTCCACCTGCGAGAAGGAACTGTTGGCAATGCTTTGGGCCATAGAAAAACTCAGACCCTATATCGAAGGCAAACACTTTCAAGTGATCACTGACCATCACTCCTTGTTGTGGCTGAATCGATTGCAGAATCCTTCTGGGCGTTTATGTAGATGAAGTGTTCGACTCCAGCAATACTATTTCACTGTCATCCATCGTAAGGGTAAAGATCATGTCGTCCCTGATGCCCTTTCTCGAGCCGTACCCATTATTGATTCTATCGACTGTTCTGAAGTAAAAGATAAACGATACTTAGATCTTTTAAATAAAGTTAAGGTTAACCCGTTGAACTTTCCGGATTATCTCATCGAAACCGATCGACAATGGAAGCAGGTCGTTCCGAAAGAAAAACGTTTCGACATCTTGCGTCAATGCTATGATTCTCCTACGAGTGGGCACTTAGGCGTTTACAAAACGTACAATCGAATCGCCCAAGATTATCATTAGCCAAAAATGCGTTCGGATGTTATCAAGCACATTCGTCGGTGCGAGACTTGTATCCGAGCCAAACCCGAGCAAAAGGCTCCTGCTGGACGCATGGGTGGCCATTCAAAAATTTCTAGACCTTGGGAGGTCATTAGCATCGACCTTATCGGACCTCTTCCTCGTTCGACGAAAGGAAACCAATATGTTTTTGTAGTAACGGACTGTTTTAGTAAGTTTACAATGTGTTTTCCTCTTCGTAAAGCTACCACCCCGAAGATTGTTCAACATTTGGAGGAGAACATCTTTCTACTTTTTGGAGTCCCTCGTATCGTAATATCGGATAACGGAGTACAGTTTAGGTCCCGTGAATATCGAAATCTTTTGACGTCGTATCAGGTTCGACCCGCATACACTTCATACTATCACGCTCAGGCAAACGGGTCAACCGTGTTATTAAAACCATGTTGATCTCTTACGTTTCCCAAGACCATCGTGAGTGGGATTTATTTTTACCAAAGGTTGCTTGTGCGTTGAGGACTGCGCGTCATGAGGTTACTAAGTTGACTCCGTATTTCTTAAATTTCGGCAGAGAGATGTGTCTCAAAGGTAGTCTTAACTCTGATAAAACCCCTGATTCTGACGTAATTGATGTGGAAATTGAGCAAAATCCGACTAATTTTCAATCCCGTTCTGGCAAGTTTGCTAGATTATACCAAGATGTTCAAGAACGTCTCTAAGAGTCCTATGAGAAGTCAAAGTGTCGTTATGACTTGCGTAGGCGCAAAGTTGATTTCGAACAAGATCAGTTGGTATGGCGTAAAAATTTCGTTCTGTCTGACGCTTCCAAACATTTCGCAGCCAAACTGGCTGATAAGTTTGTCGGACCTTTTATTATTAATCGACGAATTTCCACAGACATTTATGAATTGAGAGATTGTGACGGCAAAGTTTTACCCGGAACTTGGCACAGTTCACAACTTAAACCTAGCTCGGTTGAATAATTGTTTCGTGCTTAATTTTTTTTTTCTTTCCTCTCTCTCCCTCCATTCTTTCTTCTCGTATCGGCCTGCGGGTTAGTGGCCTCTTAGAATTCTTCCGCCGTAAAATTCTGCGTGGGGTAGGAGCCCCCTAAAAGATTCTGGTTTCCGCTTAACATCTCGGGAAACACACCCTGTATATATTACCTTGCGGTTGTGTCTACGTTGGTGTTGGCTGTGTTTATTGTGGTTTTGTGTTTTATCGATGTCATTGAGACATATTACGGTTTTCGTTTATATCGATGTCCTTGAGACATATTTTGGTTTTGTGTAGTTGTTTCGGTGTCTTTGACACATTGCGGTTTTCCGCGTTCTCAAAACGCACCAACATTAGTCGTGGGCATGACGCAATTGGAATCTGGGTGATAAATTTTTATTCCCTTTCACTTTCGTTTTCTTTTTCTTATATTTTCGTCAGGAAGTTAGTGGTAGATAGGTCAGACGATGTCGACGCTTGTCGACAGGCGGACCCTTCCTGTTTCTTGTTTTCCTTTTCGCTTTCTTTTCTTTTCTTTCTTGTTTTCTTTTTTTGTTTGTTTTTTTTATTATGGACTAGTTATTAGGAAGTGTAGATTCACCCCGCAAGTCGTCTCTACGTCAGGACGCAATTTTCCCCTTGGGGGTGAATAAAATTATTGTGTTATGGTAAATTATTTTGTTTTGTTAAGGTAAATTATTTTATTTTTATTTGGTTTTTTTCCCGCGGTCCTTGACCGAAGTTTTCGTCCGGTTTATATTTATCGTTTAGTATCATTATTTCATTATAGCCGAATTCGCTCACTAAACCCCTTGTAGGGTATCTTCTTCATAGGTCTCTTCTTCATACCATTTGTTTCCTTACGTACCCCACTGTTTTTTTCTTTTCCTTCTTCCTCGTTGGATTGATCAGCCCAGCCTTGATGGCCGGGAGATGTTTATTCGCAGATTACGAGTATTGTGGGACTACCAGGCGTGCTGGATCACGTGAAGGCACTTCCTGCCCTCTCTACTAGTGAGTCATGCGTAGAACGTCTTACGTCCCTAGGTTGCGGTATGGTGTGTTCCGACTAGGTTTTTCCTTCCCCTTCTTCTGTCTTCCTCTTCTCCCTTCTGTCTTATGATCGCTCATGTAGGTGTTCCACTAAATCTTCGCTGGGCTCTTCCAACTTGCCCAAGTTTCTGAAATTTTTCCTTTCAGGGAAAATTTCCTCTCTGGTAAAGGGGGGGTTGTTACATTTAAAATTTAGCGCTAAAATGTAGCGTCTAATAATTTCGTTTTCGCGCCGTGGCAGCCCTGGTACCCCTCCTTTACAGCGCTATGGGGGAAAGCCTGCACGCTGCGATCGTTGATTTCTGATAGGTTCTGGGGGTCCATGAGACTCTCAGGCCGCCTACCATTGGTAATTTCCTTGCGTCAAGGCGATCTGCGTTATTTAGCAGCTTAGTCGCTCTCTTTTGTTGTTCGAGCATTGTGCCGTAAAGACGTGTCTTTTCGCGTGTGGAAAAAATTAACGGATTCCTTGCTCTTTTGGAGAAGAAATCAATCGCAGCTTGGCTGGAAAATCATTCGACACTGCCGAACACCGAGCGGAGGTAGTTTTAATCTCCGTACCAAGCCTGAGGCTCCCGTTCTCTCAGGTAATATGTAACAACGCATATCACCCGACCAAAATGGCCGCTAACGCATATCGTTTCTTCTACGTAGGCTTTTTAGTTCTGGCTTTTCCCTTTTCCTACGTGGTTTTCCGTTTGGGCGCAAGTTACAGCGCAGGCCCAGGTCATCCCCGCAAGCGTATACGCGAGGGATTTCCCAGTTTATCGACTGTTTGTGCCCCGACAATTCTTGTTGTCCGTCTGCCGTTACCCGTCGTGTGGGTACGCCATTTTGAAGCCTACCGGTCATCGACTCGGACAGGACCACTAGATGGCGTAGTGACAGCCAACTTCAGACGGTATATGACATCGGTCGCGAGGTAACCTTTTTTTTATTGCGCATGCATTCTTAATAGCGGATTAAGGCCTTTTCATGCGGATTTAATTTAAAGAAACGTTACGCTAGAAATTAAACACATTTAGTAACTATGAAAGTGTTTCTTTTTTTATTATTTTAGTTGTGAAATAAATTGTATTAACTTAAGTACGATTTTAATTTTTCTATTTTCATACCCACAGTGGGTAATAGTCTCGTCTCTATTTAGTAGTTTCCTAGTAGTCGATTGGAGACGTCGGCCAGTCGAATTTCGATTAGTTGTTTTTAAATTGTCTTCTGGCGCCCGTTATAACTTATCATTTGAGATAACCTGCCCCTTTTCCACTGTTGCTAGCTGGGGCACAGCTGATCTAAGAATCGGCAGACTTGTCACCTGGAACCGTGGTAAGTAGAGACAAGTAGATTTAATTTAAACTTGGGTGACAGTTGCCTGCTGGCCGTTAGTGATTTGCGAGCACTGGTTCTTATTAATTAACTTATCAGCCGATTAAGTGGATTAAAGGTATTGAAATACTGGATTACTAAAAACTATTATATTGAAATTAAATTGATTGATTAAAACAAACTGACCTGAATCTTCACTGGGTCCACGGCGATTCCATTCCCATTAACAATATGGCCTAGATAATTCACTTCCTTCTGGAACAGGTGGCACTTCTTGAGACTAAGCTTTAGTCCAGCTCCGCGAAGCCGCTGGAACACTCCTTCCATGTTCGTCAGGTGGTCATCGAACGTATTTCCCACTACGATTATGTCGTCCAGGTATACCATGCACGTTGTCCAGGACAGACCCTTCAGAACCGTCTCCATCAGCCTCTCGAATGTCGCTGGGCATAACCCGAACGGCATCACCGTGAATTGCCATAGACCCATACCAAGGGAAAACGCCGTTTTTTCTAGATCTTCGGGCGCTAGTTCCACTTGCCAATAACCACTCTTTAGATCCAAGATTGAGAAGATCTTTGAACCGGCTAGGGTGTCCAGGGTGTCATCAATCCGTGGCAGAGGATAGCTGTCCTTTTTGGTGACGTTGTTGAGCAATCGATAGTCTACGCAGAACCGTGTGGATCCATCCTTTTTCTTCACAAGCACTACCGGTGACGCCTAAGGGCTGCTCGATGGCTCAATTACATTGTCTTTTTCCATCTCACGAATAATGCGTTCTGCTTCCTCACGCTTCGTCAATGGTAACCTCCTTGGAGGTTGACGGATGGGCCTTTCTTCCCCGGTCTCTATCTTGTGTTTGACTATGTCGGTTCTTCCCTTAGGTCCATTTTCTACCTCGAACACATCTTGATACTGACAGATCAGGTTCCTCGCTTTTGTCTTCTGTTCTGGAGTCAGTTCCTGGGCCGTCGACATGACCATTTCCAACAACTTCTTCGGGACCTTCGTCTCTTGTTGTACGTTTGCTTCTATTTGGCGGGAGATGGAGGACACCATGGCACAGCTTCCCAAGATCGTACCTTTCTTGATGTTGACAGGGAAACAGTTCACATTCATTAGGCGGACTGGTATTTCCTTCTTTGCTGTCAACAACATTTTTCCAACGAGGACTCCTTTTCCAATCTTCTGATCGTCAGTGTTAGATTCGACCATAATGACTTGCCCATCTTGGAAAGCGCAGTTCAGGTTTGCGTCGACTATTACCTCGGTTCTGCTAGGCAATACGACATCTTCTGCGAGAACAACTCGAGCGGCCACGTCCTCTCGTTGATGTAGAACCAACTCCTCATTGTTAACCGCCATCACACCACGCTTCAGATCCAATTGGAACCCATGAGCACACATGACGTCCATGCCCAGAATCGCTTCGTCCTCTATTTCTGCTACCAGCGCACGATGTTTGATGGGGGTCGATCCAATGGTAATGGTCACCTCTACTTCACCATGGACAGTCGCTGATGTTCCCGTTGCTGTCCTCAGTCTCCATTTAGTCGGCTCAGTGCGTCTTGATGACTTGATAACGTCGGGCCTCAAGATAGTCTTCGTCGCACCCGTATCCAATAACATGGTGTGAGGGATGTCATCAATGGTGGCATCCACGAAGACACTGCTGGTTAATCGCCGCAGGGCTATTACTTTTGTGGCTCTTGTCTTTGGGGGCCTTTGAATACGGGTCGACGTTTGCCCCTTTGCACCGACCCGGCTTAGTTTCCCTGTGACTTCCTTCGTGGAGGATCTTGCCCGGCCTTGGGACACCGCCTGCGAACATGTCCCTCTTCTTGGCAGTTCCAACACACCAGCGGATTCTTCCGCCTCAGGACTTGTTCCACAATGCGGCGAATATCCTCCTCTGTGGTATTATCCTTGGGCCGCTCCTCTGCAGCAGATCGCACTTTGACGCTGGCGGGTTCCTCTTCTTGGGAGTCCATGGCAGCTCGTACCTTAACATGTCCTCTCGAGACTCGCTTCGCCGCCTCGTATTCCAAGGCGTAGGCCAATGCGTTCTTGGATGTCTTAGGGTGGGCCATTCTCAATGCCTGCTGGTTGTCCGCGTCACGGATTCCATCTACGAAGGTCTGCATCGTCAAACATTGCAGGAATTCATCAGGCGCTGTAGGATATGCCAACCGGGCTAGGCGCGCTACATCAGCCTCGAATTCCTAAAGACTCTCTCCGGATTTCTGGCAACGGTTTCTTAGCTGCGCATGGTACACGTCGGTCAGATGCGCCTGGCCATAACGCATCTCCAGCCTGTTCACCAGTTTGTGGAAGTCTTCTTGTTCCTCTGCCGGCATCATTTGTAGCACATCGCTAGCGTGCCCCCTCAAGGCCACAATTAACGAAGTGGCTTTTTCACTGGCCGTCCATCCGTTCGCCTTTGCTGCCGCTTCGAACTGTTTGAAATAGTTAGGCCAAGATGACTTCCCATCGAACGTCGGTGGTTTTATTTTCAATTTAGAAATTTCCGCTGGTCCTACCAGAGTTTTGGCCTCATTATTTTCTGTTATTCCTGCTGGTGACGGATCCCCGAACATTCGCAACCCTGTCATGAATTGTTCGAGATTCTTAATTTTGTTATCCTGCTGGAATAGTATTTCTTCAACATTTTCTTGCAGATGCCTTGTTTCTTCTGATATTTTTACAACTAGTCCTTCAAATTATCAGACTGTTCTTGTAATTTAGTTTCCAGATTTTTCGACTGTTGTATCAATTTATTTTCTAAAATTTTCACATTTTCTTCCGTGTTTCTAGAGTATTCCATTAATTTATCCAGATCGTCTTTCAAATTTCCGGATTGTTCCAACAATTTATTTTGCAATTCCTCCTTGAAACTTCTGGATTGTTCCATTAATTTAGCTTCCAAATTTCCAGATTGTTCCATCAATTTATTTTGCAATTCATCTTTGAAGTTTCCAGATTGTTCCTTTAATTTAGTTTCTAAATTTCCAGATTGTTCCATTAATTTATTTTGAAATTCATCTTTGAAGTTTCCTGATTGTTCCTTTAATTTATCCTCTAATATCTTACTTAAATCTGCAGGACCGCCCGAGATAGGCTTCTGGATCCTCCCCTGCTTCTAGTAACGCTTGGTGTAGTCTCTCTTGCAAAATCGATTTCTTTCCGGAGATTTCCAATTCGCGCTTTTCTAATTCGGCTTTTAATTCGGTCACTTTTAACTCTTTTAACAACACTTTCCTTGAAGCCATTTTTTTTGACACTGTATTTTGTTTAATAATTTGTTAAGTAACTGTCGACGTACGTTTCGGTCTCGTTTGACCTCATCAGGACAGTATAACCAAAGTGTGAGGTGTTGACACTTGGAGATAGAAAACAACAAATGAAGCAACAGACCAGGAGACCGAATGCACATTTGCTGCACTAAGTGAGAAGACCCTCAGGTTTAAGGGCAACATCACAGTAAGCAACGGAGGCAAACAAAGTCAACCTGTGTTACTTCAAGAAAAAGCCGGGATATAAATGATGGGCAAGTTATCGCCAGGAAGATACAATGGAAGAAGTGAATAGCGGCATAGCTGGCAAGGATAAGTAACTATCGACGTACGTTTCGGTCTTATTTTACCTCATCAGGACAGTATAACCATGTTAACTCTTATTCGAAAAAATTATAAAAAATCAAAAATTGTCATTTTCTTATTTCTCCTCTATCTTCTTTCTTTATTTGAAGAGATATCAAAAAAATAAAAGTACTTTCTTAAGACTCTTTTGAATTTTCTACACACTGATAAATACCATTTTGCTGTAACACGTTTCGTCAAATTGGTATCATCATCATATTCATTTTTTCTTATGGGCGCCATAATGAAATTTGGTCCCAAAAGAATCTACTGTTCCTGCTGATTACGGCAATATAGCACATGTTATAAAAATTATTTAAAATAATGCCAAAATTAAGAATGTTTAATATGATATAAGAAAAGTGTAGTAGTTAACAGAAGGTAACTTTGGAGTCAAATTAAAAGTAATTTATTTGATGTAGGCACTAGTTTAATAAATATTACCGGCACAGCAATAAGAGAAGAGAAACAGAATATGTATGTTAAGTGTGTTTTATTCTTATAACAAAAAAGCAAAAACAGCAAGCGAACTGTAGGTACTTTTGAACCTACTCGGAGAACAAACAGCTTAGAACAATACTTATACAATTAGACAAAAATATTGAAGAGCAGGAATCATTTAGTAGAATACGTACCTACTCTTTACAGTAACAAAAATTTAGAACGAAATTGAAGAAACAATAATAACATAAATAAATAAAGGCTCTCAAAATAAGATATTTACATTAAATGTTCAAACAAATATCCACTTTAATTTATACATAATTGCGATCGTTTGCTTAAACTTAATGCAGCTCATCGAATGTTCAAAATACAATTCACTTGCTGTTTTCGTGTGTGGCACGAATACAAGGCACGTAACATCACGTTTTTCTTCATTTCTAAATATTATGCTTTTGTTATTATGATAATATTTAGCAACAAGTATGTATTAAAATGACAGATTATACTGTTTTTGATTTGAATCCAAAGCCAGGCTTCCATTAATTGCCAATTGTCTTATCTCAAAAAGATAAATTTTAATTTTGCCTTATTTTAAATAAATTAATTAAATTTTGATAACATGTGCTAATATTGGCGTAATCAGCAGAAAGAGTAGATTATTTTGCGACCAAATTTCAATATGGCACCCATAAGAAAAAGTGAACTTGATGATGATATCAATTTGACGAAACGTGTTATAGCAAAATGGTATTCATCAGTGTCTAGAGAATTCAAAAGTGTCTTAAGAAAGTACTTTTATTTTTTTGATACCTCTTCAAATAAAGAAGATAGAGGAAAAATAAGAAAATGACAATTTTTCATTTTTTACAATTATTTCGAATAAGAGTTAACATAGAAGTTATTTCTCTGCGGATTATTAATGCTCATAACATTTAGCAACTTTGCCAAATTTAAACCTACCGTCTATCTCTTCAAATAAGCGAGATCCCAATGATGAGGGTCGAATTTGAAACAGCCTGTATATGCAGCTATATAAATATTTGTCCACTCCTAAAACATATTGTGTTAATTAAATCGTATAAATTACAATTAAAATAGGTGATGTTTTACGTTATACACTTACATTTAAATGTAAATTTTTTAAATTTATTTCTGTATTTTCTGTCATTATTTCTACTGCTGTAAAAGACCACACTCTGTGATTCACGGGAAAAACTGACATAAATTGACACTTACAATCACCGATTATGCCAACTGATATGTGTTGCTATTGTTTATAAAATTTGCAGCACGGTGAAGTACACATTCTAGTCTGCTTTTTCGTTTACTAGCTTTAAGTACGCGTTTAAGATCGTATTCAAGTTCAAGTATGCTTGGCATTCACCACGCCTATTTTTCTGTAGGTGGGGTTACGCGACCTAAAATCTAGTATGCATTGATCTGTCAAATGTGCATTTGGAATACGGCATTAGTTTCGCGTTCAGTGGCCGCCCGCCTTTATTTTCTGAGTCCACTATTTAGAGAGCTTTAAATGCTTATGCTTTTATTATAAAAAATTAACAAATTATTAAAACAACTCCAAACAATATTAACACTAACTGATTATAAAAGATATTCAAATTGTTCCCTATTAACTGTTCGAACTGCTCCAAATAACAGTCTCAGATCTTCTTTGAAATTTTTCTTATAGGTACAACCCTCAAAAAGGTATAGTCCGTCCAGAATTACGAGGAGAAATGTTAAAAAAGTCACGTTATTTAACACACCATGTACGGTAATGGAAATGCGCATAAATTTCATTTTTATGTGAAAATAAAATATAATGTGCGTATTTTTCTATGTGGGCATTTTTCTGGGTGAGCATTTTTCGGTGTGAGCAATTTTGTGTGCGCAATTTTCTCTGTGGGCATTTTTCAGTGTGGGTAATTTTCAATGTACGCATTTTTCTATGTGAGCATTTTTCGGTGTGAGCAATTTTCCGTGTACGCATTTTTCCATGTAGGCATTTTTCGGTGTGCGCAATTTTCGTTGTGCGCTTTTTTCTTGTCCGCATTTTTCGCTGTGGGCTTTTTTTTGTGCGCAATTTTCGTGTGCGCTTTTTTCGTGTACGCTTTTTTCATGGAATTCAAGAAAACGTGAGGTTCACGCATTAGATAGTCGGCTAGTGCGATGTTTTAAAATTTCAAAACCGATCGAGCCACCATCAAGAAACCCGATCCTCAATTATGTCCTTGCTCATGCCCAAGGCGATGAGCGACCTTATTTGACAGTATCAATTTTAGGCATTTCTTTTCTTGGCTTGTTAGACTCCGGTGCCTCCCGTACCATCATAGGTGGGCCCGGATGGATAAAATTTTGCAAATTCTAAATTTACCTTTTAAGTAGCGACATCTTTCGATCGCTTTTTGACCTGACATTGCAGTAGCATGGCCGACTACATTAATAAGCTAACGCTTATATTAAGGACTTAATGAGAAGTATTCAGAAAATTTTGGATATACAATCTACTAAATTAAATTTTATTCATTATATGATATGAATATGTACCACTTTTTTCAAGTACACAATAAATCTGTTCGTACAGCATTTCTGACTAGTTTGAAACTGCCAAATATATTCGGCACATGCTTCTGACAGTTTCGGACTAGTCAGAAACGAACAAACCTAATATTTCAAACCGAACACACTATATTCATTCAATACAGCAGTATTGCATCATATTGTAGTGATAAATCCTTTAAATTCTTTAGTTATTGATTCTTTCTTTTTCTTTGTCGTTGATTCTTTCGATAGGATTTTTCTTTTTTATTTGTGAGGCTTAATTCAGATTGTGGGTACTTATAGTTAAGAAAGCCTTTTTGTAATTTATAATTTTGAAAAAGTGTGTGTATTGTAATTTCTAATAGTTTTATAAATCGATTACGATTGTTGCTAATCGCCTCCAATTTACTTTTAATTAGGAATTTCAAGTAATTGTATGTATTAAAATTTATTCGGTTTAGATGACCCAACTACGATTGTTGCGAATCGTCTTTTGATACATCCGTTGAATAAATTTCAATATAACTAGGATAAGAGCACCAGCCAAGGGCTACAGCTGAGAATAAGTCAAGCGTAACATAAACATAAAACGATAACATAAACAAAAGATGCCTCCTTGGCAATTAGGTAACGTATGACTCACCCGCGGTGCAGAAGCCCAGCTGCACTCTTACGGGCCGTGCGCAAAATCTCATCTGCAGGCACAGATCTAGCGCGGAGTCGCGTACACAAAGTGTCAAGGCGACAATTGACGTCACACCCCGGATACAAAACCCCTATAAAAAGCCGATAAAGCGAACGCTAGTATAGAATTAGAACAAATCTCTTCAGAGTGTCATGTAGTCTAGTTGTCTTTTAGTGCCCCAAAACACAATGTAAGTAACTTGTAATGATTGTAATAATAAATCTGTTGTTATATTAAGCTATGTCCCTAATTTCATGTTACTTCAATTATTACCGTAACAATAGGTTTAAATACTTCGCTTATGATTGTTGCGAATCGTCTACGAATAGTATTTATTAATTGACTAAAATTTAACTATTATGTTTTGACAGTTATATATTTTTCTAACAATAATAAGATAATTTTAGGCTTTCTTGGTACTTACTTTGACACTTCTTCCTTTAAAGCTCTTTACTTTATTAAATAATAAATAGAAATCCAAATTTAAGAATTTATTTAAATGAATTATGTAAAATGTCAAAAAAAAACCAATGATTGTTAACGTCAAAATTATTAAATACAATTTAACGAGAAAACTATTTCTAATAGAACAGATAAATTAAATTGAACGAATAAATATTAATGAATGTATTGAATGTAAATAAATTAAATTGAACTTTGTTTGAAATCAGAGAGAATATGCTTTAAATGTTATTGATTGAGAGGTTTGATAATGAATGAAAATTTTGATTACGCTTGCTTTAATTACAGCTCGTGTAAATATTATTCTCCATGTTAACCGTTTATATGGCAACATGTCGAGCTTTTTCAAATCGGTTTTTAATTTCATCTCGCTTTATTAAACTTCAAAATTTAATTCTGACGTTAATCAATGTCAATTTAGAATGTTGTGCAAATTTTGTCATAATACAGTTTTTTCTTAATATATTAACAATTTGTAAGTATGTATTCATTATTTATCTAATCTTTATATAATACAAACTTTTTCTACAGATATCCCAAAAATAAACCCATGAATAATTTTGACATCCCGAACTAATATTTATAATTTCAGGTTTTGGTCCAAAGTTTTTAATAATCCGACGTTCTCTTGTATTTGGAATTTTGATAAATTAAATAATTTTATATGAATTAAAGAATTATTGATTGATTGAATTTCCCTCCTTGATGGTATGGTATGTATGAAACTTTGAGTATTTTGAGTAATATCACAGCAACATGTTGATGTTACAGATGAAAGATTATATTGGTTAGAAGTCACATTGCAACATTACATTGATGATATCCAAAAAAGTTCAGCAAATGCAGGTATTCAAGGACTGTCTACAGAAACGGCCCTTGGTTTACAATTTACAACCTCTGTATTAAATTTCTTTTGCAACAAATCAGATTTTAAGCTCCGTAAACTTAGCAATCCACATATAAGGAATCTTTAAAACAATTCTATCAAAATAAAGTGCTTTTTAGGTGTTATTTTAGTGCGCAAAAAAAAATTTAGTGCTGAAATGATGTTACAGAAAAATAAAAAAGAATGCGGGACTGCTGAGTTTTGATAACTTGGCGGTACACAAGTTGAAAAATAAAGTTATCTAAAAAATAATTGACATAGAAATTAAGTGCTATTTAAGTGTTTTCGTATTACCTAACGTTAATTATTAAATTTCTAACGTTATACACATTTTTTTAAACACGAAAGGGACTGCTGAGTGCATGCAATTTTAACAGTATCAGAGTAGAAATAATAAATTTTCCTTAACTAAACGTGAATTATATTTAAGTGCTAATTATGTGCAAACTGCATAAATAGTTTATTATACCATGAATTTGCTTTACCTAATGTTGTGAGTCGGTAATTTTACCACCTTACCTGACGATAAATTTCCAATGTTACCGTTAAAGTGACATTAAAGGTAATTTTTGAATGTAATATAACACTCAAATAATTGAGTTTGTAAACTTGTAAATTAACTTAAGTAATAAATAAATTATAAGTAATATCTTGAGTAAGGAATTGGATATTTCGCGGGAACTATATCAGCAGCGCGCAACTGGGTGAGCAACGGGTGCCGTACATCGATATAGCCAAGAGTCTCGGAGATCGCATAACGCAGTGTTGAATTGATTCATTGATGCAGATACTGAAAGAAGTTTAAAACGACTCGAACATATTCTTGTTATCATTAGGTATTCATGTTCATATATGTATATTCCCATAATTTGTAATATTTCCTCCGTTCACGAACGTCTAAAGCAGTGTGACGTTATTCGTCTTCGCCTCTTTTCGATTTTCAACCAATACACACTCTCGGCTGACCCGCGCCAGCTGCGATAGCGTGACGTTTTGTGTGACGATCTAGCTCCGATTACACATTCCCTAGCGGCATGCGGATCGGGTCGTCGAATCCTATAAAACCGCACGCTACGCTGTAGAAAAACAAGTTGCCGCTTTATAGAATTTTAACCGGATTAAATATGTAATTCCTTACAGTGGTAATATCTAATCTTAAGGCTTACTTTTTATTATTTAAGAAAAACATTAAGTATAACGGAAAGGTTAACGCCGTTGCTATACTGTGATGTTGCCCTCGAAATGCGGGTCTTCTCAGTGGTTGCAGCAAATGTACATTCGGTCTCCTGGTCTGTTGCTTCATTTGTTGTTTTCTATCTCCAAGTGTCAACATCTTACACCTTGGTTATACTTTCCTGATGAGGTCTAATAAGACCGAAACGTACGTCGACAGTTACTTTTCCTTGCCAGCTCAGCCGCTATTTACTTCTTTTACTTTTAAAAACATTAAGTACTAAATAAAAAAAGTATTACTTTATATTTTAAAATAATTTTCATTTAGACGTTTGATTATTTTTGACTATTTTAACAGTTGTCAGAAACTAAAAAAAGAAAAAATGCCAAAGAGTGAAAGTATGATTTGGATTTATTTTTTAAAGATACCTATAACATGTATGAAGAAGAAAACTGTAAAACATCTGTAGAATGTGGATCATGTCCAAATGCATAAAATAAAAATAAATAAAAATGTTTACAATCTGTGATAAATTTTAAAGGACAAAGAAGTGCCTGTTTTGTTTAAATTTTAAACTAGATTAGAAACCTTAAAATTTTAAAATTATTTAGTAGGTAAAAATAATATGAAATAATAAAAAACATTGAAAACTCAATTTGTTTTAGCAAAACAAAGGAAGATGTGTATTTTGATATAAATATTAAATTAATGAAAAAATTCTAATTAAGTATAGCTATATTTAATTTTTAGTTAAAAAATGTAGTTGGTAATGTTACGGCAACATTACCGGTAAGGTAACATAGCTTTGTTCCTACACAGTTCTAAATCAGTTCGGAACTGTATTGCTCATGCGCTTTTGCTTCAGCTCATGCGCTCTTACTAAAAATGCTGTGTATTTAGCAAGAGCGCAGTACAGTACCGAACTGATTTAGTACTGTCAGTGAGTATATAGGTACTATTAAGAGAGATCGTGCGATAGGTTTCAGCGTACGTAGTAAAATGTAGGCGAGAGGAAAGCAACGTGAGGAGAGTGTGTATGTAAAATGCTGCCGCTGTCGGACAGTTTTGAACTGCTATGTTTGGGTTTGATGCATCACTTGTTAGATGACGAGAATCACGAGTATCACATTTCACCGATAGATGATATGCGTTTCTGAGGGGTTAAAGGGTGAGGGGAAGGAACAGTCAGTAGGCGTGTCGCTGATGAACCCTCACCAAAAGTTTTTACGAAGACAAATGCATGTATTTGTCGCCGTTGAAATTTGCCATGTGCATTCAGTGTTGACTAACGAGTTAAGAATAACAGGAGAGCTATACTAACAGTAGTTTCTCGTCCAAACTGGTCATTAAATATGGTCGCTGTGTGTCATAGGGCCAGTTGTACTATGTGTTTTTTTTAAATGCCATAAGGGGTGGCTGTGGAAAAGAAAATTCATGTCTTAGCTCCATTCATGTACTTTAAATTGTCAATTTTGGCATGTGTTAGATGCCAAGCTACGGCATGAGTTTTAATTTTCATGGCCAACCTTTATGGCTTTTTTTAAAAAAATACACCGTATAAAACGACTCGATCAAACTTAAAGTTTTCAGTAGTTTCTCGTCCAAACTGGTCACTAAATATGGTCGCTGTATGTCATAAGGCCAGTTGTATAAAATGAGTTAACTACTCGACCAACTTTCCTCCACAATTAACTTGACCGAGTGATTACCTCGTGTTATTCAACTGGCTCAAAGGAGCACACAGTCGTTTTACAAAATTCTGGAACGTCCACAAAACCCACAGTTCAACATTGTTTATAAAACTCTTACTATATTAAGTTTAACTAAATAAGATGCGAGAAATGTCAATTGTATTCCTATGTTGTTACGTTCGCAAATTACACCTCCTAGAGCATCTTGGGCATATAATCGCATCTCTCACTCACGATTTTTAATATATTTTGTCTCTCATCTGTTTTAAGAAGTCTTGTGTTTACACTATTTCCATGAAGACAGGTGCATTTTTCACACTGTACTTACAAGTGGGATGTGAAAAGTGCGTCGTTTTTGAGACAAATATTCTCTTTTACGCTTTTTCCCTGAAATTGTCAGGATTTGCCTTAATTTTCTTATGGTCTCTATAACCAAATAATTACAATAAAAAAATAAATCGCGGCACTTGTTACTTCTTTCGCAGTAAAAATAATATAATAATTAATTAGTTAGTTAATTAAGTAATATTCTTATTATTATTAAAAAAATCTATTATCAAAATGGCTCTCAACTTGCTTTTATTTTATGACGGTAAGTCGCAGCTTAGTTATAGGGATATTCGATTTACCTAAAATGAAGCAATTTTTGAATCGATCTCGAATCGAAATATAAAAAAATCAATTAAAAAATCGGCTTGTAAAAAAATCGATTTCATAAAAATCGATGCAATATAATTTTTATTTAAGAAACCAGAAATGACACGTGAAGTATTATACCACTATTACACAAACGAAAACTATGAATAGGGGAAGCTTTAGATTAAAACAGCTATACATAATGCTGAACAGTTACTTTTTAGAGCGCTGCATTAATTTGGTACTAGCAGAATTTGTTCTACTTAAGTTATCACGTCTAATGTCAAATCTATCAAGTGTCAAGAGTAATCCTCAAAATACGCGGTCGGGTTTCGGTCAGTCGCAGTCAGATTAACATTTTTTATGCGGTGTCAAAGCTCTAAAGCGCTTTCAATTTCAAATTTAAAAATCGATTCGATTCATGAAAAAAATCGATTCAGTAAGAAATCGGTTGCAAACAGAATCGATTTAAAAATCGAGTTTTATGAGAAAAAGATCGACCTTCCAAAAGATCTATTCTGAATCGAACGTCTTTAGCGAGTATTGGATGGATCGCATTCCTTTATTTAGGTCTGCTTTAAATAATTACGCCTAAAATGTATTAGGGGTTGGTCTTTCTCGTAACCACCAATCAGCTATTTTTATAAAAACGTGAGTTTCGGAGGATATCTACGTTTCAGTTTGAGGAACAAGATAACTGAAAATCATAACTTAGGAATAATGTTTGTAGGAAACATTTTATAGTTTTTCTTTTAGGAAAAAAAAACGTAAACTTATTGTAAAAGCATTGTAAATGACATGGGGCTGTCGTCATTATTTATAAAAAGATCCAATTTGTTTAGAAAAACAATGTTGAATTCCTGTCAAATTTTGCTACAAATGTTGCAGTCCCGTGTAGATTATGATGTTTACTATACGTAGAAAAAAATTTGAATTAATACAATGAATATTAATTCTGTTATATTGATTGTTTATTGAGTGTGTTTTAGGGCTTTTAGGCGTATATCGGGAAGGAAGTCGGGCCCCTTAATCTCAAACTACTATTTTACTGTCATATGATCCGAATATAAGGACCTGTGGGCGGAGCTTATTTGCGCCAGGGGCTGGTAACTTAAAGCACAGCGCCATCTAGTGAGGGCCGCAGTCAATTAAATTCGAGTATTTCATAGCAGGATAGTAGTCAACTGTAATCAGGAAACTAATCACAATCAGTTTATTCAACGGGGATTACCGTGTTGTATTGTATACATTTTTTAGAAATGTAAATATTTTATGACCGTTTTGTAAATATTTGATCACAGTTTTGTGTCTTTATTTGTTTTGTAAACAATTTAAAAATGCGAACTTGTTCTGTGCAAGGCTGTACAAACGAAGATTTGAGAAAGTAAGTGTGATATTTTATTTTAGTTTTGATTCGTTTGATATTTCAATACAAAGCAAAAACATTAACAGAGAAAAGTTACACTTTTGTAAAGTTAAATTATGTTTAAGTTGAGTACAAACTTTATGTATATATTAGTCTTGCACTAAATATGTAGCTACAAGTACGTGTTATTTATTTCATTTTGTTGAAAATTATTATAAAATTATATATATAGGGTGTTTCAAAAAAATGTCCTTCAAATGAGTTTTGGAAATAAAAGTACATATAAAACTCTTGTTTCCAAGGCGCACTCAAGGGAAATTGTTTTGATACACCTGATATAATACACAATGTTTTTCCATAGGTTCTACTTTCCAAAAAATGAAAGACTAAGGCAGGTTTGGTTAAACCGAGTTAATAACTCAAACTTAAAAAATAATGCCAATCTTTCAAAAAGTTATGTTATTTGTGGAGCCCACTTTGCTGATATCTGTTTTACGGAAAATGGAAAATTAAGGAAATTTTCAGTGCCCACACTACATTTACCAGGTACACAAGCTTCAAGATTAATTTCAACAATCAATCATAGATTAATCTTTCAATCTTTTCAATTTTAAGATATACAGTGCTCGCCAAAAACTCGGCATTAAATGGGAAAAATTTTTATTTCTGATTTGTCGAAAAAACTTTTTACGGCAATAATTTGTGCTTGTCTGAAAATTAAACTAAACTAAATTTAAAATTAAGTTTTGATATGAGAAATTTTGTGAAAAGTACAAAAATTGAAAAATTCTATTTCTGCCGATATTAAAGAAAAAACGATATTTTCTTGTCTTGAGATTGTTCAGTAAGCTAAAACTAATACACAGTAAAAAAATATCGTTGGAATCTTGATTAATTTCCAAGGAATAACAATTTTAGGATTTCGGCAATTTCGAAAAGCGCTATTTTCTAGCTAAGTAAAAATCGCTCGGTATATCTAATAGGGGCTAAATAGGTTTTCAGACAAGTACAAATTATTGCCGTAAAAAGTTTTTTCGAAAAATCAGAAATAAAAATTTTTCCCATTTGATGCCGACTTTTTGGCGAGCACTGTATGTGTATTTCCAGTATATTAATCAGCAATTACATTTCTCTGATGTTGATGAAACTTTTATATGCATAAATATTTTCTGTTTCAGATTTTCATGTAGCTGAACAAACGGAAATGCGGTGTTTTGCATATGAAGCACGAAAACATGACTTGTCATTCACACCTGAAAAAGTTAAAGGTCAGTTTTATATCAAATTGCATAAGGGTATTGAGTGCAGATATCTGAGCAATCAAATGAAAATCATTATTTCAATAGCTGCAGACTTACTGACATATTAGCATGTCACGATTCCTGTGAAAAAGAACTTTTTTGTTTTCCTCATTTTATTGAATCTATAAAGAGTTTTTTGTGTTACATGGATTTAACATTAAACCTGTTTTAAATGCTTACAGAAGCTCTTCGACAACCCTCTGCTTCTTCAGCAGTAGTGGATGAAGGATATTTAGAAGTAAATCCTCCTCAGAAATGTTACTTAAGATCAGGAGCGAAAAGGAGGTCTTTAAGTCTGGATTTTCCAACAGAACAAATACCTGGTAGGATAATCATTAAGTATTTAATCTACATATTTGTCCATACAATTCTGTTAACTATGTGAATATATAGTGAATACATTATAGTTAATCATATCAATTAAAATATTTTATTGATTACAGAGGAAATACTGTCATCTATACTTTTCACAAAAAGCACTCAGGTGTCTGTACCTACTACAAGCAGCACTCAAGTGTCCGTACCTACTACAACCAGCATTCAGGAGTCTTTACCTTCTTCAAGCAGCATTCCGAAATCTGTACCTTCTACAAACAGCATTCAGGAGTCTGTACCTTCTACAAGCAGTATTCAGGAGTCTGTACCTACTACAAGCAGAACTCAGGAGTCAACCCTATTACCCTTTACAAAACAAACAACTTCTTTACCAAAAGGTGTGTTTTCGTATCTCTAAATTACATATAGATTCTTATTATTTTCTATTAATTTATAAAACATAATGTTGCTATTGCTGTAGGATCTCCTCTGAAAGTAACATACCTTTCTTATGTCCAGGTTATCAAAGGCGTAAAATTAAGAATCTCAAAAACATCAGGAGTGGGAAGGAAATTCAGTCTTTAAAAGCTATGAAACAACTTTTATCAACAACAAGAAACCGTAACTTAAAGTTGGCAGGAAGAATCAAGATCATACAGAAAAACATGCATCTGCTAAAATATCTCAGAGGAGTAAACCAGACAACATTGAATTTTTTTATCAGTCAATGTAAGAATCAGGCTCTACGACCTCGTGGAAGACGGTATTCCATTACCAACAAAGCGTTAGCGTTAACACTATATAAGCATAGTGGAAAAGCTTATCGATTTTTATCTACAATTTTTAGCTTGCCATCTAGAAAAACTTTGAGCCACGTTTTAAATAAAATTCCAATATTAGCGGGTATAAATATAAATACACCTATTTTTGAAAATTTAAAAACCCAGGTAAATAAATTAAAAGAAAATGATAAATACTGTGTACTCATGTGGGATGAGATTTTTCTACAAACAGGACTAGGATACAATAAAAAATACGATTTTATTGAAGGTTTCATTGATTTCGGTGGAATTGATAGGAAACTTATTTTTGCTGATCACGCTT
This sequence comes from Dorcus parallelipipedus, assembly GCA_958336345.1. Classification (NCBI taxonomy): domain Eukaryota; kingdom Metazoa; phylum Arthropoda; class Insecta; order Coleoptera; family Lucanidae; genus Dorcus; species Dorcus parallelipipedus. The sequence goes on from OY284481.1 coordinate 41,744,793, forward strand.
TAGTTTTAATGATAAAGACTATAAAGAGAGATTGGAAACAACCTGTAGCTTTTACCTTTTGCCATGGGAGTACTCCCACTGTTGATTTAGTTAGAATAATTAAAGACACTGTTAAATTAATTCGACAGACAGGATTGAATATAGTAGCCAGTATATGTGATCAAGGTGCCACTAATGCTGCTGCAATCAATTATTTATTAAAGGAAACAAGTGAGTATTGTTTGAGGCAACATATACATATACAAAACAGATATCAGGGTTATTTAATTGATGGTGAAGAAATTGTGCATCTTTATGATTGCCCACACTTATTAAAAGGTATCAGAAATAGCTTTATTGTCAAAGATTTACATTTTCAACAGGACGGCAAAGCTAAAGTTGCATCTTGGTCACATATACTAAGATTATATGAAATAGACCGCATGCAATATTTACAACTTTACAAAATTACAGACGAACATGTGCTATTAAATAAAATTCGAAAAATGAAAGTTAAAATGGCCACACAAATCTTTAGTTAAACACTAGGAACTTCAATGTACTCTAGAGCAGTGATTAGTCAGGAGTTGTTATCCTCATCCTCATTATATTTAAATCCCCAAGCCACCGAAACAGCTGATCTTATTTTGTTTTTCGATAAACTGTTTGACAGTGTCAATGGTAGCTCAATAACTCCTCCAACAGGCAAGCCTTTGCGAAGTGTGGCGAAGGAAGATTCTCCTCATGTTCCTTTCTGGCAATCTGCTTTACCAATCTTACAGTTAATGTATTTTATCTCTCAACAGTCTACAAAAACCCGTATTCCTTCTTTAAATAATTGGATTTTTACATTACAAGGATTTATATATTTAAGTAAACGACTTTTACCAGTATTGAAATATTTTTCCCCAAGGTCATTTAATCAGGATCCAATCGAAAACTTTTTTTCCCAAATTAGAGCACATGCCGTCCGGAATCCTACTTGTTCCTCTTTCACTAATTCTTTTAAATCTCTCCTTATTAACAATTTTTCTGCATCACATTCTGTGGGTGCAAACTGTGAGGAGGATAATTCAAGCGGTCCATTACAAAACGTTACAGAGTTTATCGGAAAACAAATTACCATTACCACTCCAAATCCAATGCAAACACCTAATTTAACATCTACAAGAAATATATCCACCACTCTCATACATGACTTTGCCACTCCATACGTAGCAGGAGTAATTGGTAAAAAATTATTTAGAAAACTTGCATGTGATTCATGCACAACGCTTTTGGTTTCAATTCAAGAATTGTCAGAAAATTTATATATCCAGTTGAGAGAACATGATCCATTACACAACACATTTATGCATCCGTCAAGTAGATTTTCCTCCGCAATAAAACATATTACTTATGTAATTTTAGATATGCTCCCTCAAATTATATTAACTTATAAAATTAAAAAAACAATTAATGAACATATATTTAATATGGGTATATGTCAAAGCATGTTATGTGCGGATCATCAGATGTTCATAAAGCCATTTATTAATATAATTATCAATGTAATATCATTTCATTATGTTAAGATTATTAATAATTTGTTAAAGCATCGTGATAATCGATACAAAGATTTCGATAGTTTATGTCAACTGGCTTTTTCTGCTGGTTGTAGACAAAGAAAATTGTAGATTATTTTCTTTATCTTATTTGTATTATTTTTATTTAACAATACAAATAAGATAAAGAAAATATAGTTAATCAGATAAGATACATTCCAAATAAAGTAAGTTTTGTAAAGTACTCAACTTTAAAACTATTATAATGTTTTCTTTGTAAATGTTATGTGTTGTTAGGAAATGTTGTTCATTTTTTATTATTTATTATATGTGCAATAAAACACTTTGCAATCTTTCTTGTTTTTTTAGTTACTAAATTAAAAAAAATTAAAACGTCTAGGCTAATGCATTTTTTAAACGTTCCCGCGTGTAGTGTTAGTTCCATGCGGCGACCACTAGATGACGCAATAGCTATCTAATTTTCAAGTTGGCTATCTATTTCTCTATGATTTGCGCAGCCTTATGTGGCAATAGGTTTGATTTTTTGATTATTTCGACTTTTGTTCACCTAATTCTACAGTTTCGCAAACCGTGCATCAGTTACTTTATTTACGGCTACGGCATTTACTGGGCATGTACGCCAATAATTAATATATAATCATTTTTAATACGAGCGTCTAGCTGCAGATCCCCCTACAGCCAATCAGAACAAGGATGTTAAGATATTAATTGTAGTTAGCAATGAAATAAAAAATGAAGTAATATAGATGTAAACACTGTTAATAAAAAGTTTACAACAGAATCTTCTTCTCGGCATATTTCAATTCTTACTCTTTTACTATCTGCCACTGGACAAAGATTTCAACAGGTTACGGGCCCAGTTATCGCCGAAGATAGTAAATTTGTTAAGAAAACATTAAGTAAAGGTAATGGATAGTGAACTTTTGAAAACTGATAAACTGAAAAACGAGAATAATTGGGCGCAGTGGAAATTTGTGATAAAGGTACACTTAAAATCCAGCGACTTATTTGGAGTAGTGAGTGGAGAATTTGAAAAACCTGTAATGTCAAGTTATGACACTGATGCTAAAGGCAGAAGGACTTTTGAAATGGAACTTCAAAAGTGGGTGCGAGCGGATAGTAAAGCTCAGAAAATAATAGTGTCAACGGTGGATCGTCAGCCGCTATTATATATAATGACCTGTGAAACTGCAAAAGAGATGTGGGAAAAATTGCACAGTGTTTTCGAACAAAAATCTGATGCAAGTTTACATCTGGTGCAACAAAAATTCTACAGGTACGTTATGGATCCAAATGATAACATTGCCTTGCATATTTCCAAGTTAGAAGAAATAGGACATCAGCTTAAGCAGCTGGGTGAACCAATATCAGAGTCAATGATGATAACAAAAATCTTAATGACATTACCGGCGAGTTATAATCATTTTCATAGTGCGTGGGAGTCAATGCCAGAGGAGAAGAAAAATATTAGTAATCTCACAACAAGGTTATTAATAGAAGAGGCACGAATTAGTGGTCAAGTTAAAAATGAAGAATCAGTAAATGCTTTGACGATGAAGACAGGAAGAAAGCAAGAAGAAAACAAGAAAATTTGCAATAAGTACAAAAATAAGAAACCAGGAAAATGCTTTTATTGTAATAAACCAGGTCATTGGAAAAGAGAATGTAGAAATAGGAAACAGAAAGAAGAAAATGGAGAAGATAGAGGAAATACCAATATTCATGCTTCAACTTTTGAAATGGAACTTCAAAAGTGGGTGCGAGCGGATAGTAAAGCTCAGAAAATAATAGTGTCAAATGAAGAATCAGTAAATGCTTTGACGATGAAGACAGGAAGAAAGCAAGAAGAAAACAAGAAAATTTGCAATAAGTACAAAAATAAGAAACCAGGAAAATGCTTTTATTGTAATAAACCAGGTCATTGGAAAAGAGAATGTAGAAATAGGAAACAGAAAGAAGAAAATGGAGAAGATAGAGGAAATACCAATATTCATGCTTCAACTTCAGAAAAAGAAGCTTTTATTTTGGACGCCATGTTAGCTGAAGATCATGAAGAGGATATGTGGTTTATGGATTCAGGAGCCAGCGATCATATGTCGAAAAGGTCCGAATGGTTTGATAATTATGTTCCCTTTGACAGTCCGATACCTGTCAGAATTGGAAATGGGTCAAAAATAAGTGCTCATGGTAAAGGTGACATAAGAATTTCGGCATTTGCAGAAGGTAAATGGACAGAGAAACTTTTAAAAAATGTATTGTTCGTTCCGGAAATTAAATTGAATCTGTTTTCAACTGGTACAGCTTTGGATAAAGGATATACATTATATTCTGATGAGAAGAAATGTCACATTAAAAGTAATGGTCGTATTGTAGCAGTGGGAGTACGAAACAAGCGTTTATATCAACTTCTGTTTAAAGTTATTTTACCTGAAGGAAAATCTGAAAGGAATGTCATTGTTAAGGAATCACTGCAACTTTGGCATGAACGCTTAGGTCATCAGAATGTTAGTCATGTAAGAAAAGTTCTACAAAATTTGAACGTGAATGTACCAGATTTGAATAAAAACATATTTTGTGAAGAATGCATGTATGGAAAGCAACATCGCCAACCCTTTCATTCTAGTTTGACAAAAACAGAAAAATGTGGTCAATTGATACATGCAGATTTGTGTGGTCCTATGCAAAATGTCTCACTTGGAGGTTCGTATTATTTTCTCTTATTTAAAGATGATTTTTCAAGTTTTAGACATGTCTACTTTTTGCGTAACAAAAGCGACGTAAAAGAAAAATTGGTTGAATATCTGACAGTTGTCAAAAATGTCACAGGATCTGAAGTGAAAGTCATTAGGTCGGACAATGGAGGTGAATTTGTAAACAAGAACGTTGATAGCATTCTAAAATTTCGTGGTATACGTCATCAGTTGACAGTGCCATATTCACCACAACAAAATGGTGTCGCAGAAAGAGATATGCGGACCATTGTTGAATCTGCAAGAACACTACTTTACTCTAAAGGCCTTCCACTGAAGCTATGGGCTGAAGCAGTTAATACGACAGTTTACGTAATAAATAGAACAGGAGAGAGCTCAAGGTTTCATTCAACGCCTTATGAACTATGGTATGGTGAGAAACCAAAAATCAGTCACTTGAAAGTATTTGGAACTGAAGTATTTGTCCACATTCCTAAAGAAAAACGTAAGAAATTCGATGCTAAAAGTAAAAAGGGAGTATTTGTGGGATATAAGGAAAATGTAAAAGCATACAGAGTATGGTTTCCAACGGAGAATATCATTGATGTAAGTAGAGATGTAGTTTTTGCAAAAGAAATAATTTTAGAAGAAGAAAGAAAATGTGACATTGAAGAAGCTGACCATAAAGAAAACAAATATGAGATAGTAGAAGAAGTTACAAAGTTAACGGAATCTGAAAATTTTGAAGAAAATGAAGAAACTAAAACAAGATACAATTTGAGAAATAGGAATGCGTTAAAACAATCCGATAGATACGCAAGTTTAGCTGAAAGTATTGCTTTAATAGCAGAAGACTGTGAACCTATTACTTTCCAAGAAGCAGTTACAAGCAAGCATGCTAAAGAGTGGAAGCAAGCCATGGAAGAAGAATTAGAATCACTAAAGAAGAATAATACTTGGACTTTGATCGCATTACCATCAGGTAAGGTGGCAATCTCAAATAAATGGGTTTTCAAAATTAAAAGAAAGGCAAATGGAGAAATTGATAGATTTAAGGCCAGACTTGTAGCTAAAGGTTATACACAAAGATTTGGGATTGATTATAAAGAAACATTTAGTCCAGTTGTTAAATATGATTCAATCCGTATGATTTTAGCAGTTGCAGCAAAACAAAAGTTAAAATTGATGCAATTTTGACGTAAAAACTGTGTTCTTGTACAGTTATTTAAATGAGGAGATTTACATGAATCAACCTGCTGGTTTTGAAGATAGTTCGAATATGGTATGTAAACTGAATAGAAGTTTGTATGGATTGAAACAGGCTCCACGTTGCTGGAACAACAGGTTTATTAATTTCTTAAAAAGATATAATCTTAAAAGTAGTACTGCTGATGAATGTGTATTTTTAAGCAATGATATGAATTTTAAACTTATTGTGGCAATATACGTAGATGATGGAATTATTGCTGCACAGAAACAAAATGATATTGATGATTTACTAGTTTATTTGCACAATGAGTTTGAAATTAAACATTGTTATTTAAACAATTTTCTTGGACTTGAAATTGTACAAGAATTAGACGGTTCAATATTTTTACATCAGTCCGGCTTTACTAAAAGAATTTTAAGCAAGTTTCAGATGTTAGAATCCAAACAAGTATCAACTCCTGCAGATCAAATATTATGTAGAAATCTACATCCTGAAATAAGAAAGGAAAAGGTGCCTTACAGAGAAGCTGTAGGAAGTCTAATGTATTTAAATGTAGCTACAAGGCCAGATATAACGTTTGCCGTAAATGCAGCAAGTCGTTTTCTAGAAAATCCATTACAAGTTCATTGGAAAGCAGTGAAAAGGATTTTCAAGTATTTAAATGGAACTTTGAACTATGGAATTTTATTTCAGTGTAATAATGAAGCTAATTTTCATGGATACAGTGATGCAGATTTTGCAGGTGATGCTGATAGTAGGAAATCAACTACAGGATACGTATTCATGTTTGGATCAAGTGCCATAAGTTGGTGCTCTAGAAGACAAACATCGGTGTCGCTGTCAACTACTGAAGCGGAATATGTTGCTGCTTGTACTACAGTCATGGAATTGATATGGCTTCAACGTCTATTGAAGGAGTTATGCAAAAGTGAAGAGAAACCAACTTTGTACATTGATAATCAAAGTGCAATACGGTCGATTAAAAATTCTGAGTTTCACAGACGTACAAAGCATATTGAAATAAAGTATCACTTCATTAGGGAAAAATATCGAGAAGGCTTAATGGACATCAAGTATGTAGGAACTGAGGAACAAATTGCTGACATATTTACAAAAATATTAACACCGGTCAAGTTTAACAAACTTAGATGGCTGTTAGGAATGAGAGATTTATGCCAACATTGAAGATATCACTAACAATTAAAGTGGGAGTGTTAAGATATTAATTGTAATTAGCAATGAAATAAAAAATGAAGTAATATAGATGTAAACACTGTTAATAAAAAGTTTACAACAGAATCTTCTTCTCGGCATATTTCAATTCTTACTCTTTTACTATCTGCCACTGGACAAAGATTTCAACAAAGGATAGCTCAAATTACCAATCACATTATAATACACTGTGGCCAATTAGAATAGGACAAAGTAATTCAAATTTTCGAATTCAAACTTACGAATCCAGTTCCAATAGTGGTGTGGTTCACATTAAAAGACACTAATTAAGCTGGTGAAACAAAATAAGGTTTAAAACTTAGAGAATCTTTAAAAATAATATGGTAACTGGTACTGGTAATCAGGCCGTCATGGTGCTCATAACCTCGCTTTTACTTTGGAAGTTAATAATTTGACACGTAAGTCAGGCCGCAATATTTCAAAGCTTAAATTAAACTCATTCTGTAACATTATGATTAAAACGTGTAAATTTTTAGTGTACACAAGATCAGCTGTTATGTCATGAATATGGATTTTGCACCGACACAGCAAATCGTGTTAGATATTTTACAGCATGCTACCAGTTAGAACTCGGAGATCCTTAAACCAGCAGAAACTCAACCTGGCTTTTATACCATACTCTATGTTTCTTTTGTATTAATATTATTATTTTTACTTACAGCAATTAAAAATATGATATCCAATCCCAGTAAACAAAATAACATCACCCTGATGTAAGCAAATGGTGAAAATAACGGCATTTTCACGTTTAATGTCCGTCTTCTGTGACTAACATATTAGCAAAATTAATTATATAATGTATATATTATGTTATTATTATTACTATTATTATTATTTCTACCTCATTGTGCATGAGGCTTTCTGGAGTGTTTTTAAACTTTATTCCTACAGAACCGATTACGTAGATATCACAGCGATATCATATTCATGTCACAAAGAAACGTTACAAGTGTGAATGCTTTTCGACTTTCTGTGATGTCACATGGATGTTTCATGTTTACTGGGATGCCAATCGCAATATTCATTTGAACATCGGGTCAGGGTGGATACTGTGTTATATTTCAAGAATGGCATCAATAGCACTAGCGTTAAAATACAATACATATGATAAGTAAGAAAATTGCATGACACTTTGAACTCTAATGAGACGTGTTTTATTTCAGTGCAACATCTGATCAGAAGAAACAGAGTTTAAAGGGGGTCCATTTCTAATTTCAGTGAAACTTTCAACTAAATAGCTACATAAGTAGCAGTTTTAAATCGCTTGGAATTGATTTTAGTAAAACTGTAAAGGCTAGTACTTTAGTTACTAGTTAACTTTAATCTTTTGTAATACGAATCCTTTTAACGGACACTGAAAATGCACACTTTTTTCTGGAATATAATTCTAATTCTCATTTAACATACTGTTACATTATGAGAAGCAGACTATATTTTTATATACTGGTAGCGCCACCTATGCCGCAGACAGGATTCTAATCTATGCTAGACACGCACCGAATTTACTGGAAAAATCTAGCAAGTCTTTCGAAGTTGTTCTCGAAGAGGGCTGACTGCTATAAAGAGGAGCCGGAGCGCGGTTTTTAAATCAGTCTTATTTAGGAAGCGATGTGTAGCAAGCGAATTTAATAACGTTTAAGTGTTATTTTGTCAGATAAGTGTACAGCTCGATATTATTGTACTTGTATTGTGTGTAATGATCGTAGACATTAAAGTGTTTTAAAATAAATAAATAACGTTTAAATTTGTGAACCCGAAGTCGTAACAAATTGGTGTCAGAAGCGGAAATTTTCAAAAAAAAAATCGAAAATGAAGCTAGTTGAATTAAAAGTGAAGGAGCTGCGTGATGAATTGGACGAGAGAGGGCTTGAAAATTCTGGAAAAAAAGCCGTTTTACAAGAACGACTTGAACGAGCTCTCCGAGAAGAAGGAAAAGATCCGGAATTATTTGAATTCGAAATTGAAAATACCGCAGCTCTACTTAGAGAAATGAAAGAAAAAATGGAGAAAGTGGATGAGAAAATGGAACTTTCTAGAAAACAAATAGAAAGCTTGGAAACAAAAATTGAAACATCCAGTTTAAACACCGATCTGAAATTACAGGAGGTGAAAATTCAAATCGATGAAAAGATCGAAGGTCTTAAAACACAATTCGGTGAGGAAACTGATGGAAAGATTGAAAATGTGAAGAAACAATTTGAACACGCAATTTTTTATCAAATTGAAGATGTAAAAACTCATATTGGTGAGATAAAAACTGAATTTGACTGCAAACTTGATGAGAAAATCGGAGGAATAGAAATTCAGTTCCACGATAAATTTGAAGACTTAACCAAACAACTGCATAAAGTAGGACTTGGTCGTTCTATTACACCATCTGTGTCGTCAAGCCAAAAACTGAAACCACCCAAATTTGAAGGGGACTTACCATGGTCTACTTTTATTAGACAATTCAAAATCGCAGCTGATGTAAATGGCTGGAATGATCGCGATAAGGCTGCAGCCCTCGTGTTGGCTTTGCGGGGACCAGCATTGAGTGCATTACAATCCATTCCCGAAGAGATTCAAAACAACTTTGATCAACTAGTAGAACACTTGGACATGCGATTTGGTGACGCACACATGAAGCAACTCCATACTATCCAACTGAAAACTCGTACCCAGAAGAATGGTGAGTCATTACAGGAATTTGAACTCGATGTCGAGAGATTGGTCCGAATGGCGTACGGAGACTTCCTGCCCGAACCTGTTTTCCACCGGCTGGCCATACAAGCATTCATTGACGGTACTAGAGACCAAGAGATGCAGCAAGTCTTGCGACTGGGTAACTTCTCCAAGTGCACAGATGTACTGGCCCGTGCTCTGGAATTCGAGGCAGCCAAGCAAGCCGCTAGAAGCCTGGTACGAGTACGAGAGGTGAAAGCTGCCGACGACAATGCACTGACAGAAATTTTGGATAGACTCAAACAGTTGGAAGAAAATAAAACCGCAGGCAATGCCAAGCGAATAATGAGTTGCTGGAACTGTGGTCAGCAAGGCCATCTGCGCTCCAACTGTAGGCGCAAGCGGCCGCGCCACTACAATGATAGTGATTCGTTAAACTAATTCCAGTCAGCAAGAAGGGGCGCATGCTGACTGATTCTACGGATAGCCCCAAGATTGTCTCTATTTCTAGAATAAGAAATAATGAAAATAGTTTGATAGCAAATGGACAAATTGGCAAGAGATCCTTCCAATTCACAATCGATACTGGTGCAAATGCGTGCATAGTAAGAACAGATCTTTTACCAAAATCGAAACTAATAAATACTGGAAGAAGGTATCACATAGAGACAGCTACTGGAGAGGTTACTCCTGTTTGTGGGGAAGCCGAAATTGAATTGAAGATTGGAAGTATGAAATTTAGTCACAGGGTTTTAGTGGCTGATATCGTTGATGATTTCATACTTGGAGTGGATTTCATGAAGAAAAACGGCTTGGTTGTAGATCTAAAGGATAAAGTTCTACGCATTGGAACAGAAGAGATACCTCTCCATATCCCTGGAAATTCACCTACCGTATTGAGAATAAAACTGAAAAAAAGTGTGAACATTCCCGCCTTAACCGACAAAATAATCTTGGCAAAAATGGAAGGCAATCTTGGTAGCTATCCTACTGGGATCATAGAACCAATTGAAACTAACTGCGCCAAGAAGGGAATTTTACTGGCTGGAACTCTGGTGAAGATTCAAGAAACAGTTCCTATCCGTCTTGCAAATGTCAACAGTTACCCAGTTACCATACCCGGCGGAACTGTAGTGGGCAAGTGTGAAGCAATTGTTTCTGTAAACCATATTGAAGTGAACGATGCATCCGCTCGGCATCAGTCTGACACGCTACCACCACTACTAGAGAAATTGCTGGCTGGTACATCAACATTGCTGAAACCCAAAGAAACAGAAGACGTACGAGAGCTGTTTCGAAAATTTAAAGGAATCTTTGCTTATACTGATGATGACTTAACCCGGACAGACATTGTACATCATAGAATAAACACTGGCGACTCGAATCCAATTCGACAACCCGCGCGTCGACTGCCGTTGGCAAAAAGAGAGGAAGCCGAAAATTTAATTAGGAAGATGCAAGACCAAGACGTTATAGAACCGTCGCAAAGTCCATGGGCATCTCCCGTTGTACTGGTGACTAAGAAGGATGGCAGCATGCGTTTTTGAGTGGACTATAGACGATTAAATGATGTCACGAAAAAGGACAGTTACCCCTTGCCCAGGATCGATGACACAATAGATACCTTATCCGGTGCGAAATGGTTTTTGACCTTAGACTTGAAAAGTGGCTATTGGCAAGTTGGTATGCATCCCGAAGACAAGGAAAAGACGGCCTTTACTGCTGGAAATGGCTTATGGCAATTCAAAATGATGCCTTTTGGTCTTTGCAACGCCCCAGCTACTTTTGAACGACTCATGGAATTGGTATTGCGCGGACTTAGCTGGAAAACTTGCCTCGTATACTTAGACGATGTGATTGCTGTTGGAAGAACTTTTAAAGAACATCTTGCAAACTTAACAGACGTCTTTCAGAGAATAAAAGAGGCGAAATTGAAACTGAATCCTGCCAAATGCGAATTCTTCCAAAAGGAAGTTAAATATCTTGGACACGTCATATCAGAAGCAGGAGTCGCAACGGATCCAGACAAAATTACAGCGGTTAAGGATTGGCCACCACCAAAAAATGTGCATGAGTTGCGAAGTTTCCTGGGATTATGCACATATTACAGACGATTTGTGAAAGACTTTGCAAAGACAGCCAAGCTTCTGCATTCGCTGACCGAAGGAAAAACAACATTCTTTTGGAGTGAAGACTGCCAAGAAGCTTTTGAAAATCTAAAGGATCTTCTAATGTCTGCACCGATACTGTCCTATCCACGACTAGAGGGCCAGTTCATCATTGACGCAGATGCGAGCAATCACGGAATTGGGGGCGTGTTATCACAAGTGCAGGACGGGGAAGAACGTGTCATAGGTTATTTCAGTAAAGTTTTATCCAAAGCTGAAAGAAATTATTGTGTAACCAGGAAGGAGCTTTTTGCTGTGGTGAAAACATTGGAACATTTTCACAAATACCTTTATGGTCGACAGTTTCATCTTCGATCAGACCATGCAGCATTGAAGTGGTTGCTCCAATTCAAAAATATAGAAGGCCAGCTTGCCAGATGGATAGAAAGACTGCAGGAGTATGATTTTACAATCGAACATCGCCCAGGTCGTATCCATAATAATGCAGATGCACTATCCAGAAGACCGTGTCCTGAAGTTTGTCGGCACTGCTTGAAATTGGAGGACAAAGAAGGAATAATTCCTATCAAAAGAACACGTGTCACAAACAACCAGTGGCAACCAGAAGTTATAAGCCAAGAGCAACGCCAAGAGGAAGACATAAGGGATATAATCTCTTGGAAGGAAAAAGGACAACGTCCAACTTGGGCCGAAATATCGAACAAAAGCCCGATTTTCAAAAGCTACTGGGCACAATGGGACTCTCTAAAGTTAGAGAATGGAATTCTGAAAAGAGAATGGGAGTCACCTGATGGCAGCGAAATTAAAGAGCAGCTAGTCCTTCCAAAAGTAAGAATTGCCGAAGTTTTGGAAGAAATACATGGTGGTACGTCAGGTGGACATTTGGGCATCAATAAAACATTAGCAAAAGTCCGAGAAAGGTTTTATTGGGTGAAATGTAGAACCGATGTAGAGAATTGGTGTGCCAGGTGTATCACCTGCAAGGCAGTGTCTGGACCTGCGAAAAAGACTCGAGGAAGACTACATCTGTATAACGTCGGTGCACCCTTCGAGAGGATTGCCATTGACATAGCCGGCCCGTTTCCAGAAACCGATCGCGGAAATAAGTACATCATGGTGGTAACCGATTACTTCACTAAATGGCCAGAAGGTTACGCGTTGCCTAATCAGGAAGCAACAACTGTCGCCACTGCCCTCATAGAGAATTGGATAACAAGATTTGGGGTGCCAATGGAGCTTCATTCCGACCAAGGTAGAAATTTCGAAGGAAGCGTCTTTCAAGAATTGAGCCGGATGCTTGGCATTTTTAAAACGCACACTACCCCGTTACATCCGCAATCAGACGGCATGGTAGAGCGATTCAACAGAACTCTAGAGAGACATTTAGCAAAAGTGGTCTCCACAAACCAACGCGACTGGGATCAACATTTGCCCCTTTTTCTAATGGCATATCGTTCCGCAATACATGACACTACTAAGCAATCGCCATATCGAGTTTTGTTTGGAGGAGAAATGCGTTTGCCATGTGACCTGAAGTTTGGACTTCCAGAAGCTAGAAGGTCTGAATTGCACGAATATCTGCAGGACTTCGAGAATCGATTGGCGAGCACTCATCAATATGTGCGACGAAACATCAATCTGGTCACCGACAAAATGAAGACCCGGTATGATAGACGAGCCAATCAAATGGGATTCCAACCAGGGAACCAGGTCTGGCTGTACAACCCCAAAAGGACTCGTGGACTATGCCCTAAACTACAGGCGCCTTGGGACGGACCTTACGAAGTAATCAAGAGAATTAATGACGTGGTATACAGAATACGGAAGCTACCCCGTGGGAAGATGAAAGTGATCCACATAGACCGTTTGGCTCCATATTCTGCTCGGGACGAACAGAATTAAGGAGGGGGCAGTGTTACATTATGAGAAGCAGACTATATTTTTATATATTGGTAGCGCCACCTATGCCGCAGACAGGATTCTAATCTATTCTAGACACGCACCGAATTTACTGGAAAAATCTAGCAAGTCTTTCGAAGTTGTTCTCGAAGAGGGCTGACTGCTATAAAGAGGAGCCGGAGCGCGGTTTTTAAATCAGTCTTATTTAGGAAGCGATGTGTAGCAAGCGAATTTAATAACGTTTAAGTGTTATTTTGTCAGATAAGTGTACAGCTCGATATTATTGTACTTGTATTGTGTGTAATGATCGTAGACATTAAAGTGTTTTAAAATAAATAAATAACGTTTAAATTTGTGAACCCGAAATCGTAACAATACTATGAATCTAATCTACTTCTTTTGGGACGAATTATGGCATTTCTTTTTTCTTTGTTGATTGATATCTAAAATGAATTATAAATTATTTTGTAAAAAACGAAGCAATTTAAAATGTTTGTATGTATAGGTTTTTTTTTTGCACCCCACATGTAGGTTTACTTTAGGAGCTTGAAAACTCTAAAAAATAATACATATAAATCCCTACAACTTTTGTATTTACAGTTTTTCTCTAGGTGTTAAAGTATCTAGGTAGGGTGCAAATATTAAAAAAAAAAACACCTATACAGTACTTGACATTAAAAACTAACCAAAAAACCACAATCTTGTTCGAAAATAATGAATCTTATTGATAAAGAGTAAATATGATCATATTATCAAGGCAGAATTTTTCAACAGAAGTGAGGCTCTGAGTGCTAGTTAGGCTTTGAGTTGGCAGAACGTTTTATTTTTAATGCCGAGCACTGTACATTTTTAACCCGTCGTGATCTCTCTTATTAGTACCTATATACTCACTGGTACTATGTAGAGGAACAAAGCTAATAAAAATAAATTACCGGTAATTTAACAACGCTAGTTTTACCACAGAAAACTGGTGAATTAAAATTTCTTTGATTGACATTATTTAGGTTGGAGGCACAGTATAAGAATCACACAGTAGCGTCACTCGAGTATAACTGTCACATTTGCTCTTTTGTCTGATACCTACCCAGCTGTAAATTACCACGGTCCGTAAAGTGAATAGGTTGCCTTGATTCATCAATCCTGACTCGTGTGACGTCATCTTTGTGCACAGATAGATTGCCGTGTTACTTTGTTTGCTAGATTTTAAGTTGTAATTACCTTTTTCGGACATTTATGTAGTATATCTTGATATATTTATGAACAGTGATAACCTAAATTAATAATTTTGCGTTTATTTCGTTTTGTGATGATAATTTTTGACTGTCTAGAAAATAAAAAAAATTTACATGAAAGCATATATTATATTTCTACCTAGTTCTATACGATTATATATTTTTATTAAAACACAAGAAAAACCACGGGAATAAACTCGAAACCACCTCAAAACGTTCAACGGATCGGCAGCTCTGCACAAAGTTGACGTCATCTGACTCCCCGCTCGTTTTCCCCGCTACCTCTAATAAGGCAACCTATTCGCTTTACGGACCGTGGTAAATTACATTGCATTTCCATAAGGGTATCAAACAGAATGGCCGCTTTTTTTGACACTGACGTTTAAGTGACGCTACTGGGTAGTTACTTATACTGTGTTGGAGGCACAGTATAAGTAATTACCCAGTAGCGTCACTTAAACGTCAGTGTCAAGAAAAAACTCCATTCTATTTGTGTTGAGTTCGGAAATTCACACGGTGCAAGCTCCGAGTGAAAAGTAGAGTGAGAGCGCAGCTGTTTTGATATACGTAAAAGTGAGACAAAAGTGCTCAAGGAGTGAATAGAGTAAGCGCGGAGAAATTACCGAACCCAGCATTGATACCCTTATGGAAATGCAATGTAATTTGCAGCTGGGTAGGTATCAAACAAAAGAGCAAATGTGACAGTTATACTTCAGTGACGCTACTGTGTGATTCTTATACTGTGTTGGCGACATGGCGGCGATGACACGGTATAAGTAATTACCCAGTAGCGACACTTAAACGTTAGTGTCAAAAAAAGCGGCCATACTGTTTGATACCCTTATGGACATGTAATTTGCAAATCGGTAGGTATTAAACAAAATTGCAAATGTGACAGTTATATTCGAGTGACGCTACTGTGTAGATTCTTATACCGTGGCGATGATTTATTGAATGACAACAAAGAACAAATTGGATGTCAAAATCTTGCAGCTACCTGTGGCATTTATACCATATGTCCAAATACATTTTTGATAAAGGTAGATCATGGAGTTTAAAAATCTACAGCACCAAGCAGTTTTTGAAGTTAGTGATATATCAAGCTGTAAGATATGGTCAATTAAACTTCAATTTTACTTAACTACTCAAGAACTGGACAATATTTTAATGTAATAATTTATCTTCCATGGCCTACCTTTATCAGAAATTTATTTGGACATATTGCAGTGATATTAACCTATGTCCAGAAGTTTATTCATCGTATGCTGTTTCTGACAAACTTCACATCTTATAAAAATTTCCAAAAATAAAACATTCTTCACATAATATTCCTCAAGCATACAAAATACCACATATTCTTCATATAACTTCCTACAAATTACAACGATCTTCATTAAAATATGTCTTCTTACATCAAATCAAATAAGTCTCTGTATTGTACAGCGACAAATTCCAAGTTAGCATCCCGGAAAATCATTTACCATTTCTGAGTCTTGTGGATTGGATGGATTTTTCCACCTGGATGGAGCGTATGCACGGGAACCGTCTGAGTCTGCAACATCCTCTCACGGCGAGGCATTGGCCGATCCAAAAAGAAAAAAGAACATCTAAAAGGAATAAAAGATTAGTTTATATTAAAGATAGTAGGAGATTTAGGATAAAAAGTCATAAAATTCCAGACAGAATAATAAATTATCAAAATTTATGTAGCAAACATTTAAAAAAAAATTAGATTAGTTAAATTAATATTTAGAATTTTATTATAATTGTTGTTAATCGTTAAAATATAGTTGAAATGTTAATAAAATGAAATATACTTACTTAGTTTAACTTTAAGTTTGAAATATTTAAGTTTTTTGTCAGATTGACGTTTTGTGTAACAGGAACTGTCGGAGTAAGTGAAGTATTTATAAATAAAAATGGAGGGGTTGATCACCTAAGAGAATAAACAAACCGAGGTGTAATGGAGAGGATATGTACACAAAACGTTAATCTTTCAATAGCAACCAGAATATAAACATCATAAAAAAATTTGCTCTTATAATTGAATTTAAAATATAACTTTAAAATTTTCAATCTATTTCATTCATTAATAACTTATTATCAGAAATTTATCCAGGAATGAATGTCTCACTACGTAACATTAAAGTAAGTCTATTTTGATTTTAAAAATTCTTTTGGTTTTAAAAAATACACTACATATAACACATCTTGTCATTCATCAATCACTTGAACTATCAACACACATTTACAAAGAATTTTTATTATTATAGAAGAGTTATTGTTTGTTTCGCGATTGGGCGTAACAGGTAGCAACACTTGGCAAATAAGGTTTTATCTATGATAATAAATAAAAATTCTAATTCAACATCACACTACATATAAACTTCATAAAATTCTAAAGTATCATAGGATTCTTATCGTTTGTTTCGCGATTGGGCGTAACAGGTAGCAACACTTGGCAAACGAGGGATTACTTGTATTTCTTTAGAATTTTAGACAATACATCACAAAATTAAACAATTAAATTACTCACCAATTTATCTTCAAAAGTATTTTCTTCAAAATTATAATAAATAACTGGATTACAATTGACATTGAGAGTTCCCACCCTGAAATGTCATTTTGACATTAAAAAAATAAAAATCTTATCAGACTACTAGACTACGTAATTGTGTAGTGGATGTGGTGTAAAGATTAAAATAAAAGAGAAAATACACAAGTTTAATACTTACCACATCTGCAAGAAAAGCAACACTACAATATGTTACTTACTGCTCAGAAGAAATTTTTATTATGGCTGGAAAAGTTAGTAACTAGTTAAAAAAACTAGACCAATAGAAATTTATTAATCTGCATATCAGGCTTGAGGCAAAGCAATAAAAAGATAACAAACAAATGCTACAAATCTGGTACTCTCAAATTTTTAATAACCTTGTCGAATACTTTTTCTATTATAGGATTAATATTTTATGGTTTTACGCTATTATGAAGTAACTTTAAAAAATAGAAAATCTACCTTCGTCAGAATGGACAAAATATCCTTTTCGAAGTTATCAACAGGAGACAATTATTGTTCAATTTATTCTTCTTTTGTTTCTTTCTTTGAACTTGGCAGTGTTGCCAACTCGTGGGGAAAGTCCCATAATGTGGAGAAAATACTCTAGAAAAATGTCGAATGGGGAAAAGGGGGAGAGAAGCAAAAATATATAAATTTCTGGGGAAAACAGCAGAAGTAATAGAAAAATAATTTTATAGGAATAGTTATAGTATAACAGATATTTTACACGGAAAATCTTTCTTTTTGTTCTTTTTTTACAGTGGTACCTCAGAATAAATTTAAAAGATGTTAACGCGCCTTTTTTAAAATTTCTCGTGGACCAAATTGGAGTTGAGGCTTGGAGCGCTCGGACTGTCCCGTTCGTCATCTCGAATATGGCCGTGGTTGGCCCTTGACCGTGAATTGTTAGTTTTGAATCAGCTTTACTTAAAACTTTTAATAAATTGACATATATCATAACCATACTTTTCTTATTGAAGGAATTCGGTAATTCTACTTTTTACTCCGTGCTTGCACCGAGCGAAATGCCGAACTCAAAAAATTTCATAACATAAAGGTTTTATTAGTCTAGTTAGTGGAATTATGCTAAAGAGTGTTCTTTTAAATCTGGCGTCGAAGTTGGCCATTGCGGACCACCATCATTCATCGTCATGACTAGGGTTGGGACGTAGAAAATGAGACGTATAAATACCTATTAATTACGCCTAGATTTTGTAATTATCTACGTCATAAGAAATGAATTAACTACTTTAAAAATAACGTTATTTTCTACTTCTTCATTTTAAGGTTATAATTAATTATTTATACACAAATTAATATCTATTTTGATGTAAAATAGCTAAAATTGTTGTATACAAGAATTAAAAAACATGAAAAACGCAATATTTATTTATTTTACATGTCAAATGAACATTTATTTTGAGGTTAGAAATGTGACATTTCGCATAAACTACGTCGAGTAAAAATTATATTTAACTACGTTAAGACGTAATGTAATGTAGAAAATATTTTTTACACGTAGTTTTCCCAACCCTGGTCATGACAGTTGTTAACAGGGTTGTCAGTATGGGCGATTTGTCGCCAATTGGGATACCTTGAACATACGTTTTACGACATAAAATACTACTTAGCGACAGGCGACTTTTTGGGCTACAATAAAACATAATTTAGGCGATTTGGGTTACTGAAGCTGAGTTCGTTTATTCAACTTCGCTCACTCTATTTACTCTTTTCATGCTTTTTTCTCTCTTCTATATGGGTCAAAATAACTTCGTAGTTACTCTAATTTTATTCCATCTGTACCGTGTGAATAACCGATCTCGGCTTTATTAAACAATGCTAAAATGAATCGAGAAATCAGAAATATGTTCAGGGTAATCAAACTTACATAAGTTGTTTTTATATATATGTATTTGAATGTTGGTTAATGTAGAAAACAGATTTATTTTTAATTCCCTCTAATTTTATTGTAATATGAAGTATATGTGATTTTTTATTATATGCCAATCGTTTGATTTGTAAAACAGCTTTAACTTCTCGCAGCCGAAGGTCACGTTGCATTCTTGGTACTTTTATATTTTTTAATAATATCTTATTTCTCTTATTTAAATAATATTTTATCCTTTTATTTGAACAATTTTGAACAAAAACATAAGGAATCCTTTTTTCTCTTTATGACCTCTGAATTTCGTAGTTATGGCAACACTCTTTCGACTTCATGTCTCTATTAAAAGCTGCGTTTGTTTAATCACTCCGTATAGAGTTGGAGTAAAAATAGAACGAGAGGAAAGCTCTTTTGATACAAATTAAAGTGAGAGAAAAGTGTGAAAGAGTAAATAGAGTGAACGGAATTAAATAAACGAACGCAGCCAGAGATTTTAATATACCGTGAATTTGTTTTAACGTGAAACATTGCTGTACTTGGCTGTTACATACGAATCTGAGAATCCATAGCAACATTTATAATTTGTAAATTAAACTGTCCTTTTTGAAATAGAACATGAGATGACAGCTGTCATGAATCTGTTCTGTTTTCTTGAGATAAGGTCTTACAACAAATGTATAAATTTTTGAAACCCAACCCATTAGCGTTTACCAACAAAGACACTATCAAATTACTTTTACCACTTCCACTTTTACCACTGATTATGGCACATTTAGTTGATCCTCCGAAAAGAGCGCTGTGACGTTTAAAGGTTTCGTTTATGATTGCATCATCAAAATTTTGTATAGGTAACTTTAGAGACTGTTGTTTAAACTTCATATTTCTAAAACAGTACTTTTCTGAAACGGTACTTTCACTCTTTACCAATTGCGACACTCTATTATTATGTTGTAGTTATTAATATCATCTGCTATTTATAGTAAAAATGCGTGTTGTAAATATTTTTAATATTATATTTTTAATTTATAAATAAGTAAAACTAAACAACTAAAAACTAATAAGAAATTATAAATTATTTATAACTACTAAAAACTATAAAAACTAGTAATCTTCTTCACCTGTTCACTGTAAAAGTAATGTTATTAAAAATTTGAATGTAATAATAAAAAAAATTTGAATGTAATAATAAAAAAACCAATGTAATAATAAAAAAACAAACCCATGACTCATCCATCTCGGTGGATGATGGAGCAGCCTCCACTTCCACCTGCACCTGCACAGTCTTGCTGCACGCTGGTGCAGGGAAGAGTGGTTGACATTGTTGCCCCAACACAGACGGTGCAAACACACCACGTTTGACTCGCCTCAACCGAATACGTTGAGGCGCCGCCGCCGCCACTTGATGCTCCGGCGATCGCCGACGTTGAGGCGCCGCCACTTGCTGCTCTGGCGGTCGCCGTTCCGGCGTCGCCGTCAGCGTTGGTGTTGGGGTGTATGTCGGTGATATTGGTGATGGTGAGCTAGGTGCGGAAACTTGCGGAAACCCATTCGACCAATAATTAATGGTCGCGGTTTCCGCATTTAATAGAGTTCCATCTGTTAACTGGATGAGTACAAAAATAATATACCTGTAAACTGTAAAACTAAAACTAAAAATAATTGACTCACTTTCAATTCCACCTGCTCTAGCACAATGGATTTTATTGCACCTAGATTTCCATTGGTTGAAGACATCTGTAAATTGAATAACTTTAATAATACAGATGTCTCATTAGGTATACTTTATACCTAATCTCTTGGGAACAACTTCATTTGAAGAACAAACCATTGAACAACAATAACACAGACATATCTACCTTAAGAATTCTATCATAAAGTAGATATGTCTGCGGCAAGATTATGAAATAAATCTTGGATTTGCCTCAGACGGTCCTGTACAAGCGAAATCTTATCGTATTGTTCGCTCAAAGCCCGGTCAGTCGGAGACCTTAGGCGAACTATACGCATGATTTCGCCACATGTTTCTAACTCGTCCGTGACTTTTCTAAGATTTCTCTCACCCTGTAAACAATAATTCCTAACTTCAGGCATTATTCCATCATAATAATTTTGGACAGCTGTTGAGATAACTCTAGATAAATTGGAAAAGGGTTCTTGTAAAGGAATAAAGGGTAAGGGTTCTTGTAAAGGAATAGAGGGTAAGGGTTCTTGTAAAGGAATAGAGGGTGCTAAGGGTTCTTGTGAAGGAATAGAGGGTGCCGGTGCTTGTGAAGGAACTGGTTGTGAAGAAACGAGTGGTTCTGAAGAAACGATAGGTGTCGACATTCGGGGCTGCAGTGGTTGTGAAGAAACGACCTGAGGTGCTGGAATTTGAGGTTCTGGGGATGGTTGAATCTGAATATTGGAAATAATGTTAACTCTGTTAACATTATCCCCAATAGGTGATTGAGCTGGTGATAATTGAGATATCTCCATTGATCGGTCTGATATATTAATTATCTCAGAATCACCAGATTCATTAGGATTTAGCGGGATATTATCTGCAACAACTCGAAGTTGGGACTGACCTAACAACTCCGCACTAGACTTTTGCTTAGACAAAAACATTGAGTCTGAGTCATTTTGCGGCGAACGTAAAGATGAAAGGAGAGCTGCTCTTCGATTAACAATCCTATTCATCCTTTGTTGACGCCTAAATAACGCATACTCACGTTTAGGCAACCACAAACTTTCAGCGGTCCTTAGATGAGAAGATTGACTACCTCGCCGCGTACATCTACCCCGCGTACATCTGGATTCACGAGAAAGAACGTCATAAAGTTCAGAAATAGAAGGAGGTGCAAGTGTAGAAATAGGAACAGATTTAGCAGCAGCATGTTTAGAACCGATAGATTTTGCGGTGGAAACGGTTGCGGTGGAAACGGTGGAAGTAACGATAGGAGTAACTATTGATTGTTGGGAAACTAGTGAAAGGGATTGAGTGGGCTTAAGAACGGATTGGAGTGGCTTTGAAGGAATAATGGCTATAAATTGAGGAATTTGAGTTTGAAGGGGGGGTTGTGTTTGAAGCAGGGGTTGTGTTTGCGGAAGGGGTTGAATTTGAAAAGAAGTAGACGGGGTTAGTAAATTTTGTTGAACCGGTTGAATTTGAAAAGAAATATTCGGCGTTAGTAAATTATTTTGACTTAAACGATCTATCTCGTCACCAAGTACGGTCAAGGCAGAATCAACTGCACCTTCCTGGAGGAAGTAGCCATTGTCAATGTCATTCCACCAGGATGGCACAGCATTTGCCTGAGTGGTAACTGCACTCTGAGAAGTTTCTGGAAGTGCAGAAACCACGCTAGTAGTAATTGAAGTTGAAGGATTAGTATCCTGCAAATATTGTTGTAAAATTGAACGTTTTTCATTTCCACCGCCAATATTGGACATTACTGTTATGTAAAAACACGGGATGCATTAAAACATATCATTTTAGTAATCGTATATAAAAAAATAAAAATACAAAAAATACTCACTATTAGATTGTAGATTGATTTATTAAATCAAATGTTAGATCTGCAAGGAACAAGGAACAAAAACAGTATTAAATTGTATTATCTTCAAATGTATTATCTTCATTAATAAAGAATGAACAGCATTATATTATGATAAGTAATAAAGAATTAAAAGAGGACTTACCAGTACTGTTGTAGAAAGCACTTATGATGTTAACTGAACGGAAAACTTCTTATATACTCAAAAAGTGAACGTTAAACCTTCAGAAATAATGTAATGGGGATTGTAATAGGAAATTTCTATCATGTATTTCAATAACATCTAAAGGTTACATACCTGACGCGTGTGGAATTTTTATAACATCCTGTTTTCCAAGACAAAATGGAAGGAGACTGGACAAGGTAAAATGGGAGGTCACTGGACAAGGTAAAATGGGAGGTCACTGGGCAAGGTAAAATGGGAGGAGACTGGACAAGGCAAAATGGGAGGTCACTGGACAAGGTAAAATGGGAGGTCACTGGACAAGGTAAAATGGGAGGACACTGGACAAGGTAAAATGGGAGGTCACTAGACAAGGTAAAATGGGAGGTCACTGAGTAAGGTAAAATGGGAGGAGGATGATCAAGGTTTAGTGGGCGGATCCCCCCACCCGCAGAATCTCACCTGTCTGCACGATTGTAGAAGCGAATAGGTTGCCTACAGCTTTCATACTGAATTTAAAACAGACGTGATTCTGTTTTTATAGAAAAAGTGAAGGTACACTTCACTTAAACATGCTTAAACGTTTCGCTAAATTGATAGCAAAATGTTAATGAGATGCAATGATTGCAATATGCATTTTAAAAACTTTATATTGCATAAAAAAATCACGTACCATTGTAAACCATTCGATCAATTATTCAGGAGCGTTGAAAGTAAAAATGACGCTCTTTTCTTTGTATTGTTAGGCTTTACAAGCTTTTTATCGGTCTATCGAAAGGTTAATAAAAATTATTAATATTAGAAATGAATTTGTCGTGTCGTAACTTTCTCTAGGAAGGGAAATAATATGGGGAAATAATATGAACGAATACATATTGCTATGACGTATAACCACTGGTTATTACCAGACTTTTGATGTGTCAAAAGTTTATCTTTTACTTTTTCATTAGTCTTGTGGTTTACTTAGTAGCAATTTTTCTTTTTATAATTATCTTTTGTATATGAATAAAGTGGGACTATGCAGAAAGAGCAGCAGTAGAGATAAATAAAATGCTAGATTTATGTTCAAACCTTTTTTATTTTATTCAAAATTTTTAAATGTTTTATAAAAACAATGATGTTAATAACAATAATATCGATAACGATAATTAATTTATTATAAGTTATTTAAATCAGTCAATCAATAATAAGTGTTTACTGTAATAAGCTAATCGCCCAATGATAAGTGTATTAACTGTAATAAGCTAATCGCCCAATGATAAGTGTATTAACTGTAATAAGCTAATCGCTCAATGATACGTGTTCATATAATAAATGTGCTGAGTTAATCATTCAATGTTAATTCCTTTTTTTATATGTAGAAAATTAAATTGTCTAGAGTTAATCACTCTGTGATAAATGTCAGATAGATGAGTATTTAAGTAATAAGCTAATCGCTCAATGATAAGTGTATTATATAATAAATGTAATGAGTTAATCACTCAATGTTAATTACTTTTGTGTGGAGGAAGTTTGGTGGTAAGAGTTAATCACTCCGTGAGGGTTGTCAAGTGAATGAGAGCGAACGTCAGTTCGAAGCGCTTTATATAGGCTTGTCCCCACTACGTCGGTGCTAGTTTTTTATTTTTGAAAAGCCAATGATTTATTTTATTTTTCCTTTGATGTTTATTCCATAAATTTTCAGTGAACCTTTTGTCCGTTTGTTTCGTCAATCATAAAATAATTTTCTATTTAAGATTTCATAATAAAATATTTTAACTTTGCCTTTGATTTTCTTAAATTTGAATCTAAAAATAGGGGTTCGAGGCTAACTGACGTCACGAATCCTACCTAGTTCGAGATTATCCTGTCATCTTGTTATTTGTCATACTGATGTATACGTTCGTGTCAGTGATTGTCAAATTATGTGGCTTTTTCATTAATATGGACAAATTTCGGTAAGTTAAAAACATTAGATTGAACTATTATTCAATATCAAACTTTAATTCTTTCAAACATAACAAAAAAATTAATTAATAAATCCTAATTTTATTGCCTCTTGTTTTTTTATTCTTAGGCTTTTTCCGTTTGGCAATTTAACTACGAACTTTCTCAATCGGCCGTTTCTATGCCTGAAATTCATATCATCTCCCTGCTTTTTATGAGTCGACATGACAGCTGTCACCGGAACATTTTCCTGGACCTTCAACACCGGCACATCAAGATTACGTCCAGAAACGTTCTGCTGCTCATCTTGTTTCCTGTCTGCCAACTCCCTAGCCTGTTCTTCGAGCCAGTTACAGAAGCTTCTTATATTATTAGCAACCCATGCTTCTTGCGTAGGTGAATTCAATAACAAAATTGAAGACTCTGAATCGGACACTGTAAGATATAATTTAATTAGTATAATTTTTAATATATACTTAAATTGCCCCTGTGTTTCTGTTTTAGTTTACGTTTTTCATCTAATGTTCGTGTTGGAAGTAAGAAAACTGGTATTCTTAAGGAATTTCTGTATGGTTCAAAGAATACACATAAAATTAAGGTATGTTACATTTTATTTGTAAAATAAATATTTAGATCTTTGTTTTATTGTTGTAGGTGAAGAATTTCCTTTGTATTGAAGATTGGAAGTAAATCTCTGCTTATTTGAAGAATCCGAAAACTGTGTGTCCTTGTGAACATGACATTATCCCCAAAGAAAATATGAAAATATTTATGCGGATTTCCAAATAAATTATTTCAATATTTTATTTTATTTCTATTTGTTGTAAGGTTGTAGTGATGTTATGTGATAACGACCTTTTATTTGATTATCATTTAATGTGGCTAATTCAAATGTAACGTCACCATAATTATTAATTATTTTATAAGGTCCTACATAAGGTAATTCTAATTTTGCTGATTTGTTGTGCTTTCGTCTTCCTAATCGATAACTTTTTACTATCACTCTGTCACCTATTTTGAATTTGATTTTTCTTTTAATCTTTTCATTTTCTTTTCTTGTGTATTCTTCTGATTTTCTTCTTAATTTTTCTTTACACTTTTGTAATAATTCTTCTAAATTTTCTTCTATTTCCACTTCTTTTCTCCATGGTCTTTTAGGCTGTATTCCTTTCATTAAAATTATTGGTGAAATTTCTGTCACTGTACTTGGTATCGTGTTACAGAAATTTTCAACTTGTTTTACATATTTCTTCCATTTAGTATGATTTTTGTGTGTCATTAGTCTTAAATATTTTATTACTTCTTTGACATATCTTTCACAAATATTCCCTTGTGGATGTCTTATGCTGCAGTAATTTACTTTTATTCCTTTTTCTTCTAAATTCTCAATAAATCTATCATTATTGAAATACGTGGCATTATCTGCTAATAATCTTTTAGGTTTTCCTTCTGTTTCTATAAAATCTCTTATTTTTCCTAATACAATCCTTGTGTTACAACTTTTTGTTGGATACAATCTAACATACTTTGAGAATGCATCCATCATTATAAAAATATGCTTATAACTTTCTCTATCTGTTACAAGATTGCTTAAAAAATCTACTGCTACTAGGTCTAACACATTTTCCACTATTATGCTTTTTATCTCATTTTGACACGTTCTGTTTTTATCTTTTCCTAGTATACATAATTCACAATTATTGACATAACTCTTTACCAGTTTAATATCATTCTTTGCATAAAAACATTCTCTCAACATTAACCATATTTTTCTTATTCCTGCATGTCCAAATTTTTCATGTAATTCTTGAATTATTTCTTTTACTCGATCTTTATTCATTACTATTAATCTTCTTTGTCCAATGTTTTTCCATAATATTTCTTCCTCTAATTGAAATCCTTTGTAATTTGGTATCTCTTCTAATTTTTGTTTTATTTCATTTATTTCTTCATTCTGTTGTTGTCTTATAATTTCTCTTCTTGTATATCTGCCTGAAGCTGTATTGAAGTTGTAGTTATTTACTTCTACTTCATTGCTTGTTTTTGTCATTCCATTCATTCTACTTAAAGCATCTGCTGTTACATTATTTATGCCTTTTCTATATTTAATTTTAAAATCATATTGTTGCAACATCAAACTCCATCTGTACACTCTGTTATTTGCAAATCTAGTTTTAAAAAGTGATTCTAACGCTGCATGATCTGTTTCGACAGTAAAATGTTTTCCCATTAAGTAAAACTTTAATTTAGTTATCCCAAATACTATCGCTAGCATTTCCTTTTCTGAGATAGTATAATTCTCTTCATATTTTTTTAAAATTCTTGATATGAAGCATATTGGTTCTTCTATTTCCACATTCATTTGTATTAATTCTCCTCCAATAGCGTTCATAGATGCATCAGTTCGTAGAATAAAATTCTTCTTGAAGTCTGGGTGAATTAAACTTAAATTGTTATAAAATATTTTCTTTAATTCTTCAAATGCTTGAATTCTCTCTTGTGTCCAAATCCATTTTGTTCCTTTTCTTAACATTTCATATAATAATACTGATTTTTCTGCTATTTTTGAAATGAATCGTTTGTAATAATTTAATATTCCCAAAAATCTTCTAAGCATTTTTATATTCTTTGGACGAGTAAAATTCTTATTTCTTCTAATCTTGAATTGTCTACACTAATTCCTTCTTCATTTATTTCATATCCTAAATAGGTTACTTGTTTCTTAATAAACATACATTTCTTTAAGTTTATCTTTAATCCTGCTTTGCATAATTCTTTCATTATTATTTCTAAATGTTCTAAATGTTCTTGTACATTTTTACTATAAATTAAAATATCATCAATGTAATGTACACAAAAATGTTCATATTTTCCAAGTATCGTCTGCATTGCTCTAACTAATGCTGCTGCTGAACTTGCTAAACCAAAAGGTACTACTTTGAATTGATATATATAACCATTTATTCTAAACCCTGTATATTTTCTTGACTGTTTTTGTAATGGAATCAACCAAAAAGAATTCTTTAAATCTAGTTTAGAGAATATCCTTGCTTCATAACATTTACTTAATAGACTTTCAATAGTTTGGGGTGTTTCATATTGTGGCTTTGTTCTTTCATTTAACTTTCTAGCATCAAGACACATTCTGATACTTCCATCTTTCTTCTTTACAATTACTACTGGATTTATATAGTTTGTTCTTGCACTTTCTATAATATCTTCTTTAATCATTCTTTTTATTTCTTTGTCAACTTTTTCAACATAAGCTTTTGGAATTGGATAGCACTTGCAATTAAAATCTTCATCTTCTTTAACTTCTAATCTATGTTCATAACCTCTAATTTTTCTTGGCTCTATATTTATTAACTTAATATTCATTTCTAATATTTTCAAGAGATTTTCTTTATAATCCCCTGAACAATCTATTTCTACCTCTTCTAAAACTTCTTTACCTTCTATAACCATATCATTTACTTTACAATTATTTATTATTCTTTCTTCATCTTTCTCTTCTATTTCTTCTTCTTTTATAGGTACTATTTCTTCCCCAATTTCTAATTGTTTCTTCTTTATATTTACTCGAGCCTTCATATTTTTCAGTATGTCCATACCTATGATACATACATTTCTTAAATTAGAGATAATCATAAATTCTACTTCATATTCCTTCTTTAAAAATGAAATTCTTGTGCTAATTATTTTATCACATTTTCCTAGCTTTTTGTTGATTGCTGACAATATACTTATACTTTTTGTTGGTAGTATTTTTGTTTCTTTATCCAGTAAGTTTGTAACCACAAAATTTTTATCTAACAAAGATATTTCTGACCCTGTATCTATTAATCCATTAACATTATAACCATTTATTTTTAATTCTACATAAGGTAGACTGAAATTAATTATATCTTCTTTAAAATTTTCAAAAATTAAATTATTTACAATTTTATTTTCATTGTTAATTTTAATTATCTTTTTGGTTGATTTATTTAAAAATCCTGGTTATGTAGTTCTGCTTCTGTTACTTCTACATTTGGTCGATTATTTCTGTTGATTGTTGGCCTTGTTTCTTTCCAACTATAATTATTTTCATTTTCTTTTTTATAATCTTTGTTAAATCTAACAAATTTTTCCTTTTTAATGTCATTCGGTTTCCTATAATTTAAATTATTATTTTCATATCTATTTTCCCTTCTGTTTATAAATTCTTCTCTTTTATTTTCATATCTTTCATCTCGTCCTTTTTCTTCATTTCTATTCCATGTGACCTGTTTCATCTGGTTCCTATAATCTTCTCTCTTGTAGTTGAACTGTGGTGTTTGTTGTTTTGTCTTGCCTTCACAATTATCTATTCTTTTTAATAAATTAATCAAATCCTTAATTCTAGTAATTCCTTGTAATGCTACTGCGTGTACAATTTCATACTCGAAATGTCGAACCAATTGAATTACTATATCTTGTTCACCCATTTTCGGCGTTAAATATTTTAAAATGCTATATTTTTTTACAGCATACATTTCCCTTGACATTCTATTTCCTAACTTATATCTTCCATATAATAAATCATCCCTTATCTTTTGTTGTGCATTGAAATCCCAGTATTGTTGAAGAAATAAATTTTCAAATTCTGCCATGTCTTCACATTCCTCGTATATCATATCATACCAAGTTTCTGCGCCCTCTTTTAAACAACTTCTTACTATTTGTAATCTTTTTCTCTCATCCCCGATATCTTGTGTGATTTCTTTAAGATTTCTTAAAAATGTCACTGGGTTTATCCTACCATTACCATAAAATTTTGGTAACATTTCTTTGTTAAAAAGGAAATTTTGTGTTGATAATTGTGTTTCATTTTTCTTTTTATTTTCTTGTATTTTATTCATCATTCTTTGTTCTATATTTTCATAACCTTTTCCCATTTCATCTTGTATTCCCTTTTCTACATTCTCTTGTACATTTTCCATTAATTCTTCTAAATCATTTTGTCGTTGTCTTTGGTTGTGTTTGACAAATAAAATTTCCTTTTCTATTTCTTGTATTTTATTTTGCATTGCTGATTGTCTTTCATTTATTCCTGTTGCAATATTTTTCAAGCTATCATAAATCTGTTCAGTTCCTTTCAAAAATTTTTTCTCCATGTTTTCTATTAATTTTCGAAGTGCTTCTATAGAATCAGTTTTATCCCCTTTTTGTTCTGTCAATTCTCTACTTTCTTCTTTTTTCATTTCTATTTCTGAACCACTTGTTTGACTTCTAGTATTTCTACTTTGTCTTTCTTCTGACATTTTTATTTATTTGTATTTTTAAATTGTAATTATCGTTTTTAATTATCTCTCACTTGCTCTGTATTTATTTGAAAAATCAAGTCACCTTCTCGGTATTTATTTGAAAAATCAAGTCACTCGCTCGGTATTTATTTGAAAAATCAAGTCACTCGCTCGGGCGCCAAATTATTGCTATGACGTATAACCACTGGTTATTACCAGACTTTTGATGTGTCAAAAGTTTATCTTTTACTTTTTCATTAGTCTTGTGGTTTACTTAGTAGCAATTTTTCTTTTTATAATTATCTTTTGTATATGAATAAAGTGGGACTATGCAGAAAGAGCAGCAGTAGAGATAAATAAAATGCTAGATTTATGTTCAAACCTTTTTTATTTTATTCAAAATTTTTAAATGTTTTATAAAAACAATGATGTTAATAACAATAATATCGATAACGATAATTAATTTATTATAAGTTATTTAAATCAGTCAATCAATAATAAGTGTTAACTGTAATAAGCTAATCGCCCAATGATAAGTGTATTAACTGTAATAAGCTAATCGCCCAATGATAAGTGTATTAACTGTAATAAGCTAATCGCTCAATGATACGTGTTCATATAATAAATGTGCTGAGTTAATCATTCAATGTTAATTCCTTTTTTTATATGTAGAAAATTAAATTGTCTAGAGTTAATCACTCTGTGATAAATGTCAGATAGATGAGTATTTAAGTAATAAGCTAATCGCTCAATGATAAGTGTATTATATAATAAATGTAATGAGTTAATCACTCAATGTTAATTACTTTTGTGTGGAGGAAGTTTGGTGGTAAGAGTTAATCACTCCGTGAGGGTTGTCAAGTGAATGAGAGCGAACGTCAGTTCGAAGCGCTTTATATAGGCTTGTCCCCACTACGTCGGTGCTAGTTTTTTATTTTTGAAAAGCCAATGATTTATTTTATTTTTCCTTTGATGTTTATTCCATAAATTTTCAGTGAACCTTTTGTCCGTTTGTTTCGTCAATCATAAAATAATTTTCTATTTAAGATTTCATAATAAAATATTTTAACTTTGCCTTTGATTTTCTTAAATTTGAATCTAAAAATAGGGGTTCGAGGCTAACTGACGTCACGAATCCTACCTAGTTCAAGATTATCCTGTCATCTTGTTATTTGTCATACTGATGTATACGTTCGTGTCAGTGATTGTCAAATTATGTGGCTTTTTCATTAATATGGACAAATTTCGGTAAGTTAAAAACATTAGATTGAACTATTATTCAATATCAAACTTTAATTCTTTCAAACATAACAAAAAAATTAATTAATAAATCCTAATTTTATTGCCTCTTGTTTTTTTATTCTTAGGCTTTTTCCGTTTGGCAATTTAACTACGAACTTTCTCAATCGGCCGTTTCTATGCCTGAAATTCATATCATCTCCCTGCTTTTTATGAGTCGACATGACAGCTGTCACCGGAACATTTTCCTGGACCTTCAACACCGGCACATCAAGATTACGTCCAGAAACGTTCTGCTGCTCATCTTGTTTCCTGTCTGCCAACTCCCTAGCCTGTTCTTCGAGCCAGTTACAGAAGCTTCTTATATTATTAGCAACCCATGCTTCTTGCGTAGGTGAATTCAATAACAAAATTGAAGACTCTGAATCGGACACTGTAAGATATAATTTAATTAGTATAATTTTTAATATATACTTAAATTGCCCCTGTGTTTCTGTTTTAGTTTACGTTTTTCATCTAATGTTCGTGTTGGAAGTAAGAAAACTGGTATTCTTAAGGAATTTCTGTATGGTTCAAAGAATACACATAAAATTAAGGTATGTTACATTTTATTTGTAAAATAAATATTTAGCTCTTTGTTTTATTGTTGTAGGTGAAGAATTTCCTTTGTATTGAAGATTGGAAGTAAATCTCTGCTTATTTGAAGAATCCGAAAACTGTGTGTCCTTGTGAACATGACATTATCCCCAAAGAAAATATGAAAATATTTATGCGGATTTCCAAATAAATTATTTCAATATTTTATTTTATTTCTATTTGTTGTAAGGTTGTAGTGATGTTATGTGATAACGACCTTTTATTTGATTATCATTTAATGTGGCTAATTCAAATGTAACGTCACCATAATTATTAATTATTTTATAAGGTCCTACATAAGGTAATTCTAATTTTGCTGATTTATTGTGCTTTCGTCTTCCTAATCGATAACTTTTTACTATCACTCTGTCACCTATTTTGAATTTGATTTTTCTTTTAATCTTTTCATTTTCTTTTCTTGTGTATTCTTCTGATTTTCTTCTTAATTTTTCTTTACACTTTTGTAATAATTCTTCTAAATTTTCTTCTATTTCCACTTCTTTTCTCCATGGTCTTTTAGGCTGTATTCCTTTCATTAAAATTATTGGTGAAATTTCTGTCACTGTACTTGGTATCGTGTTACAGAAATTTTCAACTTGTTTTACATATTTCTTCCATTTAGTATGATTTTTGTGTGTCATTAGTCTTAAATATTTTATTACTTCTTTGACATATCTTTCACAAATATTCCCTTGTGGATGTCTTATGCTGCAGTAATTTACTTTTATTCCTTTTTCTTCTAAATTCTCAATAAATCTATCATTATTGAAATACGTGGCATTATCTGCTAATAATCTTTTAGGTTTTCCTTCTGTTTCTATAAAATCTCTTATTTTTCCTAATACAATCCTTGTGTTACAACTTTTTGTTGGATACAATCTAACATAATAATAATAATGATACACATAAAATTAAGGTATGTTACATTTTATTTGTAAAATAAATATTTAGATCTTTGTTTTATTGTTGTAGGTGAAGAATTTCCTTTGTATTGAAGATTGGAAGTAAATCTCTGCTTATTTGAAGAATCCGAAAACTGTGTGTCCTTGTGAACTTGACAATATGTTAATAGACTTGCTTTATCTTATATTATTGTGATTCATTTAAAATCGAAGAACGCAACGTGTCTAGGACACACGTAGTTATTATAACCTGATTTGTCTCGACTGTAAATTATGTTGAATTACCGCGTAGTAGAATGCATAATGTAGTCTTCAAGTATAAAAATATATCACGTTATTTCCTTTTAAAACTGTCTGACATAAGTTTATTTTTATTCTATAAAAAACTAAACACGAACGAAAGTGTGTTTTGTTTTTACGATTCGTTTCTACACAGGGTATTTCAAAATCTTAACGCTTCAGTAATTATTATTATTATTATTATAAATAACGAATAAAGCAAGGTGTTCTTTTTGATTTCTTTATTATAATAAACTAAACACGAACGAAAGTGTGTTTTGTTTTTACGATTCGTTTCTATACAGGGTATTTCAAAATCTTAACGCTTCAGTAATTATTATTATTATTATTATAAATAACGAATAAAGCAAGGTGTTCTTTTTGATTTCTTTATTATAATAATTAAGCATAATTACATAAATTACAATTCATCTTACGAGGCCCTGGACCGTCTATTGCGTCGCTGAAATCCAATTGGAAACAATGATGGTGTTCACAGATTCTGAACATTTGTAGCTCAGCTTTCAAACGATCAGGAAGCTTATTGTAGACAAATTCTAGATCAGTAGATGTGACCTTGTGAGCTAAATACCATTTGGGGAAGTAAATTAAGTCCTTGTCAGGTATATCACTGAAGGAATGGTCTGTTTCATACATCTTCATAACATCACCAACCTTTTCTACTGTGTGTTTTATAATTTGCTTGCAAAAAAGACGTCTCAGCGAATCCATCGCGAAGCTGAACTTTTCTTTCAATAACTAAGAACCAAAGTTCCCTCACAATATATCACAAATGCTTCTTGAAAAATTACGTTTTTGTAACTGGTTCATTATAAAATAATATAAATCATTAACGTTGGTTAATGCGCACATACAAGTTCTTCTTAAATGAAACGGACACTTGGCTTCGGACTGTTGTAATTTTTGCACATTTCCGTAAATTTCACTCAAATCCATTACAGGTATTACACATGTACTTCCTGTAAGAATTCCACGTTCCTTTAACGTATACAACTTTGGCTGTACAACACAAAGAATTGATAATTGCATCAAAATCCGACAACGGAACGAATCCAGTATTCCAGTGAACGCAATGGTGGTTAGTCATTAACCAGTTTGCAACATTCCGATATTTTGTGGATACTAATGACAAACTGGTGTGAGGTTGAAACATAAAATGACTTACTTTATTTTCACTATCGTAAGAAGCCAACTCTTTCGGTATAAATTTATTATCTTCCACTTTAAATCCTTGGATATCAATGATAATAAACTCTTTCATGGTTCCGTTGATGTTGCTTCTTACAAAATCAAATTACGTTTAGCTCATACCCTCACTTTTAATAATGTTATTACCCTTCAACGTTTACATCAACTGACGTACGATTTTTGTGAGAGGTAAATAAGAGAATGCTTTGTCGTGCAGAATTAAACAGTATGCGATAGTATCTGCCTTGATGTTTTCTTTAGTTGTAAACTCAATTCTGATTTCTACTGCACTTTTATGCATCGTATCTTTTTGAAACGTGCAGTCAATTCCTATTAAAGGACATCGAGCTAATTCTTTTGGATTAAACCAAGGTTGGCTACTTTCACGATGGTAATATTTTTCTTGGAATCTAGAATACATATCGTATAGGATGGCGTATTTATTATTCTCAATGTCGATGTCTAAATTATCATATGGATATCGTTCACCATTTAGAAATACTGTTAAAGATTTTAACTTAACATAATCAAACAGACTCATGTTAGCATCGACAACACCCTTCCTCTTAGTCTGAAAAGCAATAATTATATATCTTGGCGTTTCTAACTGTGGAGCAGTTTTTACTGTCCATGAATGATTTGTAGTAGTTGGAAGGGAAGGGTACTCGTGTAATTCCCAGCTCCTAAAAGGGACCTGTATTTCAACATCTCTATCTGTTATCCTCGTTAAAACCAATTGCTCTCGCAATCCTACTGATACATGCGGCATCCTCCATACAATTTTATCAATTGTTAATTTCATTTTTTCAGCCGTATTACTTTCAAAAATTGCATCACCGTCATCATTCGTTCTAATCAACACCAGTTCCTGCCTCATATTCAAGATTATCTTTCTATAATCTTCCCCAAAACCTAACAATGTCTTTAAAGGTACGCTTGCTGCGAAATTTCCCTTAACGTCGAGTACATTGCTTATTCTTGCTTTCTTCTGAAGCCATCCTGCATTTTCCAATTTTATTGTTTCGTTGGGAGTAAAAGAAAAGTAACCTTTCATCGTGGACGTTACCCCAACATTTCTTACCGAATCCACCTGCACTCCATTCAGAAGATATCTAATCTCGCTAAACATATAAGCCACTGGATTATTTATCAACTGTGCTGTAGGACTATGCTTGGTATTATCGCTAGCCAAACGAAGTCTTCCCTCTACATACAAATAACTTTCACATGGTAAAGTGTAATTGTCAATTTCCGGAACTGTTATTCGAACTTCATCGTTATTACCAAATGATGAACCGAATGGTAAGTGTGAATGATACTCAACGTTAGTTATTGAAGTATCCATTTTAATTTTATCAGTCACTCCCAAAATATCCATTTTGTTTAGGTAATAATTGATTTACGTACAATGTTGGTGCTCACCCTTTGACGGTTATTCACTTCTACAGAATAATTCTCTTTAAGAGTTTTTAAATGGTACTGTTCTCTTTCTCTAAATTAACACATTATAACCTAAACTCTTTAAATACTTTTTATTTTCTCGTGTCAATTTCAATTTTTTTTGTCGACAACAATTCAGTATATATTTTCGTGGCTTAAATAATATATTACGTCTTATTCTATCCCACTTCTTTTGTTTCGGATAACTACTGTCGTAGATAATCGTTGTGTAAACCTCTTCAAATGAAGTCTTATAGTAACTACTTCGTTTCTAAAGTTAACCAAACGATTCTCTTGATCTAAGAGTCGAACGACTAATCTCGTAATTACCTTCACGGTCACTGGCAGATAAATAGCTTGAAGAGGGGATTCTATTATTTTAAATCCCGGTGGTACGTTTGGAAAGAAATGATACAACACATGACCAGGTTCTCCGTTATTATAAGACCCACCGGTCAAATTACACTCTATTCTTATAGCATTGACTTTGTTTATATCGACTGGAAAATCACCGATGTTGTTGTCGTTTTCCTTCAATATTCTCGGTTCAAATCCCAACAATCTTCCCAATGAATTTGGTTGACTAAAATCGAGCTTAACCGAACTGTTTATGGTTGCCTTTAAAGTATTATTATTTCCATGAATGTTTATATAATCAAGAATATTGTTATTTTGAAAATAATCTTTCAGAAATTTATTAATATCATCGAGTTCATATGTGCCTGTAGGTATATCGATAGTTTTCCAAGCAGACTTTTTTCCTCTTTCTTCATAATGTATTAAATTATTACTTTCATTTATGTTAGGTATTGCGTTAAACGTCTCAAAATTTAACATACACATTTCATAGGTTGCGTCTTCGCTCAGGTATATTGGTGGATTAAACTCACAAACTAAAACCGATTCATTTCCCGTTAGAGTAAATGTACACGAAATCGGTGAAGATTCCATGTTGACCATCTTTCAAGAACTAAATCCTTACTTAACTTGTAAGGCTATTAAAAACTGTAGACATAATTGTCCACAATTTTGTGAATTCGATTTTTGATATCTTTCATAATTATAATTAATAACGCCTACTCCGTTTGACAAAAGATATTTTTCCACTTCCAATGGAGGTCGTAGATCTCCATAACTATCAAAATACTTTTCAGTTCTACCTCTTTTGTAATATGCTACCCAATGCGTTCCTTCACCAGAATTGTCATCTAAATTTATAATTCCACTTTCATGTTCCCATATTTTTTTAGGTAATGTATCTCTCATAAACACTCCTCGAAAAAATGGTAATTTTAATATTTTAGCATATTTTAGTATGTCAATGTTACTCAATGGTCGCCGAGGCAAATATTTCAGTTTTTTGAATTAGATGGTAAATATAATCCACATCCTGTTTTGTAAGGTTTAATGTAGAATCCACTTCCCACTGCTTTAGTTTCCATAGCCCTATTATGTCGTTCTGCCTCTTTCAATTGTTCTTTCGCAGCCTTTGCATCGTTTACCGCCTTAGCAATTGCAGCTGCACCGCCGCCGAGTGATCCTATTGCTCCCAAAGCTGCAAATAATGGAATTAAAGGTAAAAATCCTCCTCTCTTGGGAATTGGAATCACTCTTTGACGTGGAGGTCTTATTTTTTTGTGGTTTTTCTTTAAAACTGACTGTGCCAATTTAACATTTTCTAAGAGGCTCTTGTTACCACTGCGCGAAATGGCATGTCGAGCTTTCTTGACAGCTTCCCGAAATGATAATTCACCACCCCGCTTCCTCCGCTTAATCGCACGCTTTTTCTTCCCACTGTTCCCCATTCCGAACTTAGTCTTAGCTCGCATTATGGCGGCTACAGATAATGCTGATGCCCTCTCTCCAAGTCCCGCTTCTGAACTTTTAACTCTTTGTACTGCCGCTTGATACAATTTTCTATCTGCTTCGTGACGCTTATCTAAATCGTCACTTAACGAGTATGCAATGTCGTGTTGCTTACACGCTTCATCCAATACATTAACACCTCTACTCCTCTTTTAAGTCGAGTATCTAATTTTGTACCTGGACCGCAGTAGTTGTAACCTGGTATATGTAACTCTATTGGCAGTTTATTAATTAACGTATTAAGTAAACCACGACCTTTTCGTTTTACACTACTTCTCAAAATGTGGTCTCTCTTGACGCGACGCCGCATTTATGGCTTTTGTTTCTAACAGTTGACGATGATAATGTGTACTACTCTGATACTCTTGTCGCTAAACATTATATATCAAAAGTTATTAGGTGAGTAAATGATAAAACTATTGTCAGATAATTTTATTTTATTTTACAGTAATATGTACATAATGAATCAAAACATTTACATAGTAACGGCTTTATGCATACTTATGTCACACATTAATTTATTAATTCCGAACATTATTAATTCATTTGTAATCCCCCCTTTCTCAGATATTTCATTATTGAGAAATGCTTTGACAGTTAGCTTCACGTCACCATCCATAACACTCACGCATGGAATCATGTTGGAGTAGAATGTTTTATAATTCAGTTGCTTCAAAACCTCCAAACGATATGATATAATATCACACAATTTCCATAATTCCAATAAACCCTTATAAGATATATACAGTGTCTCGTCACCTCTTTCTAATTTCAATATTTTTGTTCCTTCGATACGTTCGAAAGATGCCTTTACCGAAGCAATTTTCATTACCGGATAAACAGTTTTTTTCTCGGTAAAATATGATTTTAATGTGTAGTTATAAGAACAGAATTGTTTCCATTCCTCTTCTAAAAACGATATGCTCTGCCTTTTAGTACCCATAATGCGTATTACAGGATCAAAAAATGTTTCGGCACACAGTCC
Organism: Dorcus parallelipipedus; assembly: GCA_958336345.1. Taxonomy (NCBI): domain Eukaryota; kingdom Metazoa; phylum Arthropoda; class Insecta; order Coleoptera; family Lucanidae; genus Dorcus; species Dorcus parallelipipedus. Next base: position 41,783,284 of record OY284481.1, read on the forward strand.
CACACAAACCCACTTCGTGCGACTCTTATTTAAAAAATATACACTTTGAGCTAACAATGGTAATTGGTCCACATCAGCCACTTCCCTTACTTCTGATATCTCTGAAGGTGCTTTCTCGCTAACATCATACTGACGCAAATCTTCATCCGTGAAAAAAGGTTGAGACAATACTTCAAATTGAAACTCGTTTCGAAATGAGGACATATTCAAATCTTGGTCATCCTGTTCTTTTGGTTTATCAACGTTTTGAGTGAGAAATCTTTTCTTCTGTACATCATCACCTTGATCATCCACGTGTCTTTTCTTCTGCTTCAGGAAATATTCCACTTGTTTAGACGTCACTATTAAATACATAAAAAATATAAGAATTATATATGATTAGAAAAATATAATAAACTTACTTTTATATAGATCGATGATACACTATTAACTTTATATAACACGACTCACAGTTCTGCAACAACTGAATCAATTCACAAATTAACGGCCTTATATAACAAGATTTTAGGTGGGGGTAATACTAATTTAAATCCTCACCTCCTCCAACCACAAGGTCACTAAGCAGAAATCAACACTAGAACCTCTTCTGACCTCAACACCATTTTAAGGTTATCTAACTCTGGAACCTCCTCCACGTCAAGGTTATGGTGAAGGTCAGGGGTAGGTCGATTCTGAAACCTCCTCCGACCTTGACCTTGAAACTGGAACCTCCTCCATGTCAAGGTTATGGTGAAGGTCACGTCAGGGATAGGCCGATTCTGGAACCTCCTCCGACCTTGACCTTGAATTTTTCCGTCAAGGTCGGAGGAGGTTCCAGAATCGGCCTATCCCTGACGTGGGCCTATCCCTACTACTGGACTCCATAGTGCTGGATCATGGTCTTCTGAAACGAACCATCGAGAACCAGGAAGGCACGGAACAGAAGACACAGTTACTGATCCCCAAGAATAGGGTGCCGGAAGTTCTGAGGGAACTTCACGATGGAACTTCGGGAGGGCATCTGGGAATCAAGAAGACTATGGAAAAGGTGCGCGAGCGATTCTATTGGGTGAACTGCAAGGAAGATGTAAAGGACTGGTGTAGGAAGTGCGTAGTCTGCGCAGCTAGTAACGGCCCCCACAGACGAGGCAAGGCTCCTATGAAACAGTATAACGTGGGAAGTCCTTTTGAGAGAGTTGCCATAGATGTAGCCGGCCCATTTCCACAAACGAATAGTGGAAATAAGTACATCGTCGTGGTGATGGACTACTTTAGCAAGTGGGTTGAAGCATACGCCCTACCAAACCAAGAGGCGATAACTATTGCTGAAGTCCTTGTCCGAGAATGGATCAGTCGGTATGGCGCGCCCATGGAGCTGCATTCAGATCAAGGGAGGAACTTTGAATCGGCTTTATTCAAGAACGTGTGTACTCTGCTCGGCGTCCGCAAAACTAGAACCACTGCACTTCACCCGCAGTCGGACGGAATGGTGGAAAGATTCAACAGAACTATCAACCGACATTTGTCCAAAGTCGTCTCCGATCATCAGAGAGACTGGGACACGTACATTCCCCTTTTTCTACTGGCATACCGTTCGTCCGTGCATGAGACAACAGGAGAGACACCAGCGAAAGTGGTATTTGGGCGAGAGCCAAGGCTGCCCTGCGACTTGAAGTTCGGCGTGAAGCCCGGTGAGGTCCCTGCCGACGAGAACTACGTTAGCGGCCTACGCAGGAAAATGGACGACATTCACAATCAAGTGCGTCACAATATACAGACGGCCAGCGACCGAATGAAGGAGCATTATGACATCAATGCTCAGAATGGGGGATACCAACCAGGAGCACTGGTTTGGCTTTACAATCCTCAAAGACGTAGAGGTCTGTCCCCAAAATTGCAGACATCTTGGGAAGGTCCTTATAGAGTGATGAAACGGATTAACGATGTCATCTACCGCATCAGGAAGGTTCCGCATGGCAAACCCAAAGTTATCCACTTCAACCGAATAGCTCCTTACAACGGAGAAGAAAATGAGGGGACAGTACAACGGACGCAAGGTTCCGAAGTAAACTTCGAAACCTTCATGTTTCATCACGCCACAGGAAGTAAGGCGCGATTCGGAGTGACCACAGAGAGACAGCAAGACCTTTTTCAAGTGTCACCAGAGTACAGTCTGGCCCACTGTGTGGCAGAAGACCTAAGGATGTCCAAGGGGATAGCCCAAGTCTTCCGGAAGAAATTTGGTCAGGTCGAGGAACTCCTAAGACAGCACCGCATGGTGGGCAAGAGCCTGCAGATCATACACACGGAGGCGGAACGAAGACGACACGTGTACTACTTAGTCACCAAGAAGACATCAAGCGGTAAGCCTGACTATCGCAGTATTTGGAGAGCTTTATGGAGCCTGAAGAGACAGCTGGTGGAAGGCAAGGAGACGAAATTAGCCATTCCCAAGATAGGCTGCGGACTAGATGGGCTGGACTGGAGGGTCGTTCGCAGCATGATAGAAGTAATCTTCAACGGAACAGGAATAGAAGTTCTAGTCTGCAGTCACCACCCACAGGCAGCTGTTGGCAGTAGGAAAACCGTAGACTGCTATTTTTTCCAGACCGGATGTTGTAAAGAGGGACCAGCATGCCGATTTCGACATTCTCCTTCAAGGCTATCACGAGGAACGTTCCGAGACGAAACGTTTTTAAGAAGGGGGCAGTGTGACGATTGCGGTGTCAGCCTGTCGGTTGCGTCATCGCCGCCTAGTCGACGCGCCTTAGACGACTGGAGAATTCTGTCGGCGGAGTAAACTAGAACAGACAGCCCGTCTCCAGGCCATTCTCGAAGAGAGAGCCGGCATATATAAAAATGCACGCAGCCGAACGTAAGACAGTTCAAAAATAAATTCAGAGCTGATAGTGCAGAATTGAAGTCGCGTTATAAATTATCGCTCGGCGGTTAACATAAATTACTTATTAGATTATAAATAAATTATTGTTTAAGTTAGTGTTAATTAGTGTTACTTTTAAATAAATTAGATTATTAACTATTTCGTGTTTTGATTAAAATAAAAATAATAGAACCTTTAAAATCGTTACAGTATATTTGCAACAATGCTTGCATTGGACGGAGGGCGGTAAAATAACACGTAATGCTGTAAAGAAAGGAAGACGCAACCTAAACGACGGGAGACTCGAATAGCATACTTCTTAAACAGTATTTAAAACGGGATACATTCATTGATTTGAGTGAAGGACATAATGAATTGTAAACCTTAAAAATTTGATATGTGAAACTTTTCTTGAATCGTTGAGTTTTGTGCAAAGGCGGAGACAGTAAACCTTTAAACCTAACATTAATCGTGTGCACACCAGTACGATATGTTATCCTATTAAATAAATACTGAGGACACTTGATAGTTATGATTTTATGATAGACATGCCGTATGGAGATATCTTCTGTTCTCCATATTAAGCCAGCCAATCTGTTTCAATGTATGAGAAATTCTGTCAAATTTCCTTAAGCCAAAGATTAACCTAAGGCAAGAATTTTGCACTCTCATTCTATCAGTAGCGCTCTGGAAGGAACCATACACAGTGTCACAGTGGTTAAGCTTGGAAAGAACTAGAGACTCACATAGGATAGCTTTCATTTTCCTTTCTAATATATGACGATTAGTGTAGATTATTTTTAAACTATAATAAGCTTTACTCAGCAGGTAATTAACATGTTGGGTAAATTTCAATTTATTATCAATGATTATACCGAGGTTCCTAACATGAGTTTCATAATTTAAAATATGTCCATTCACTGTAATATGAGGCAGAGATAACAAGGATACTGAGCTAAGAGTTTTGTTGCCGAACAACATTAATTTAGATTTAACTGGATTTAATGCAAGGTCATGTAGTTTAGAAAACTGAACAATTCTATCTAAGTCCATATTTAAATTATGATAACTTTGTTCAATTTCATCAGGAGGAACTAATAAATAAAGCTGAATATCGTCTGCATATAAGTGAACTGCACAGTGACACATGTGTTTAACAATGTTACTCGTGTAGATAGAGTACAGCAAGGGACCCAAAACGGATCCCTGCGGAACTCCAGATATCAAAGGAGCAGGACTTGACTCTGTCTCATTAACACAAACTATCTGAGTTCTTGCAACTAAATAGTCCCTAAGTAGAGCTCGTGCACTTACCCCAAGGCCAATGTGATTAAGTATCGCATCCAATAATTTATGATTTAAACTGTCGCAGGCCTTAGAATAATCCAGAAGTACTAAGACCGTATATAAACCATCGTCCGAAGCTCTCAAAATATCGTCAGTTATGGAAAACAGCGCTGTGGCGCAGCCATGCCCAGGTCTGAAACCAGACTGAGTAGCAGGAATAATATCATTTTCAGACAAAAATGTTCGAAGCTGTTTATCTATAGCTCGCTCAAGTATCTTTAATAAAGAGGGTAATATACTTATTGGTCTTAGATGCTTTAACTCAGTTGGGTTTTCCACCTTAGGCAACGGCTGCACCAACGCATGTTTCCAAGCGCTCGGATATACTCCTTCAGTGAGACAAAAATTCACTATGTGCCTAACGAAAGGAATGATATGCGGACAGCAAACTTTGAGCATAGTTATGCTTAAGCGGTCAGCTCCTATCGCTTTACTGGTATTTATATATACATATATATATATATGTATTTATTATAGTTGCCACATCTGTATGAGTAATGTTTGCAAAATTAAAATTCATATTATTCACCCTATTATTAAAATAAAAGTTAAACACAGCAGAGTTATGAGTTGTACCTTTAGGTATGGAATTGATTAGGTAATCGTTAATTTCATTGGCATTAGAAAGATGGTCAGGTATGAAATTAGACTTTGATGAAGAATAAAGTCTATATAGGCATGTTGTTTTACATTTATGTTAGTTTAAGCTCACATCTGATGAAGGTACTGTGTACTGAAACAATTGTTATGTGTTAAGTAATAAACTGTGAAAATCTAAACACATTTTGTTTAATTAATTAATCAATATGGATATAAATTTTCATCAAGTAAAGGCCGAATCAATCCAACATTTGAAAGAATAAATATTTGAATCTTTGAGATATTTCCACATTTCTTTCGTGTTAGAGTTACTGAGTCTATAAGTTAGGTAGGCCTTTTTTTCAGCTTTTATTGCGTTAGTAACTAGATTACGGAGGGTTTTATAGTAGTTCCAATGAGCAGGGTTATGAGACTTCTTAAATTTAGTTAATGCTTTGTCACGAAGATGCATCGTTAATTTTACGGTGTCAGTCAGCCAAGGTGCGGGTGGTTTTGTGAAACGGGAAGTAGTAATAGGTGCATGAACATCGAATAAATTTATCAGTCAGTTAGAAAAGCAACTTTGTCATCAGCATTGTTCATATCAAAAATGTGAAAAAATGGCACAGAATGTAGATCAGCCAAGAATGAATTATGCAGTACCTAAAATCACGATACGTACGAGTTTTAGGCTTATAATAATTATTTACTACGCCGAGTTTACAACAAACTACATGATGATCTGAAATGCTATGAACTGGTGTAACTTCATGATCCAGTAATAATTTATCATTTGAAATTAGTAATAAGTCAATCAGAGTAGCAGAAGTAGCAGTGACTCTGGTTGGTACAGTAACAACCTGTTTCAAACCGAAGGGTTCCAACAGCGAAGTGAATTTATGTAAGTGGCTATTACTAAAATTTAAAAAATCAATGTTAAAGTCACCCATACAAACAATTTCATCCGAGATACACATTATGTGCGACAATGTCTCTTCAAACTCCTGAAAAAAATTGACGTAATTAAAATTAGGCGGTCTGTACACTACCCCAATTGCAATCCTGACGCCGCTAATATTCAAGAGTATCCACAGCTGTTCAATATTTTGGCTAACATTAATTAATGAATATTTCAGTGATCGATGCACATAGGGCACATCGGGCACTCCACCTGCCCTTTCAACTCTGTCATTACGTAAGAAGCAATAGTTCTGCAAATTTATGATGTCATTAGACATGTCAGGATTAAGCCAGGTTTCTGTAATAGCAAAAATGTGATAAATGTCACGTTCAAAAAAATATCTAAACTCAGCAAAATTCGCTACCAACGATCCCGCGTTCAGGTGCGCTAATTTTAAATAATTAGGAGCCATATTGACAAAAACCAAAGATTAACCAAAATAAGACACACCTTCCGTCCGCTGCTCAAAATTTTCCAAGATAAAGAAACTAATGCATATATTTCAAAACAACAAAATTCAGTAATACAAAAACTAGCATAGATTAACGAAATAACAAACATGTAGCAAAACATAAGCATTTTCAATAACACAAGCCGCATCGATGTTTTTACGAATAAGCGACAAGAGCACGGAGCTACGATTTCAGCGATGTAAATTCACGCATATTGGTGATTTTATGTGTCGTGTTGTTTATTTTAATAAATATAACACCATCAAAAGTCCAAGTGTTTTTGTAAGAGAACATTTTAGCAACAAGTTTATACAAATTAAGACGAGATTTACATAAGTCCTCTTTTATGACGATCTTGGACCCTTTAAGCGAACTACGACTACTAAACACATTTCTGTTCTTAATTTATACAAATTGAATAATTTTCAGTGTACTTAAAAAGTCAAAATTTTTATTTATTTCTTTGAATGAATACATGTTAAATTATACGATCTTTCGGAATTTTCTTTGTATAATAAAAATGCAGCATCATGTAAATGAAGATTTGTGTAGAGATGATAATTATTTTTCTTATCGGTATTACATGACGTTGAAGTTCCTTATGAATGTTTCTTTGGGATTAGAGCAACACATATATGTAAGTATATGCCAAAAACTCGGTACATTGCGTTGGACTTTCTTATCACACATACATGTATAAACAATGACGTTCTGTTTCATTTCGTTAAAATTAATTATGCAGATGAGTTTTAATATCAGAAAGAATTCAGCATTGGGTGTAGACAAGGCGCAAGAAAACTAAATGATTTCGTGTCGTTTAGGAGTGAACCATATTTAAATGAGTTAACAACTCTAAAATTCATATAATATGAAGACACCAGATACAGAAGTGAGCAAAGAATGGCCTCAAGTATTAGCACTTTTATCAGGTAGATATATGCTTTACTTTTCCCATTAGTTCTAATATTTGCTTATTAAAAATCTTTTTGCTCTTTTTACTTAGCAGATCGCAAATAACTATTTCCTCTTATTACGTCATAGTTCAATAAACACGAACGTAAAAATTATTCCAACCCTACCCAATCATTTTCTCTTATTGCGTCACCGTTGAATAAATACAAACGTGAAAGTTGTTCCTGGAAAGGAATAACATAATGACATAAAACAATTCTGAATATTTTATAGAATTCTTGAAAACTGAAGATGAGTTGTAGCTTTTTCTTTCAAAATTAACTTGTAATTAATCAAACAATGAGTGGCGTGTTTTTTTTTATCAAAAAGAGCAAAACAATTCCGCAATCAAACAAAACACATGAAAAACAACAACACTGCAAAATAATTTCTTCTGACTTCAAAATATTCTTTCCATTTGCAATTACAACTTATCCAGAAAATTTGGAATCAGAAAACAATTTTTCTTTCGTTTTGTTTCGTTTCGTTTGTAAAGCAATATTTATCAACATAATCGAACCATTGGTGATGTAAAAAATGTTTGGGTTATTACTACATATTTACAATTACAGTCAAGAGCATTGCAAATTTAACTTTTTTATGAAAAAAAAAAATCTCCAAACAAAAATATCCTAAAATATGAACTAAACGTTGTAACTCTCTCAACATAAGGCACAAATACAGTTACATTATAGCCTACATATAGGCTTAACCACAGATTCCTGGGCTCCATATAAGATGATTTAGCTCAACTTATCTATATCCAAAAGTGCTTTGTTAAGTCGATATTCTGCTTCAAAGTTGTTGAAAAAAAAGTTAATTTTTCTATAACAAAAGAACGCTTGAATTAATTTGGATGATATTTGGTACGATGATCAATAGTAGGGTAAGTCACATTTTCAGATAGTTCGAGTAATTTACATTGGGTTGCTAGTGTGAGAAACAGGGTTGCCATCGAACAGATATTGCAATAACTCTCTTGAGGTTAGGAAGGTAACAGTAATTAGTCAATTTTTAGAATAAACCATTAGGAAACATAAGGAACATTAGGAAACTTTTTTAATCTTTATAATTTTTTATATTTCTTACGATTTAGTCACAAAATAGAAAAATCTAAGAGGTTGCAGTGTTTCTTATAGAAAACAGGTACACTGTAATAGGCTGTATAGAACAAATACCTGCTACATGTATAAATATTCTTTTGGTACACGCTCCGCAAAATGATCGCTTAGGGGACTATTTTCCGAACGAAAAACGTATCTTTCGCAACCTCAATCGTCATAGCAACACATAGAATCCGCTAAAAATTTTTAGCGACCTAGTACTTAAAGCTGCCATGGCAACACTTTAGCGGATTATTTTTGAGCAAGTTTCAATAAAATAAATCAAGTAACTACCACGTACATCTCATTAAGGACTCGGCTCCTTCGTCGCCTCGTCCTTAATTACGATTCGTCCCCTAAAACATTATTTTACGTACTTGATACATAATAGTATATTACGTATCAAGTTAAGAAAAGTGAAGTTTAGTAAAACACTTTTCGAACGAGTTGCGTATACTATTTTTTCGCATTTCATACAGTAACGTGTTTTATTAATGTTTAATAGAAGTGACATTAATCACTGTCACATTAATAACTGTCACAATTGATGGATGAAAAGTCATAGTAGTTAGTACGTTGCTATACAGTAATAGTTGCTATGTTGTAAAGTAACCCATTACTGTACGATTTTGAGGATATTTAATATGATGCGTTACTGTATGAAATGTGACAAACTACTATTTTTTTGGAGAGGCATTCATTAGTGACCTTTTTTTGGATTTTTCTATTTTTGACTAAACAACTAAACAAGTGTCAAAATTTGCAAAGATGCAAAAACGTTCACTAATAAATGACTCTTTCTAAAAATAAAATAGTTATCCACATAAAAGGTATTTGTTCTTCGTGTATGAGCTACTTTTTTCAATAAGAGGCGCTGCAGCCACTTAGATTTTATATTTTATGACTAAACCGTAAGAAGTATCAAAAATTACAAAGACACAAAAAAGTTTCCTAATCAACGCTTCTTTCCAAAAACTTATTAGCTAAAATTATCTTCATAACTTCAAAAAAGTTATTGCAAAATCTGTGTCGTACTAACCCTGTTTTTCACACTAGCTGTCTACTCCAAATTACTAAAACCATCTGAAAATGTGACTTATCTTCCCGTAGATCAGTCTTTCTCAAAGTGGGTGATAACGCCCCCTTGTGGGCGCTAGAGGTCTACAGGGGGGCGGTAAAGGGCACAGAGAAAATTGGGGGAAACAGGATAAGACTCATATATGGCAGGCTATAATTTAACTAAAGTTATTAAAGTAATGATTGCGATTGTGATTTTTAAGATGTGGTAAAGTTAAACATTTTAGGGGGCGCTAGAAAATAATTGATTCTCAAAGTGGGCGGTAGACGAAATTAGTTTGAGAACCTATGCCGTAGATACTCATGCCAAATATCATACAAATTGGTTCAAGCGTTCTTTTGTTAGAAAAATAATTAACTTTTTTTTCAACAACTTTGAAGCAAAATATTGACTTAACGAAGCACTTTTGGATATAGATAAGTTGAGTTAAATCATCTTATTTTGAGCCCAGAAGTCTGTGGTTAAGCAATGTCCACGGAATTTAGCCACACGCTGTATAAATGTATATTTTTCTTCGTCAAAATTTTCTCATTTGCACAGGTTTTCTTCAATCTTTTTAAAACCTTCTTTTGGATTATTGAAATCTAATTGAACTGCACCTATCGTACAGAAATCTAACATTTATCGACATTTTTAATGGGTAACAATTTTAGCATCATCTGTAATAAATAAATAAATTAAATACCTATATACCGGGTGTCCCACGTCATGTGCTCACCCTTCTAGAATTTGTATTTTTTAATAGATTGACATAAAATTTCTTCAATCTTTTTAAAACTTTCTTTTGGATTATTGAAATCTAATCTACCTATCGTACAGAAAGATCTAACATTTATCGACGTTTTTAATGGGTAACAATTTTAGCATCATCTGTAATAAATAAATAAATTAAATACCTATATACCGGGTGTCCCACGTCATGTGCTCACCCTTCTAGAATTTGTATTTTTTAATAGATTGACATAAAATTTGAAAAGGATAAATTAAACAAAAAAATTAATTTTCCGACATACTATCGAGTTCGCCGGAAGTGATGTCAACTTTCTTATTTTAAAGGGAACACCATGTAGTATATTTTTACATGTTTGGAATGTACAGATCATTGCGAGACCGAATATGTATCATACGATAATTTTGATTTCCATGACAATGAAAAAAGAAACAAACAGGCAAATTTCTAGTTGACATGAGGCATTAATAAATAATTATTAGGAATTATAATTCTTGATGACTTTGGTATCTGTACGATGAGTAGGTACTTTGATTTGTGCAAAATTTTATGTAAGACCGCAGATTTTGACAAATCTATACGAGTAGCCAATGTTCGAACACTTAAGAGAGGATTATTAGTTACTTCTCGCATTTTCATTTCTCCTTCGTTGTCTCTCTACTGTTCCGGAATTGCTTAATCTGCGGTCACATACAGTGCCAAAAGTTCTAAATTTGTACACTAGTCTCAAAACCGTAGAATGTTGTGGCATTGGTCTCTCCGGATATCGTTCATTAAACATCTCACAAACTCTTCTTGCGCTATTTCTGCTGATGTACCAACCCACAATTATCTGCTTCTCGCGATCGGAATACATTAATACAACATCACTCTGATATGTGTTTGATAATTTGACACAACAATTTCTTAATTTGAAATTGTCACACCACAATAGCATCACATCGTCCTACTAGAATTTTCCTATTTAAAAGTAAACCGATATTTCCATCAGATATACTTTATCTAAGTTCGAATAATTTAATATTTAAATCAATGTTAATAGTATGTATTATTGGATGTGAAATGCAAGTCTGCGTTCAGTATGCTACCTTTTTTAACAATAACTTGGCCGATATGGATAGCATAACAACCATGGAAACAGTGCAGATATAATAAAATAACATTCAAGTATTACGAAAAAATTATTTTCAATAGAAAATAATTGAATGTTTCACATCTGACATACTAAGCAAACTAAATTTTTCAAGTGAAATTTAAAAATTTAATTTTCACGAATTTTTTATCATTAAAAACAATAATTTTGGCACAATTTTGGCATATTGGTTACAATTTTCTCTTTCTCTTAAGACCATTACCATTTTTGTATGTTTAAATCTCCATAAACGTACTTTTCAATGCAAGTTTTTATAATTAAAGCAGGTTCTTGTCCGATGCTTCTGACGAAGCTGTCAAACGATAGCGAAACGTTAAGTGGTAATGCGCATTTTCAGTGTCCGTTTTAAAGAATTTGTGATACAAGTTTTTATGTTCTGGTTTGAAATTTTCCACCCGGTTTATATAAATTATAAACAATATTTATACCACGTGTCCACCGACTGCGGTTTTCTTTTGTCGCGTTTAAACCATTTAATTTAGACAAAAATTTCAAAGCTATCATGCTTTAATAAAAAAAACTCTATACGTTAAATTTATTTGCAATTACACAGGGTGTTCATTTTACAAGTGTCAGCAAGTACCTTTAATATTTCAAATGGAATGCCCTATATATTATTACGAATTCTGATAGATCTGTCAATTTGGAAAGTATTTTATTAACATATTTTTATACCTAAACCAAGTATTTACCGAGATAAATGCCGTCAACGAAAAAACATCTTAAAAACATCTTATTAAATTGCTTTTAAATTGCATAATTGAAGAGCTACCGTTATCAGTTATTAGCGTGTAATTACACAAGCTTTAAGCTAAGTAACACTACAGGGATATTCACATAAACCGTTCGTTAAAAGTTTTCAAGGTTGCAGTTCACGTAGATATTTGAAATTTAAGGAGCAAGGGTTTTCCGTAGAGATCTCTTTAAATAAAATAAAATTGTCTTTGTATCACTTCCGGTTGTACCGGAAGTCGCTATCAACTCGCTTATTTTAAATGGAATGCTATATTTTTTATCACGTTTTTGAATTCTACATGTAAAAATATGTTAAATTGCAATACATTTCCCTATCTCTAAAATGCATCATTTTTGAGATATTTTGAATTTTCTTAGAAATTTGGATTCTTCAATCTGATTTTCAAAAAATTATAACACAGCTGTTGTTGAAGCAATTTTATTTGTAATAGCTAATATTGTAGTTGAAGCTTTAAGGTTCTTAAAAATTCCAACGGCTACAGGTGTCTAAAACGCACCGCTCCACTCGAAGATATTCAAACACAGAAAAATACTTTTTTTCAAATAGAATGACCGATATTTTAATGCACCATTGTATGTGGAATCAAATGCTGCGTCGAACTGTACTAGCATTCCCTACACCTAACTTTAACAGTTTTTGAGTTATGAAACATTTTCGATTTCATTCATAAAAAATTACAATTTTAATAGGTCAAATATTTTTAATTTGATTAAGATAGCATGGAAATTATAACAACGATTACTGTTACTACAAATTTTGTAGTCAACCAAAGAAAATACAATTTGGCAAGTGGAAATTTACAAATTTTAATAGTTTTTTAATCATCCTTCTCTTAGGACGCTTGTGATCTTATAAAACGAAAAAGTATGAATTTCATTACTTTAAATTGAAGAATAAAATAGCTGCTAGTTTGCAATTCTCTGGATTAGCGTGAAAGTATTTTAAAACCATCGTCTAATTATCTTCGTTATTTGTTACTGATCTTCGTACATTTTATTTTTTCAAATTGTATAAAGTTAGGTTCAAACTTTCCAAACTGTGTTTTATTCATAGGAGACAAGAGGGGTACATTTGATTGAACATACATTCTCTGCTCTGAACAATTTTAGATCATTCTTCATGAATTTAAAAAATAGATTTAAAATATCAGCGTTTGAATAATTTTGATCTTGATTCTCAACTTTTTTTTGCTTTTGCTTAAAATTTGTAGTAACAGGAAACGTTAAATGCAATTGTTTGTTGTTTTCATAACTACATCAACAAAATTAGAAATATTTAACCTAATAAATGTCAATTTTTATGTATTAAACCAAAAATATTGTTACGATAAGGGCGTCTCCGCCATGTTACGGTAAAGCCCAAGCCTTCACCATGTCGCGGTATGGGCGTAGGTAGATGGTAGTAGATGGTAGAGCTTGAAAACACAGTTGTTTAAAAAAGAAATTAATACCTCTTTATTCACGAAAAAATTAAATAAATTTAGTTCGGGGGTTCGTCTTGAAGTGTGGGAATGCGGTACGGGTGTTTGCGGCGACGACTAGCTCACGTCGTTCCTTTTCTGGACGGAGTGGTCTCGTTTCCCTTGGCTGGCGGGGGGAAGAGGGTCCTCGTTCCCTTTAGGACGGACGGCAATGTTGTCGGCGGCAGTGGCAGGTGATGGGCTCCAGCAATGTTGATGCTGGGGTGGCGGCGACGGCGTTGTTGGACGTTGGCGGCGGCAATGTTGCTGGACGGCGATGTTGGGCGTCCCCTCGTGGATTGTCACTAGTGCCCTGAGTGACTGAGTCGGTCTGGTGGAAACGACTGTTGACGGACGGACTCTCTGGGTGACGGCCTCTCCGATTGACCGTCGACGGACTGTCTGTCGGACTGACTGTCGGACTGACTGTCGGACTGACTGTCTGTGTACCGGACTGTGGGACCGACTGTGTTCCTAATTTTGGCCCGCACTTTAAATACACGTTTTTCGGCGAGTTTGCATGTTGCATCTTCTTTGTTCTTGCCTCGTGTTTCGCCCAGCGATTTCGTATGTTCGCGGCTTTGTTAGCGTAAATTCCGCTGAGTGTTATTATGAAATATGAAGCTTTACGTTAGGTTGTATTAGTTACCTCCTTATTGTGTTTACATTTCGACACGTTGCGGTGCCCTCGATTATACAAGTTCGCGTGCCCTGATTACACAGATTCGCGTTTCAATTATTTGTTCGCGGAATACAACCCGAAAGTTCTTTGTGTTTTTTCTGGAAAATCCCTTTCGTGACAATATCTTATAACTCAAAAACTGTTAAAGTTAGGTATAGGGAATGCTAGTACAGTTCGACGCAGCATTTGATTCCACATACAATGGTGCATTAAAATATCGGTCATTCTATTTGAAAAAAAGTATTTTTCTGTGTTTGAATATCTTCGAGTGGAGCGGTGCGTTTTAGACACCCTGTAGCCGTTGGAATTTTTAAGAACCTTAAAGCTTCAACTACAATATTAGCTATTACAAATAAAATTGCTTCAACAACAGCTGTGTTATAATTTTTTGAAAATCAGATTAAAGAATCCAAATTTCTAAGAAAATTCAAAATATCTCAAAAATGATGCATTTTAGAGATAGGGAAATGTATTGCAATTTAACATATTTTTACATGTAGAATTCAAAAACGTGATAAAAAATATAGCATTCCATTTAAAATAAGCGAGTTGATAGCGACTTCCGGTACAACCGGAAGTGATACAAAGACAATTTTATTTTATTTAAAGAGATCTCTACAGAAAACCCTTGCTCCTTAAATTTCAAATATCTACGTGAACTGCAACCTTGAAAACTTTTAACGAACGGTTAATGTGTTTTTGTTTACGGTTTATGTATAGTAAACAAACCTGAAGACTAAGCAGATTGTTGGTGGCTGGCAAATCTTTCTGCTGAATTTAGAAATGAAATATTTCAAGTTTTTCTTATAAAACACCCCATAAGTAAAATCATCGACCAATGTAGAATTAAATTTGCTACCTTTTTCCCAAACAAAGTCCTATACCTAAAACCTACGGTTTGTGAGATAATTCTGGTTTTAATTTCGCTTCATGATTTTTATCTTTTGTAGGGTGCTATGAATGTCAAACACAATTGTCTTTTGGCTTCTAAAATTTATATTCAAGGATTTCCTGATAGAAGACAGCCATATGCAAAGACTTTTCGTAAATTAAAGGAAAAATTTGAAAGAACTGGCAGTGTTTCAAATGTTATTTCGAATAATATTAACTTACATGGCACCCTAAAAATGACAAAAATCATGAAGTAATTAAAAACCAGAATTATCTCACAAACTGTAGGTTTTAGGTATAGGACTTTGCTTGGCAAAAAAATTTAATTTAAATTAAATTAAAATTTAAAATTTAATTCTGCATTAGTAGATAATTTTACTTATGGGGTGTTCCATAAGAAAAACTTGAAATATTTCACTTCTAAATTCAGCAGAAAGAACTGCCAGCCAACAACAATCTGCGTAGTCTTCAGGTTTCTTTAATATTGTTACATTATGAGAAGTAGACTATATTTTTATATACTGGTCGCGCCACCTGTGACGCAGACAGGATTCTAATCTATTCTAGACATGCACCGAATTTACTGGAAAAATCTAGCAATATTCGACGTTGTTCTCGAAGAGCGCTGGCTGCTATAAAGAGGAGCCGGAGCCCTGCTTATTTAGAAGACGATGTGTAGTAAGCGAATTTATTAACGTTTAAGTGTTATTTTGTCAGATAAGTGTACAGCTCGATATTATTGTACTTTTATTGTGTGTAATGATCGTAGACGTTAAAGTGTTTTAAAATAAATAAATAACGTTTAAATTTGTGAACCCGAAGTCGTAATAATATAGTGTTACTTAGCTTAAAGCTTATATAATTAGACGCTAGTAACTGATAATGAAGACTCTTCAATTAAGCAACTTAAAAGCAATTTAACAAGGGCCTGCGTTTAAGATGTTTCTTCGTTGACGGCATTTATCTCGGTAAATACTAGGTTTAGGTATAGAAATATGTTAATAAAATATTTTCCACACTGTTAGATCTATCAAAATTCGTAATAATATATGGGGCATTCCATTTGAAATATTAAAGGTGTTTGCTGACACTTGTAAAATGAACATCCTGTGTAATTGTAAATAAATTTAGCGTATAGAGTTTTTCTATTAGAGGATGATCGCGTTTGAAATGTTTGTGTATATTGAATGGTTTAAGCGTCACAAAAGAAAACCACACTCGGTGGACACGTGGTGTATTGTTTATAATTTTAAAATTCACGAAAATGGCTGATTTTCAACAATCCGTTCATGGGAGATACATATAAATTTAATGAACAATTTAGATTAACATTTGAACTAAAAGAAATTATGCACTAACACCTAAACAGCAGCTTATCGCAGCTCTACATTGGTTACGCAGTGGAATGCAGTACCAAACTTCAAATTTAACGAATAATCTAATAATATTAGTACTCTATTTTATGAGTTATACAAAAATGATTATAAAACAGAAAGAAGAAAACTCATAATATTATTTTACGAGACTAATATTATTAGCTAATAAAATTAGCAACTTTTATAACAGGCCCCAGGGATAAATAACTATTATTCCTTATAGCAACCCTCACCCTTTCTAAAATTATCATATTACCGTTTTTTCCATACGTAATAATTTTGACTTTCACATCTAACATTAGTTTTAAATATATTTTAGAAGTTCTGCGTAGTTTATCTGGTTCCTGCTTTTGAACTTTTGATTCCGACTTATCCTTCGTCCCTCAAGCACACAATTCATCCCTTTCTACCGCTCCTGTGAGGTCCCACCGGTCAACCATTCGCTGTCAAAGAAGTCCCATCCTTCCTTTGTTAATTTGACTTATGTTTTTGAAAATTTTTACTACATTTGCCTTCTGAATTTTACTTTATTACTCTTTTTTTTATATTCAATTTTGAAATTTACTTTGATATTTTAATATATCTTTATTTTCAGATGATGTGTTTGGTGTTTGTTTGTGAATGGTTTATGAAAAATGATTAGAAGTTATTAAACTTTTAAAAATTTTAGATTCCTCTCCTTGTTGCTCCTTCCTTTATTACCCTCATCCAGGTAATATCACAGCAATATTATACTGGTTTTAGCAGTCTTAAGAGTTTCACGAGTAATAGAGATCTTACAACCATAATATTTGATAATGGCATGCTAAAAAGTCTCACTTTTGAGATTTTCGCTCACAAAAAGCAATATCATCTAAAGAAAATAAGTTTTAAAAATAAAAAATAATTTTGTCCGGCTAGATTCGCGATTCCGCCCACTGTGCACTGGGATGAATTGTCAAGCATGTAGCAAAGAAACATTTTAAATTGATATTGCCCAAGTCACTTTTTCTTCACGAACTATCCTCCTAAGAATGTTTCAAACAAGTTCAAATAATTTCAAATATAACTAAATTAAAGCTGGTTCTTGTCCGATGAAAATTGTATCACAAACTCTTTTAAACGGACACTAAATGGCGCATAAACACTTAACGTTTCGCAGTCGTTCGACAGCTTCGTCATTTTTTTAACGCAAAAATTATAATGTTTGAAAATATTGCAAAATATTATAATGCTAAAAAATAGCTTAATGTTTGATAATATTGCAAAATATTGTAACGCCAAAAAGTGGCTTTAGTTATCAAACATGCACAAACTATTGGCGTAAAATTAAAAAAGTAATATTTTTTTTCATATAATGTGAATTAAAGGAAATCCTTGTCCGATGACAGTTGTATAACAAATTATTTTAACGCACACAAAAATTAGCACAATCGCAATAATTTATGGGTGGTTTCCACGGGTGCGGTTCCTTGCAGGGATTTTGAAGCAGCTTGGATGCTCGCATTTACACTATGCAATTCTTAACGTTTTACCGTGCAATTTTGAAGCGCGCGACGAATTGCAAAAATTGCTCGATTTTTTATTGCTACAATTATTTATTACCGGCAATGAAAATTGTGAATTGTAAAACGGCCTTTTAGCCATTACCGAGTTTGTGACACCAAACGCATTACAATTATTCACTAGAATAAGTTCATGTTAGTAGTGAGCAGTGTTGCCAACCGTAGCGATTTGTCGCTACAATAGCGACATTTTTTTAAGCCGGTAGCGACGAAGCGGCGCTTGCCGCGAAATCTTCCAAAAGTAGCGACTTTTACGAATCTGTTCAAAATTAATTAAAAATCGGGTGGTAGTCAAATGAAATGGCAAAACAATGAAACCAGAATATTAAAAATAATCAAATTAAAAAAATGAAAAATAAAAACAAAAAAAAAACAATATGATATACCAACAATTTAACAGATTAACGCTGGATTTCACAAACGTCACTTAACTTTAATCATCGATTAAGAATAATCATTCCTATACCTTCAACACATGTAACCATGGCAACGTTTACTTTTAACGGATGATTAAATTTAAGTAACGTTTGTGAAATCCGCCATAAGAATTTTTTTAATAGAAAGAACTATGAAAAAGCAAAGAAGATGAAATAACAGGATTTTTTAAAAACACGAAAAACATATTATGTAAGTAATCCAATAAAAACAAAAGACAATGTTTTACAACACAATTCGGTAGATTAATAAATTAAAAAGCAACTGGAAGGAAAGGTGACAAAACAAGGAAAACAAATGAACAAAACTTAAAAATATATACGTAACAATAGCATTAATACAAAATAAAAACAAAAGATACAATGAAAAAAGCAGAATTCAATAGATTCATAAATTAAAACAAACTAAAAAGAAACTTTCGACATGTTTCAACAGATGGAGCTGTTGAGTAACGCAATAAATAGTTTTAAAAACAAACGCAAGTGTTATTTTAATAAACGCTTTGAGAAATTTTGCGGAGCGTATTCGTATTATACAGGGTGCCCATTTTAAATCGTGTAAAGTAGAATGTAGAATGAATTGCCTATTTTCAATTTCAACAGATGTATTTGTTACTGAATTTTATTTAATGTTAAATACGTTACTTAAATATTTATGCATAAATATACTTTTATTTAAAAAAATCGTTAAAAGCCGTTATTTGTGAATTTTTAGTATTTAAGTTAAGTAGCTACAATTTAGCGACTTTCTTAAGTTTTAGTAGCGAAATCAGTGACTTTTGTTTTTAATCGTAGCGACATTTCACTCCAAGCGGTTGGCAACACTGGTAGTGAGTGTTCTGAAAGGTTAATTGTTAATTCCACGTTAATTCAGTCCACGCTTTTTTTATAGTTGTGTATACAGTGAGAATCTTGTAACGCTGCACATAGACGAAAATTACGTGAGCAGATAATACATTTCAGTTATAAAATTGCACATAGGGGTTTTAACATTACGTTGCTATGGTTACTACTCAATTTTCAATGCTGAATCATTTAAAAAGTGCACATAGAAAGTATTAAGGAAGGTTTATTTCATTGCATGTATTTAGCTGGAAATTTGTTTATTCGGAAATTTGGCGGCAAATAATGCAGAGACCTCTCTCAACAAAGTTCCATTTGAGAATAATGTGTACATTTCTACTTTTTCGGCGGTTGGATACATTATTTTACAATAAATCAAAAGAACAATTTAATTCAATCTGACAATTCAAAATCAGTAGTGTCATTACTAACAACGCACGGTAACCATAGCGAATGAAATAAATTTGGAAATAATAATGTAATAAAGCTTCCATTGATATAATTACTATGTGCAGTCCTATAAGGTTCTCAGTGTATGGGTAAAAATTGCATGAGTGGAAACGTACTATGCAATTCGATAGGAGTGCCTCAAAATTGCAGCGATTCTAGAATTGCATAAAACAAGAATTGCAGGGACGAATATCATGAGTGGAAACCCCCCTATATCTATCAACCGCGATACACCGATAGTGACGCACTATTGTTTGTAAAGAATTGTTTATACTTTGCTTCTTTAAAAGTGACACAGTAACGTGCGATTTTTTGAAAACAGGCCAGAGTTGGCTTTCGAATCTCCAAACGTTTGTCTTAAATAAATTTACTTATGACAATTAACATCCAGATTTGTCAAAGAACAAATATTAATAGTTATTTACGAACCGAGAGCGGTTTCATTTTATTTATTTTATTTATTTATACTACACATAAATTAAGTAAGCGGGTGTTTACAAACTGTCACAAAGTGTCGTGCGTAAAGTAACAAAATCGCACAGCGAGAACATTTGAGGAGGAGAAGTAACAAAGGGGTTAAGTGCCAAAACTTTCAACTCGGGAAATTGACTAAAAACTCCATCATTCCCAAATAACAAACGTTTTATTCACAACTTTCAGCCTACTTTTCTCTTAGAATTTTGTGTCTGACCACTTAACCCGTTTTATAGGATGTAGTGAATGGTACATAGAACTTTTCTGCGGAAATATCTCATTTTTCGACAAAATGGCCCCTTTGTTACTTCCCCTCCTCATTTGATCCCAACATTACGTACGCTTGTAACTATAATCCATTCCTTACTTATTTGTTATTGCAGTAGGCCGTGATTTTAAGTTAATAGGTTGGCTCTCATTTTAAATTAGACAAATCATGGCCTTCTAGATAAAAAGCGAATTCTAACTGGCCTGGGCGTTTTGAAAAATTTACATTGAATTTTTGTGTTCGAGAAAACGCAAAAAGTCGACTCTTTGGCGCTGGTTACAGGGCACTGAGTGAAGTGCACTGTCATTATTGTCAATCAAAGTGAGTTCACGCAAAATTAATAATAATAACAATAGTTTATTTACCCATCTTTCGACAGTTGTTTAATACATAGAGCTAAAATCTAGAAAGACCTACAGTAAAAACATAAAACTTACAAAATACTAAACATTAAAATCACATGTTAGGAACTCATCCACGCTATAAAATGCTTTAGATAAAAACAATGTCTTTAGTTTTCTTTTGAAAAGTTTTGCGTCTTTTAAATTTTTATATAGTTTGGGGAGTTGATTGAATAGAAATTTTCCGTTATAATACAATGAATTCTTAATTAATGCCTTCGCTGGCTTGGGTAAGTGGAGATCTTTCTTATTACGTGTGTTATATGTATGAAAATTCCCCGTTCCTTAAGGTCGTACTTATTTTTAAAAGTGAATGTTAATACTTCTATAAGAAATAATGAGTAAACTGTTAAAATTTTGTGTTGGATGAAAAGCGAACGACAGTGAGCTCTTGGACTTTGTCCTGACAAGTACCTAATTGCTCGCTTTTGTATTTTGAAAATTTG
This sequence comes from Dorcus parallelipipedus, assembly GCA_958336345.1. NCBI lineage: Eukaryota > Metazoa > Arthropoda > Insecta > Coleoptera > Lucanidae > Dorcus > Dorcus parallelipipedus. The sequence continues at coordinate 41,804,523 of OY284481.1, forward strand.
CTCAAGATTTTCTACTGTGGTAAAACCCCAAAAAACAATGCAGTATTTCATTCGGGATTCTAATAGTGCAAAATATACTGCTCTAGCGGCTTCAGGCCCTATTTTAAGTCGCATGGTACGCACGGCAAAACAAGCAGTGGAAAGAGACGTTGTAATGTTTTGAATTTGTTTTGTCCATGTCAGATTTTCATCCAAATGTAAACCTAAAAATTGGATGTCTGTAGCTCTACTTAGTTTTGTGTCGTCGATTTTAATGTTTATAGTTTCATTGGAATTTTTGAATAAGAGATATTTAGTTTTATTTATATTTAATAACGTTTGCATCAAACCAATTTTTTATTGAACATAAGTCTTTGTTTATTATGTTTTTTAAGTCGTCCCAGGTTTTCTCATGCCAAGTTATTGTGGTATCATCGGCGAAGAGCGTTATATGTGCATTTGTAACTAATTGTGGCAAATCATTTATGTATATACTAAACAGGAGAGGACCCAAAATAGAACCTTGAGGGACTCCAAAATAATTAAATTTTATTTCTGAAAGAATTTGATCTCCTTTTTAGTTTTTTATTTGTACAAATTGCTTGCGATTCGTTAGGTATGATCGAATCCAGTTTTCTGAGATTCCACGGAAGCCGTAACATTCAAGCTTTCTGAGGAGTATTTCCGGAACAACGCTATCAAACGCCTTCGTGAGGTCGCAAAACACAGTAACTACCTTTTCTTTATTATTAATATTTTCGTATGTCTGTGTGAGAAAATTGTAAATAGCGTCCGAGGTTGTTAATCCTATTCTGTTACCGTATTGACACCTTGACAAAATATTATTCTTATCCAGCAAAGTAATCAGCCGTGATTTAAATAAGTTTTCAATTATTTTGGAAAAGGTTGATAGTGACGCGATAGGTCTAAAATTTGATCTGAAATATTCACCTCCTTTGTGAATAGGAACGATCTTTGCCGTTTTTAAACAGGATGGGAAAATGCCAGCTTGAAAAGAATAATTTATAAGCTCAGTCAAGGATTTGATAGCATCATGCGGCATTAGCTTAATAACTTTCAGTGGGATTTCATCAGCACCACTTGAATTTGCATTTTTCATATTTTCTAGAGTTTTTAATATCTCGCGTTCATCCGTTGATTTTATAAAAAAGGTTCTGGGAGAATTTATTTTAAGATAGTCAAGTGGACTGTTTGTATTATCAATTTTTTTTTGACAGATCATTTGCAACTGAAACGAAGTAATCATTTAACTTATTTGCAACTACAGTAGATTCCTTAATTATTTGATCACCGTCCTCTACGAATATTTCTTTTACGTTTTTGCTTTAAGAGGTTAATTCCGTCACAATTTTCCATGTTTCTTTGTTGATATTAGAAGCTGTTTTTAGTCTCTTTGTAATATTCATTTTTTTTGACAATTTTATGAGTTTCTTAAGAAGTCTTTTATAATTTGTGAAGTACTGAAGAAACCCCATGTTCGTAGTAAATTTCTTTATATACGAAAGTACTTTTTTGTTGTTTATAGTTGTTTTAAGGCCCTGGGTAAGCCAATGTTTAGGAGGTTTAATATTTGTTCGTTTTAGAGGAAAAGATTTGTTAAAAATGTCAGTAACGTTTTGTCAATATATCAATATTGACAAAACGAGTCATCTACATTTAATTGCTTATCTATATCCCAATCCACCGTGTTACAATAGTTTATGAACGTTTTAAAATTTTTTTGAGTAAAAAGTCGACATAAGACAGCACCGTTTTTGGGGTTCAACTATTTTAATTAAACGTACATGCAATAGCTTCATGATCTGAAAAACCTATTGACAAGGGGACAGTACGTTGTATTAAATTGTGATCATTTGTACATACGTAGTCTAAAATTGTTGTAGAAGTTTTTCCTATTCTAGTGGGATTTTCGACGCACATTTTCATATTATAAGATGCCAACAAATGTTTAAGATATTGCAATTGTAGCTTGGATGAGTTCCCTAAGTAGTCGATATTAAAATCCCCTGTTAAAATTATACAATCGTTGGGTTTAAATCTATTTAGGAGTATTTCCAGTTTTAATAGGAAATTTTCAATTTGACCGCGTTGTGATCGGTATATACAAATTACATAAAATTTATAGTATGGAAAATACGCGCATGAAAATTCAAATTCGAACTCGTCCAGTAAGTCGTCACGAACAAGTATCGGTACACTATGAACACTATTTAGCGATAAAATAGCAGTTCCACCCCGAATGTGAGATTTTCTGTAATATATAGAAATAGTTTTGTATTGTTCGAGAATGCACGGTTCTAGTGGAGTAAGCCAATGTTCTGTTAAGCAGATTAATAACGGAAATTTTAAGTCCTGAACACAGGAAAAAAGTTCTTCTTCATTAAATCCTTGTATATTAAGGAGAAGCATATGAGTCGATGAATCGTTTAAAAATCCTTAATTTTATTGTTATTTACCAGTAGTGGAAAACTGTTTATGTTACTGTTTTTCTGAGTTACGCCTACACAATCACTAAGTACTTGAGGAACCACTTGAGATACGCCTGCATAATTACTAAGTACTTGAGGAACCACTTGAGTTACGCCTGCACAATCACTAAGTGCTTGAGGTACCACTTGCACCAGCTTTTATAGTTAATGTAATTGTACGTATCTTCATTTTTTTCTTGTGTTTCTGGAATCCAGTTTTTGTATGCAGTTGTTTCAAAAATGATATCTGCTATCGCCGATGAAAGTTTCTTTTTGCCTTCGAGGTTCAGATGAAGTCCCCGCTGTGTGAACATTTGTTTTTGTAGAAGATCGAAGGTGTCGAGCAAGATTACAGATGAATCGCCCAGATGGTTGTACATGGATTGGTTTATTTCATAAATGAGTTTGTTTAAAACCTTTCTGCCTGTCCAATACGGGACATATGGAAAAATAACATTTGTTTCTTTGGAGATGGTTTTTATCATGTTTACGTATTCAGTTTCTAGTTTTTTACCTCTTAATGCGTTGTTTATACCAGCCATTATTATTACAAAATCGTTTGTCCCCATACCGTCAAATAAATTACCATTGTTGTCCAATACATTTTCTATCGTCGCGTTTGGTTTACAAATACCTTCAACTTTACACCCTTTATTTATTTTTATTTTAATTAAATCAGATAAACCCCGAATATGGCTATCTCCTAAAATAATTATTTTCTGGCTTTGTGTTTCAATAGGCAAGTCAGTTGGTATTAGGATTTTTAATGAATTATCGTTATTGACAGGAATTGCCTTCAGTTCCTGGATTTTAGAATTCGTTTTTGTTGATCTTTTTTTATTCGTAGTGCGCTTATCTAACTTATTATTTGCTTCTAGTGGAATTATCATGTTTTGTTTTTTATTTTCTTTAATAAGTTTGTTTAGTTTCAGATTTTGCATTATTACAAAATTTAGTTTTTTTTCCAGTTCTTCGATTTTATTTAAAAGATTCAAAGTAGTTTTCCGTTTGTGTAATCGTTTTTTTATGAATACGTCGTCGTCGTCTTGAATCGAGTTGTCAGCGTTTGTTTCAATCACTTCGGAATTAACAGCTAATTTTAAACGATCAATTAATACATTTTTAATGCCTGAGCAAGATAAATTCCTCTTTTTTAGTTCATTTTTTATCTCGGTTACTTTTAGTCTGGAAATCTCCAACACGTTTGACATAATTCAAAGTCATTTTTTATCACTCACAAATTAAGAATTAGTTTGTAATTTAGTGTAACAGTTCAAAATTATGTTAAGGTAAATACTGTCAAAAAATGGGAATTTTTTCGTCACAATGTACCGATTTAAAATAACTAAACGAGCGGAGCACACTTTCATGCACGCACATGATATAAAGGATTAATTTTAATTAATATTGTAATTATTATTATATCGTAATATAACATAATTTATATGATATAAACTTTATAGATTCATGCACAAATCATTTGATCACGTCGGAGTGAAGGACGCTTACCCAATTGAGAAAGACTGTCATTTTAAAAAGCTTTCGTGTTATGAATAATTACAACAAGTTACATAAAAGTGTTTTGACTTTCGATAATGTAAAACGAATTAAAAAGGGCGTTGATAATTACACACAATGAGAAAAGAAGCTTTATTTATTATACAGGGTGTTTGTAAAATAAGTGCAGAAATTTTAACCACATTACCGTGAGAGTACATAGAACACGGAAGAATTAAAAGAAAAATTCATAACAGGGGGGAAAATTATTTTATCCGCCCCTTATACGACGGTCATGAAACAACAAAAAACTTACGGAGCCTGCTTCCCTGATCGTAGGCAATAAACATCGCAGGCGTGACTAATATGCAAAGGCGTAATCTGTGCACTAACTCACCGAATAATATCTGTGTGGAAGAACACATTGAAACGTTCACTACACGCGACACACACACGAAACGTTCCATAATCACGTAAATGCGAGGACATTAGCTGTAAATGTTCTTGCATTGATTTGGAAATGTGTTTCCATAAATCCGCCGTGCTTCTTCTACTCTGCAGATGAGGAACGTATTTGTACTCTCGCCGTTCGTGAATTGCGGCATTTTAATAAGTACATACTAAGCACAAAAAATAGTAATCGTATTTAGCTTTAACTCGTTCAATCACTTTTCACAAACTAAACTGTGACGTGAAAAAAATGCTTTTATTAGCCGCCCGAACTCGGCAAAGGTCACTGGGTCACTGCTCGATTGCAGTTCTGTTTTTTGTTCCAACAGATGGTTTCTGCGGTCGAATAAAATTTCCTTTTCTTGACCTACCTCAAAGACATAGACGTGCAATTAATTCTTGCCCGATTTTCAACGTCGATTTCCTCGAAATGTGTAAAACTTTTGTTAAGGACATATGAATTTAATCGTTGCCATTTATGGTGATGTATTACAGATTTAAATATTTGCATACAGTAAAAGAACACCCGGTATATGTTGTAACTTACCACAGAAATTCTGAGTATATGCAGGTAAGATTTTAATCTAAAACCGTAATAGTTTAATGCTATATTAAGTTGTCGAAATACTTCACCGTATTCCAACGTAAAGAATATTCAGTATGCTCAAATTTTTACAACAATAACATTAATTGTTCTTACACGAACTCATCCACCATTCACATGTGAGAGATCTGTCTAGATTTTAGGTTAAGAAAGCGCCCTGTAAGCAGAGCTTGGCGGAGCACGCCTGAACTGCACTTTTGCCCAGGCCAGATAGAACTGTTATTCATTTAGAAGGCCATGAGACAAATTAATTTGGTGTCATTTTAACATACGTCACATTCTGACAAATTCAAATCAGATAGATAGAAACAGATTTGAAAAGTAACCCAGCCAAATTATATTTTAATTTTAATTGACCATTGCTAAATACACAAGTGATTTTCATTTTCTATTTCAACGATATTTTTTTACATTTGTGTAACTCGTCTACGCTTTCTGTTGTTTCAATATGTTTAATAATCCTATTAATGGTATCCGCATAAAGTATTTTTCGTTCCGTATAAATTCCCGCAAAGAGTTTCCCGAATAAAAGGATTTTAAAAGTACTATTTTTTCTTCGATAGTATAATACTCTATTACAATAATTACGAAACGGAAAGAGAAAAGCTACCTTTTCACTTAGATCTGCCTTACACGGTCAAGACTATTGAAGCAATATTGCTTTTCTCTTTCAATATTATTAAAGCAATATATGGTAAAAAATGGGTAGCCCTCACACTACTCAATAATATTGATCAATATAATGTAAGTCACGATCTTGCTTTGAACAAGGACGGACCTAGGTATGTTTTCTCCGAATGTTTCTGAATCTGATATCATACTAATTTCGTTGGCAGTGGCACTTAAGAAGAAGAAAATAAGAAGACAGGGAAAAGTGTGGGTCAAGAGCTAAAATTCCTCTCTTCTTCTTTGTCCGTCGAGTTCAACTTCCGTTTTCTTCCTTTTTCATTTGTACTTTTCGAAGTTTTATTGAAGCCGTTAATCCCCGTTTTCTCTAAATATAATTAAGAAATGTACTTTTAACACCAGCCATCTCAAAATACTTGATATGACTTTGTGATGACCCACTCCAGACCACGGCTTGCCAAAGATTGACGTGATATTGCGCAATGTACCCCTTACACGTTAAATACATATTGACATCGCCTCAATATATTGCCAGGCCTTCAATAAAAATTAAATCGTTTTAATTTTCTTCAATAAATTTTTCATCAATATTATTGTTTCAATATACCTCTCAGACGATCAATATATTGAACAATATTGATATTGATGCAATAATATTGACTGTGTAAGGAGCGCTTTACGCTCAAACACGCGCGATTGGAGTCCTATGCGAAAGCGCGCCAGTTTAAATGCAAATAATCGCGCATGCTTAGACGTGTTAAAACTCTCATGCATTTTGCACAGTTAAAAGTTTTGTCTTTATATTTTCACGGGGTTATTTTTATGCAATATAATTTGAAATAATTAAAAGGTAAGTACTTTAATTAATATCACTCGGGAAATTTAACGTTTTTCAATTTACATTAGCAGTTTTATCACCTGACATTTAACGTTACATTCTAAAACCGCGTGATTAAAGCGTTTGTAACGTTTTTAAAGGTTCATTAATTTTTATTTTAATCAAAACACGAAATAGTTAATAATCTAATTTATTTAAAAGTAACACTAATTAACACTAACTTAACAATAATTTATTTATAAACTAATAAGTAATTTATGTTAACAGCCGAGCGAAAATTTATAACGCGACTTCAACTCTGCGTTGTCAACTCTGAATTTATTTCGAACTAAACTCCACCCCCGGCCGCGTGCATTTATAAACCGTCTCTCTCTTCGCGAATCGCCTGGAACCGACGGGCTGTCTGTTCTAGTTTACTCCGCCGTCAGAATTCTCCAGTCGTCCAAGGCGCGTCGACTAGACGGCGATGACGCAACAGACGGGCTGGAACCGCAATCGTCACACTGCCCCCTTCTTAAAAACGTTTCGTCTCGGAACGTTCCTCGTGATAGCCTTGAAGGAGAATGTCGAAATCGGCATGCTGGTCCCTCTTTACAACATCCGGTCTGGAAAAAATAGCAGTCTACGGTTTTCCTACTGCCAACAGCTGCCTGTGGGTGGTGACTGCAGACTAGAACTTCTATTCCCGTTCCGTTGAAGATTACTTCTATCATGCTGCGAACGACCCTCCAGTCCAGCCCATCTAGTCCGCAGCCTATCTTGGGAATGGCTAATTTCGTCTCCTTGCCTTCCACCAGCTGTCTCTTCAGGCGCCATAAAGCTCTCCAAATACTGCGATAGTCAGGCTTACCGCTTGATGTCTTCTTGGTGACTAAGTAGTACACGTGTCGTCTTCGTTCCGCCTCCGTGTGGATGATCTGCAGGCTCTTGCCCACCATGGGGTGCTGTCTTAGGAGTTCCTCGACCTGACCAAATTTCTTCCGGAAGACTTGGGCTATCCCCTTGGACATCCTTAGGTCTTCTGCCACACAGTGGGCCAGACTGTACTCTGGTGACACTTGAAAAAGGTCTGGCTGTCTCTCTGTGGTCACTCCGAATCGCGCCTTACTTCCTGTGGCGTGATGAAACATGAAGGTTTCGAAGTTTACTTCGGAACCTTGCGTCCGTTGTACTGTCCCCTCATTTTCTTCTCCGTTGTAAGGAGCCATTCGGTTGAAGTGGATAACTTTGGGTTTGCCATGCGGAACCTTCCTGATGCGGTAGATGACATCGTTAATCCGTTTCATCACTCTATAAGGACCTTCCCAAGATGTCTGCAATTTTGGGGACAGACCTCTACGTCTTTGAGGATTGTAAAGCCAAACCAGTGCTCCAGGTTGGTATCCCCCATTCTGAGCATTGATGTCATAATGCTCCTTCATTCGGTCGCTGGCCGTCTGTATATTGTGACGCACTTGATTGTGAATGTCGTCCATTTTCCTGCGTAGGCCGCTAACGTAGTTCTCGTCGGCAGGGACCTCACCGGGCTTCATGCCGAACTTCAAGTCGCAGGGCAGCCTTGGCTCTCGCCCAAATACCACTTTCGCTGGTGTCTCTCCTGTTGTCTCATGAACAGACGAACGATATGCCAGTAGAAAAAGGGGAATGTACGTGTCCCAGTCTCTCTGATGATCGGAGACGACTTTGGACAAATGTCGGTTGATGGTTCTGTTGAATCTTTCCACCATTCCGTCCGACTGCGGGTGAAGTGCAGTGGTTCTAGTTTTCCGGATGCCGAGCAAAGTACACACGTTCTTAAACAAAGCCGATTCGAAGTTCCTTCCTTGATCTGAATGGAGCTCCATGGGCGCGCCATATCGACTGATCCATTCACGGACAAGGGCTTCAGCAATAGTCATCGCCTCTTGGTTTGGTAGGGCGTATGCTTCAACCCACTTGCTAAAGTAGTCCATCACCACGACGATGTACTTATTTCCACTATTCGTTTGTGGAAATGGGCCGGCTACATCTATGGCAATTCTTCCGAAAGGACTTCCCACGTTATACTGTTTCATGGGAGCCTTGCCTCGTCGGTGGGGGCCGTTACTAGCTGCGCAGACTACGCACTTCCTACACCAGTCCTTTATGTCTTCCTTGCAGTTCACACAGTAGAACCGTTCGCGCACCTTTTCCATAGTCTTCTTGATTCCCAGATGCCCTCCCGAAGTTCCATCGTGAAGCTCTCTCAGAACTTCCGGCACCCTATTCTTGGGGATCAGCAACTGTGTCTTCTGTTCCGTGCCTTCCTGGTTCTCGATGGTTCGTTTCAGAAGACCATGATCCAGCACTATGGAGTCCCACTGCGCCCAGTACGATTTTACGGATGGTGCACATGGTGCTATCTCATCCCAAGTAGGCCTTGCCTCCCTACTTTTCCATTCCAGCACCAATTTCAAATCCTGATCGTTCTCCTGGTCTCGTCGCAATTCTTCACCTTGCCATTTGTCGTCTATAACGTCGTCGTGGCTACTTTCTCCTCCAGACGACTACAATGCTTACAGTCTTCAGCACAAGGTCTTCTCGACAGAGCATCGGCATTTCTATGGCTAGTTCCGGCCCGATGCTGGATTTCAAAATCGTATTCCTGAAGTCGTTCAATCCATCGTGCGACTTGTCCTTCAGGATTCTTGAATCGGAGGAGCCATTTTAAAGCGGCATGGTCCGTCCTCAGGAGAAAGTGTCTGCCATATAAGTACTTGTAGAAATGTTCTATGGACTTTACCACGGCTAGCAATTCCCTTCTAGTGACACAATAATTTCGTTCCGGCTTTGACAGAATTTTACTGAAGTAGCCAATCACCTTCTCCTGTCCTTCTTGTATCTGGGACAGTACGCCACCAATACCAACATTGCTAGCGTCAGTGTCCACGATGAACTTGCCTTCTGGGAGAGGGTAACTTAGAATAGGAGCACTTATCAAGTACTGTTTTAGTTGTTCAAAACTAATTTGGCAATGTTGGTCCCATTCAAACGGACGACCTTCTTCGGTGAGTTTTGTCAACGGCTTAGCGATGTCCGCAAATCCGGTAACATAGCGCCGATAGTAAGTGCATAGGCCTAGAAAACTCCTTATCTGGTGTTTATTCTTGGGAGTTGGCCAGTCCTTCACGACCTGAATCTTCACTGGGTCCACGGCGATTCCATTCCCATTAACAATATGGCCTAGATAATTCACTTCCTTCTGGAACAGGTGGCACTTCTTGAGACTAAGCTTTAGTCCAGCTCCGCGAAGCCGCTGGAACACTCTTTCCAGGTTCTTCAGATGGTCGTCGAAAGTTTTCCCCACCACAATTATGTCGTCCAGGCATACCATGCACGTTGTCCAGGACAGACCCTTCAGAACCGTCTCCATCAGCCTCTCGAATGTCGCTGGGGCATTACATAAGCCGAACGACATCACCGTGAATTGCCATAGACCCATACCAAGGGAAAACGCCGTTTTTTCTCGATCTTCGGGCGCTAGTTCCACTTGCCAATAACCACTCTTTAGATCCAAGGTTGAGAAGATCTTTGAACCGGCCAGGGGGTCCAGGGTGTCATCAGTTCGTGGCAGAGGATAGCTGTCCTTTTTAGTGACGTTGTTGAGCAATCGATAGTCTACGCAGAATCGTGTGGATCCATCCTTCTTCTTCACAAGCACTACCGGTGACGCCCATGGGCTGCTGGATGGCTCAATCACATTGTCTTTTTCCATCTCATGAATAATGCGTTCTGCTTCTTCACGCTTCGCCAATGGTAACCTCCTTGGAGCTTGACGGATGGGTCTTTCTTCTCCTGTCTCTATCTTGTGTTTGACGATGTCGGTTCTTCCCTTAGGTCCATTTTCTACCTCGAACACATCTTGATAGCGACATATCAGGTCCTTCGCTTTTGTCTTTTGTTCTGGAGTCAATTCCTGGGCTGTTGACATGACCATTTCCAACAACTTCTTCGGGACCTTCCTCTCTTGCACATTTGCTTCTAGTTGGCGGGAGATCGAGGATACCATGGCACAGCTTCCCAAGACCGTACCTTTCTTGATGTTGACGGGGAAACAGTTCACATTCATTAGGCGGACTGGTATCTCCTTCCTCGCTGTCAACAACATTTTTCCAACGAGAACTCCTTTTCCAATCTTCTGATCGTCAGTGTTAGGTTCGACCATAATGACTTGCCCATCTTGGAAAGCGCCGTTCAGGTTTGCATCGACTATAACCTCGGTTCTGCTAGGCAATACGACATCTTCTGCGAGAACAACTCGAGCGGCCACGTCCTCTCGTTGATGTAGAACCAACTCCTCGTTGTTAACCGCCATCACGCCACGCTTCAGATCCAATTGGAACCCATGAGCACACATGACGTCCATGCCCAGAATCGCTTCGTCCTCTATTTCTGCTACCAGCGCACGATGTTTGATGGGGGTTGATCCAATGGTAATGGTCACCTCTACTTCACCATGGACAGTCGCTGATGTTCCCGTTGCTGTCCTCAGTCTCCATTTAGTCGGCTCGGTGCGTTTTGATGATTTGATCACATCGGGCCTCAGGATAGTCTTCGTCGCACCCGTATCCAGTAGCATGGTGTGAGGGATGTCATCAATGGTGGCATCCACGAAGACACTGCTGGTTAATCGCCGCAGGGCTATAACTTTCGTGGCCTTTGTCTTTGGAGGCCTTTGAATACGCGTCGACGTTTGTCCATCTGCAGCGACCAGACTTAGTTTCCCCTGTGGCTTCCTTCGTGGAGAATCCTGCTTGGCCTTGGGACACCGCCTGCGATCATGTCCCTCTTCCTGGCAATTCCAATACACCAGAGGATTCTTCTGCCTTAAGACTTGTTCCACAATGTGGCGAATATCCTCCGTGGTGGCACACTCCTTGGGCCGCTCTTCTGCAGCAGATTGCACCTTGACGCTGGTGGGTTCCTCCTCTTGGGAGTCCGTGGCAGCTCGCACCTTGGCATGCCCTCTTGAGACTTGCTTCGCCACCTCATATTCCAAGGCGTAGGCCAATGCGTTCTGGGATGTCTTGGGGGGCCATTCTCAATGACTGCTGGTTGTCCGGGTCACGAATTCCATCCACGAAGGTCTGCACCGTCAAACGTTCCAGGAATTCTTCAGGAGCTGCAGGATAAGCCAACCGGGCCAGGCGCACTACGTCAGCCTCGAATTCCTGAAGACCTTCTCCGGATTTTTGATAACGGTTTCTCAACTGCGCACGGTACACCTCGGTCAGATGCGCCTGGCCATAACGCATCTCCAGTCTGTTCACCAGCTTATTGTAGTCCTCTTGTTCCTCTGACGGCATCGTTTGTAGCACATCGATAGCGTCCCCCCCTCAATGCCACAATTAACGAGGTGGCTTTCTCACTGACGGTCCATCCGTTCCCCTTTGCTGCTGCTTCAAATTGTTTGAAGTAGTTAGGCCAAGAAGACTTCCCATCGAATGTCGGTGGTTTTATTTTCAATTTCGAAGTTTCCGCTGGTCCTATCATACTTCGGCCCTCGTTATTTTCTAGTATTTCGGCTGGTGACGGATCCCCGAACATTCGCAATCCTGCCATGATTTGTTCGAGATTTTTAATTTTGTTATTCTGCTGGAACAGTATCTCTTCCACATTTTCTTGCAGATTCCTTGTCTCTTCCAATATTTTTACCACTAGTTTATTCTCGAGCCCTTTTGATTGCTCTACAAATTTAACTTCTAGATTTCCAGATTGTTCCTTTAATTTAGCTTCTAAATTTCCAGATTGTTCCAATAATTTATTTTGCAATTCGTCCTTGAAATTTCCAGATTGTTCCTTTAATTTAGTTTCTAAATTTCCAGATTGTTCTCGAAATTCCTCGTCTAAACTTCTGGATTGTTCCAGCAATTCATCTTTGAATATCTTACTTAAATCTGCAGGACCGCCCGAGATTTCAAATAGAAAGGCTTCTGGATCCTCCCCTGCTTCTAGTAGCGCTTGGTGTAGTCTCTCTTGCAAAATCGATTTTTTTCCGGAGATTTCCAATTCGCGCTCTTCTAATTCGGCTTTTAATTCGGTCACTTTTAAATATTTTAACAGCACTTTCTTTGAAGCCATTGTTTCTTTGTTTAAATAATTTGTTTAAATTTAATTCAATTTTAATTGTTTATTTATTTTCACGAACCTCGCACCTGACACCAATGTAACGTTTTTAAAGGTTCATTAATTTTTATTTTAGTCTTAACTTTTCTAATTTTGTTATTCGAATCTGTAGCAGCCCTGATGAAGGTAATAAACATTACCGAAAGCTTGGCAAATCGAAAAGAGTAGTTCTTTTTCTGCCCTAAGTTGACTGCTTCCTGCAACACCAATTGGTTCCTTCAATTTTTATTTTAATCAAAACACGAAATAGTTAATAATCTAATTTATTTAAGAGTAACACTAATTAACACTAACTTAACAATAATTTATTTATAAACTAATAAGTAATTTATGTTAACAGCCGAGCGAAAATTTATAACGCGACTTCAACTCTGCGTTGTCAACTCTGAATTTATTTCGAACTAAACTCCACCCCCGGCCGCGTGCATTTATAAACCATCTCTCTCTTCGCGAATCGCCTGGAACCGACGGGCTGTCTGTTCTAGTTTACTCCGCCGTCAGAATTCTCCAGTCGTCCAAGGCGCGTCGCCTAGACGGCGATGACGCAACAGACGGGCTGGAACCGCAATCGTCACACGTTGCAATTTTTAGGAACAAATTGTAAGACGCGACACTCTTAACCGCTGAAAAACACACGTGATTAGAACGGGGCGCTCCAATCGCACGTGTTTGAGCATAAATGTAAAGGTACCTAAATCGAACTTTTCTAAGAAGTACATATAAAAATTTAAAATTTTGAAGTTGTCACTTTCAACAGTTACATATTATCCGTTCACGTTCTTCGGTACGTGACTATTCGCCGCCGCCGATGCGCCGCCAGGACGATTCGTCGCCGGGACGATTTACCGCCAAGACGATTCGTCGCCGGGCCGATTTGTCACCAAGACGATTCGCCACCGAGACGATTTAACACCGGGACGATTCGCCGCCAGATGTAGATATAGATTTGACTTTACAGTTTTATGAACATATTCTTCAACAGTTTGTTTAAAATTTCATATTAGTTATGCCTAACTAAGGGCAAGGCCTGATAAATTCGTTCTTATACGATATTTGATCTAATTTTCATTTCTTTCTGTTTACGTTCTTGATTTTGTGAAAACATGGATGCAGATTAATTTTAACTTTTGTACATATTTAAGTATTATGTGGAACATTTATTTAAAATTTATTTATGAATTTAATGTCTGGACATATTACAGTATTGTGTCCTCCCGAGCCATTTTCAAATTCCGGTCACCTTAGCTTGCTGTACTATGCGTTAATATATTTTTTAGATAATGGGGAGGCTATGAAAAACAAAATCAGAGTCGAAACTTTTATTCTGACATTTGCTTCCTGAGCCCTGTCAAATCTGTTAGTTGTTTAAACGCTCTTGAACACTATAATCATGGGTCAGCAAGCAATCCAACGGCATTTGAAATTAGTCGTTATCATGTTAAAGAGTTTTAACAAAGCCTTCCAACTGGAAGATTTTTTCTACTATCGTCAAATGTATCTTGACATTTCAATTTTGACATAAGTTAATTTCATTCAAGCTACGACTTAGGTTTTACTTTCCATAGACTCCTCTAATCTAAAAAATATATTAACGCATTGTACATAACGTATATACATGACGTTGTAAGGTTATGTTCTCTGCTCTACTTTACTGCACTACCTCAGCACTTGGTGCATGCTAGCGGAGCTCGAACAGTTTGTGGATTTTTCGAACGCTACTTTCGTTGCTCGAATATAATTTAAAAACGCTCAAGCAGCTGTTCGAGTAATTAAGAAACACGCCCAATGCTTCTTATACTTTATGATGGCATGAAAAAAGTAAAATAATAGCATTAGAACAAATAATTACTTGTGACTTTGCAATACTAAGTCAAAATGCTCAAAATCATCATTGGCGTCAGTTTTCAAAAATATAACCATCATATTAAAATGGAACATATTCACATGAAGGTACCAACAAAAATGTCACCCTAACACGGCCTACTCTGAATGCAAAAAGAACGCGAATGAATAATATATTTATCAGTCATAGCTTTATTTAGTAAATTGTATGCATTTTCCAGAAGATTTTTGCCATTTTTAAAGAAAATGGGTGCGAAATTTAAAGTTTTAAATAATGTATTAAGTGCATTTTATAATTCTGAATAACATTTTCCTTTACCGTTTTGCTCTAAAATTTACGAGAAAGCCAATAATTGCATATACATGCTATTTTGCTATGTCTGAAAAGCGAATCAACACGGTGTAAAACGTTTCCCTTCACTTTTAACAAGATCTCCTAAAGTGGATCCTACTGAATTCTGTAGCAATTGGAGGTACTTTTTACCGGTGAGGAATCTTTCAATAAAAAACGGACCAATAATTCCTAAAATTCCTGCTCGTACGTTAATTTGCTGTTGACTTCAGCTAGGGACAGTGATTTTATTTTAACATGAAACATTGCTGTTCATATTACTATGGAAACTAATTCCAATTTTTAAAAAATATCGTTGCATGTTCGTCGTCGTTAGGGTTTCTAATGTCATCAAATAAAATTTGTCCATTTTAATTTGGAACATCTGTCAGGCGAAGAAAGTTGAAAATGTGAAAGTGAAAATGTATCAGGAAGAATTACTCCTGGACAAGTAACTAATGCAATTAACAATTTTTATAATCGTTTAGGATATTGCTTGGAGGTATGTTAAGAAATTTTTAAAAACTTGTTGTGGTGTTTGTTTTGAATTAAAGAATTTCTTTTTTCCTTATGTTTTAAGTTTACTTAAACAAGAATAAACTTATCTAATGTAATTGAGAAAGTCGCTATTATTTTGTAGTACAACTATATCGAAATCACTAATAACAGAACACATTCATGACAGCTATCATCTCATGTTCTATTTTAAAAAGGACAGTTTAATTTACAAATTGTAATTGGTGCTATGGATTCTTAGATTCGTAGATTGACAGTCGTCGAAATTGCAGCTGTCATTGCTGATTATTTTGAACTTGAATAATAAGGTAATTTTTGTGGTGACAGTTCAATTTACAAATTGTAAATGTTGCTATGGATTCTTAGATTCGTACCTAACAGCAATGTTTTATGTTAAAATAAATTCACGGTAGTTAGATCTACGTAATCTGTGTTTACGTAGCCGCATCACACTAGATTGACAGTCGTCGAAATTGCAGCTGTCATTACTGATTATTTTGAACTTGAATAATAAGGTAATTTTTGTGGCGTAGATAATGTATAGTACAAAACTCGAGGTGTAAAGCAATTACGCACTTGAAAAATTACTAGCACTCACTCACTAGCAGCTCGTGCGCAACTTTTCTCACGAGTGGGTAATATGCAATTTACAACTCTCGTTATGTAATATACTATTAGCGGAACGTGTTAGATAATATGGGCTTTATAACAACGCCAATTACAACGCAGACCTATGTATAGCTTGATGTAGTAATGAGATGACAAACTTTGATTTATTCGTTTTGAATGTCTTTCTATTTCAGCCGCCTTGGCCGGACTTAATTCTGGAATTCTCTTCACGTGGCCCTCGCCGGCGATACCGCACCTTCTCTCCGACGAGTATGGTGTCAGCATCGATGCCGCCTCTTACCTTATCATCATTCCGCCTATAACAATGATTATAGCCAGTCCATTATATTGCCAGTTTCCAGACAGGATCGGCAGAAAGAAAACTCTACTCAGCTGCAGTATTTTCCACGTAGCTGCTTGGTTAATAATAGCATTCGCTAGCGAAATCTACGTTTTCTACATATCGCGAGTTTTATCTGGTATAGGAGATGCATGTGTTTTCGGAACCCTGCCGATATATACGTCGGAAGTCAGCACGCCTCTGGTTAGAGGTCGCTGGGGAAACGCCATGATGATCCTGATGTTCATCGGACAGATAGTCATTAATGCAGTAGGATATTACTGCGATATTCGCACGACCGCGTTTATAATGTTGTTTTTTCCGATATTATTTTTCTCAACGTTCATTTTCATGCCGGAAACTCCATACTACTTTCTCAGGAAAGGAAATCAAGATGCTTCGAGGGAATCTCTCAAACGTTTGAGGAGGAGCAAGAATGTGGAAAAGGAACTGCAACAACTTATTCTCGATCTTCAGAGACAGTTGTCTGAACCGGGAACATTCAAGGATCTCTTCGTAATTGAAAGCAATAGGAAAGCGTTCCTAATATCGAATCTGGCTAGGGTCATCCAGCAGTTTTGTGGAATCAGTGCCTTCGCTGTTTACACCCAATTCATATTTCTCCAGATCGGAGGAGACATATCGAGTGGGCATTCGGCTATAATCTTCCACGGAATGTTAGCACTAGTCAACACGTTTGCGAGTTTGATAAGCGATAAACTGGGACGAACCAAATCGATGGTCGCTTCATGTATCGGCTGTGGAATCGCTTTGTTTAGTGAGGCGATCTATTTTGTTTTACAAGAGTTTACGGAACTTGACTTGAGCTACTTAAGCTGGTTTCCGTTGGCCGCGCTTTTCGTCTACGTATTGCTGTTCGCGATAGGTTTGGGAATAGTCCCTACCTTGTTAATGGGCGAGTTATTTTCCACAAGCATCAGAGCCCAAGCATCGTTAGCTAACAATTTGGTGTTCGCCGTGATGCTTTGTGTCGTGCCGAAATTGTTTCAGGTGTTGCTGTCTAACTTTGGCCTCTGGATACCATTTCTGTTCTTTGCTATCTGTTGCTTCGCCGGAGCAATTGCTTCACATTTTTTCATACCGGAAACGAGAGGAAAAACCTTGGAAGAAATTCAACAAATGCTTAAGAGAAAAGCGCAGAGATAGTATTTATTCAAACGACATATTATTTCCACGAATGTTCTAATTTAATTTCCTTTTCTAGCTTCGGCGATTTTTATATTCAAACCGAATTCTTGTCCAGTAATAAGAAAAACATTTTTACAAAAAGGAATTTATTTATAAATAGACTGTGGAACAAAAGTATGGAAACCTCTAAATATCTCAACAACAGCTAGGGCTATCGAAGCGAACTTTGGAACAGTTAATATAGGTAAAAGCACGGATGTCAAAATTATGTCGGCGATGATGTCAATATTTCAGATTTTTCGCCAGTGCTGCCAACTTTGTAATTGTAACACAATTGAGACACCCAGTATTTTTTTATTTATTTAAGTTGCTTAAATAATTATGAACATAAAATGTGTAACATGTCCTATACCTAATGTTCACTGTTTTCGAAATATTTCAACATTCGTAAGTTCGTAACTAGGGCTGGGTCGATGTATCGATATATCGATACGTATCGATACGCTAGCTGTATCGATACACATTTTCAACTATATCGACGTATCGCATATCAATACGTATCGAAATATCCTTAAACTAAATTAATTTTATTTTACCGTTTAGAAGATATTTAGTTTATTTCAATTTTCTCGGGACTTGAAAAACTGTTTAACCGTTTTTTGCACCAAAGTTTTAAATCTCTGTTCAATATTTCGAAACGTATCGATATATCGATACATATCAATCCAATATTTCGATACTTATCGACACGTATCGGTAGCCGATACTCGATACGTATCGATATTCGATATATCGATACGATTTCTGTATCGATACGTATATCGATACACAATTTCCCGTATCGCCCACCTCTATTCGTAACATTAAAACGCGCACGTTTTTTTTTTTAAGCAAAGTTGGCGTTTGCTGAGAATTATGTAAACGTCAATTGTAAGTTAATGTGAAAGGTCTGACATACATTTTTTTTAGAGGTTTCCATACTTTTGTTCCACAGACGGACGTTATAGGAGTTTGCAGCCATAGATAAATATATAATATACAGGATATCTCAGAAAAACTATTCCTAACTTTCAGAAGTAGTAGAGGTCATATAATTAAGCGACTTTTTAATAAAGCTGTGGCCGGAAATGTTTCCGCGTCAACTACGAACGAAATAAAGAAAATGAGGACTAGAAATAACTTCGATGTAAGAAGTAACTTTTCTATTTACTTCTAGTATCTTCACAATTTTAATTAATTTCCATTTATTGAGAAAACTTGAAAAGTTTTAATAAATATTTAAAATTAAGGCCACCACCGTTTTGGATGCATAAATTATGACGACGTATGATTGAAGGACGAATTCTTCGAAATATCTGAGTATGATCACGGGTGGCATCAAAAGTAATAATAATTCGAGTTATTAATTCCTCTTCTGTGTTGACAGGTGTTTCATTTAATATGATTCCAAATGTAAAAATTATTTGGAGTCATAACTCGAGATCGTGCAGGAAAAGGAAAAGGACCATCTTTAGAAGGACAATCGCTGGATGGTGCTTTCCTTAGCCCGCACGATCGCTAGATATGACTAGGGTTACCATCCGTCCGGAAAAAGGAGGACATGTCCTACTTTTGTACTCAAAATTTTATGTCCGGCCGGCTTTTTTTGCCGTTCGGCTTTTTAAAAATATTTTATTTTTAAAATGTCCAAATACCAAATGATTAAGGGCCGTTTTCATAATTGAATTTAAAGGAGACTTTAAATTTAAAGTCACTTTCAGATGTAAAAACAACTGTGAAAACACATTTGTTTACACATCTGAATGTGACTTTAATTTTACAGCCTCCTTTAAATTCGATTATGAAACTGGCCATTAATGTCTATTTTCCGTTCTTCAACAAGAACTGCACGTGTTGTAATGTGAATGTGAAGTGGGGCTTGAGGTTTAAACTGCTGTCGTGTGAACGTTTCCTAACCGCACTCGTGTGAACGTTTCCTAACCGCAACGTGTCAACTTTTAGGCGAGCGCCACACTTGGGATTTCGCCGCTGTGGCCACGTCGCAAGTTTTGTTTTCTATGTTCTCTTAAGTGAGATATCAAACCAGCGGTGTAATCACTAGTACGACATGACACATAAGGGACCATAGAAAACAAAATTCGCGACCTGGCTGCAGCGAATATGGCGAACACTTCAAACATCCCGAACCAATGCTGACATGCGCAGTAAAAATTTAATTTTTTTAAATTTAATTAGTTAAATACATCTTGGGCGTGTTCGAAAATACAGAAAGTAAGTATAAGAGTTATACCAACAGAGTGATTAAAGTGAAAAGCAAAATATACAAAATGATTTATATGAGAGAGAAAGAATATTACCCAAGAGTAACGCTCTGAGTTTTCGAACACGCCCCTTCTTTATGACATGTTTGCTATTTATTTGTTTCCTTTTGCTTCGTATCCTGCATACCAACGTCATAGATTTGATTGAAACATTAGTAGAACCGAAATTTAATAATTTCAAAAATGTTCTCCTTTTTCTTGCAAAGTCCTCTTTTTTGTCATGAAATGTTCTCCTTTGCCAGCAAAGCCAATGGTAACGCTAGATATGACTCCAATTTAGTTTTACATTTGGGGTCTTATTAAATCGAACGTCTATGCCAACACAGAAGCGGAATTAGTGGCTCGAATTATTCTTACCTTTGATTTTACTTTGTGGTCG
Source organism: Dorcus parallelipipedus (assembly GCA_958336345.1). Classification (NCBI taxonomy): domain Eukaryota; kingdom Metazoa; phylum Arthropoda; class Insecta; order Coleoptera; family Lucanidae; genus Dorcus; species Dorcus parallelipipedus. The sequence continues at coordinate 41,824,638 of OY284481.1, forward strand.
TCCTGAGATATTTCGTAGAATTCGTCGATGAATTTTAAATCATTATAACTTATGCATCCAAAATGGTAGCCTTAATTTTGAACATTTCTTATAATTTTTCAAGTTTTCTTAACAAATTGAAATAAATTATAATTGTGTAGCTATCTGAAATAAGTAGAAAAATTACTTCTTACATCGAGATTATTTCTAGTCCTCATTTTCTTTATTTCGTTTTAGCTTGATGTGGAAACATTTCCGGACACAACTTCATTAGTAAAAGTTGCTTAATTACATGCCCTCTACTACTTCTGAAAGTTAGGAACAGTTTTTCTGAGACATCCTGTATATATTATATACCGTATAATTTTTAAAATTTTAGATAAAGGTAGGCCGTGAAAGCAAAAGTATGGCGAAAACTTAGCGAATACAACAATTTATTCAAAATAATATTTACAAAACTTCAAAAGGCATTCATCATTGAACCATATTTTCGCAGTGATGTTAACCAAAACGTGCGTATGATTAATTTAAGCTGTATGTTTTCCTCTTCACGGCCTCCCTTTATCTAAAATTTTAAAAATCTTACGGTATATAGAATGAAATCTTCGTAAAAAACCGAACTCAATGTAAAGCGCCCTCTTGAAAAGTTCTCCCAGAGTTTAGGAGGAATATTCAAATATATTTATAAATTTATATGAAATTGAATTTTTGAACTATTCCATTACATACTCAGTTATTTAAATTGTAAAAGCTACAATGAAAAAAAAAATTAATGTAGTGAACTGTTGCTTTAACAATAGAAATAATAAAGTATACAATGAAATTGTTAAATATGTTGAAATCAAAAAGGTTACTTAGAAGAAATGTATATTGAATTGTCTAAATTACTTAGTTATAAATTACTAGTACAAAGAACGTTATAAACTTATAAAAGTACAATGTAAACTTATTTTTACATTAAAATTTACAAGAAATTTCGCTATCTGTCAAATAATCGTAATAAAGAGAAATATATTAGGCTCAATTATCGAAACGTCCTTATTATGCGAAAAACCGACCACAATGCATTCTGAGATCAGCGAGCGTTTTCGGCCTTTGAACTTAATACTTACATACCTACACAATATAAATTTATTTACAGTCTTTTTCTTTTGGTTTTCCCCTTTTGTCAATTATGTTTCCGAATTTGTCAAATGACTCTCCAGTCTACAGTCCTCTGCAGGCCTACTATACTTTGAACGGATTGGAAAGTCATTTGACGAATTAGGAAACACATTTGACAAAAGGTAATAGCCTGCTGTAAGATGTTATTTATACCATTAAAATAATTAAATGGGATAACCCATTACATAATTAAATATAATTAATTTTGAAAAGTGCAGCAAAATTTTTTCTTTTAGTAAGCTAGAATCTTCACATTTTACAAAATCTGTGGATCTTTCCAAATTATATATGATTGATTTCTTCAAAACAATCATGTGAGGTTAGAGATAAAGTAAATATATTTTATAATAATTTTATCTACAGTGTGGTGATAAAGTAACGCACCAAGCGAAAAAACACCCTTAGCGTTAACTTTTTCGAAAAACGCTCGGACAGGTCGATTTTATTATCTTTTACAACCAATTTTAATTTTATGTCAGTTACCACTTTTTCGCCGTGACGTCATCGACATTTTTTTAAAATGACAACCTATTTTTTTGAAAATGCCATTTGAAAACACCCATTTTTCTGAGTACAAAAATGTTAATGAATCACTAATGCATAAGAAAATTTTGAAGGAAAAAATTATTGAAAAATGGAGATGTGATTTTTAATCTTAATAAAATTTCAACCTAAAATAATACTTTCATATAAAAACATAACAAAACAACTTAATAAAATTACAATAAATATCGGAAATGTCCTCCACCAACCACTTGACAGTGACCAGCTCGTATGTAAACGCTGTTAATGACTCTTGCGATAGTTTAATGGCTCGTCTATTATACCGAGTCTTCATTTTGCCGGTGACCAGATTGATGTTTCGTCGCACGAGTGCTCACCAATCGATTCTCGAAGTCCTGCAGATATTCGTGCAATTCAGACCTACTAGCTTCTTGAAATCCAAACTTCAGGTCACATGGCAAACGCATTTCTCCTCTAAACAAAAGTCGATACGGCGATTGCTTAGTAGTGTCATGTATTGCGGAACGATATGCCATTAGAAAAATGGTGGCGTTGGTTTGTGGAGACCACTTTTGCTAAATGTCTCTCTAGAGTTCTGTTAAATCGCTCTACCATGCCGTCTGATTGCGGATGTAACGGGGTAGCGTTTTAAAAATGCCAAGCATCCGGCTCAATTCTTGAAAGACGCTTCCTTCGAAATTTCTACCTTGGGCGGAATGAAGCTCCATTGGCACCCCAAAATCTTGTTATCCAATTCTCTATGAGGGCAGTGGCGACAGTTCTTGCTTCCTGATTAGGCAACGCGTAACCTTCTGGCCATTTAGTGAAGTAATCGGTTACCACCATGATGTACTTATTTCCGCGATCGGTTTCTGGAAACGGGCCGGCTATGTCAATGGCAATCCTCTCGAAGGGTGCACCGACGTTATACAGATGTAGTCTTCCTCGAGTCCTTTTCGCAGGTCCAGACACTGCCTTGCAGGTAATACACCTGGCACACCAATTTTCTACATCGGTTCTACATTTCACCCAATAAAACCTTTCTCGGACTTTTGCTAATGTTTTATTGATGCCCAAATGTCCACCTGACGTACCACCATGTATTTCTTCCAAAACTTCGGCAATTCTTACTTTTTGAAGGACTAACTGCTCTTTAATTTCGCTGCCATCAGGTGACTCCCATTCTCTTTTCAGAATTCCATTCTCTAACTTTGGAAAGTCCCATTGTGCCCAGTAGCTTTTGAAAATCGGGCTTTTGTTCGATATTTCGGCCCAAGTTGGACGTTGTCCTTTTTCCTTCCAAGAGATTATATCCCTTATGCCTTCCTCTTGGCGATGCTCTTGGCTTATAACTTCCGGTTGCCACTGGTTGTTTGTGACACGTGTTCTTTTGATAGGAATTATTCCTTCTTTGTCCTCCAATTTAAAGCATTGCCGACAATCTTCAGGACACGGTCTTCTGGATAGTGCATCAGCATTATTATGGATACGACCTAGGCGATGTTCGATTGTAAAATCATACTCCTGCAGTCTTTCTATCCATCTGGCAAGCTAGCCTTCTATATTTTTGAACTGGAGCAACCACTTCAATGCTGCATGGTCTGATCGAAGATGAAACTGTCGACCATAAAGGTACTTGTGAAAATGTTCCAATGTTTTCACCACAGCAAAAAGCTCCTTCCTGGTTACACATTAATTTCTTTCAGCTTTGGATAAAACTTTACTGAAGTAACCGATGACACGTTCTTCCCCGTCCTGCACTTGTGATAACACGCCCCCAATTCCGTGATTGCTCGCATCTGCATCAATGATGAACTGGCCCTCTAGTCGTGGATAGGACAGTATCGGTACAGACATTAGAAGATCCTTCAGATTTTCAAAAGCTTCTTGGCAGTCTTCACTCCAAAAGAAAGTTGTTTTTCCTTCTGTCAGCGAATGCAGAAGCTTGGCTGTCTTTGCAAAGTCTTTCACAAATCGTCTGTAATATGTGCATAATCCCAGGAAACTTCGCAACTCATGCACATTTTTTGGTGGTGGCCAATTCTTAACGGCTGTAATTTTGTCTGGATCCGTTGCGATTCCTGCTTCTGATATGACGTGTCCAAGATATTTCACTTCCTTTTGGAAGAATTCGCATTTGGCAGGATTCAGTTTCAATTTCGCCTCTTTTATTCTCTGGAAGACGTCTGTTAAGTTTGTAAGATGTTCTTTAAACAATCACATCGTCTAAGTATACGAGGCAAGTTTTCCAGCTAAGTCCGCGCAATACCAATTCCATGAGTCGTTCAAAAGTAGCTGGGGCGTTGCAAAGACCAAAAGGCATCACTTTGAATTGCCATAAACCATTTCCAGCAGTAAAGGCCGTCTTTTCCTTGTCTTCGGGATGCATACCAACTTGCCAATAGCCACTTTTCAAGTCTAAGGTCGAAAACCATTTCGCACCGGATAAGGTATCTATTGTGTCATCGATCCTGGGCAAGGGATAACTGTCCTTTTTCGTGACATCATTTAATCGTCTATAGTCCACACAAAAACGCGTGCTGCTATCCTTCCTAGTCACCAGTACAACGGGAGATGCCCATGGACTTTGCGACGGTTCTATAACGTCTTGGTCTTGCATCTTTCTAATTAAATTTTCGGCTTCTTCTCTTTTTGCCAACGGCAGTCGACGCGCGGGTTGTCGAATTGGATTCGAGTCGCCAGTGTTTATTCTGTGATGTACAATGTCTGTCCGGGTTAAGTCATCAACAGTATAAGCGAATATTCCTTTAAATTTTCGAAACAACTCTCGTACGTCTTCTGTTTCTTTGGGTTTCAGCAATGTTGATGTACCTGCCAGCAATTTCTCTAGTAGTGGTGGTAGCGTGTCAGACTGATGCCGAGCGGATGCATCGTTCACTTCAATGTGGTTTATAGAAGCAATTGCTTCACACTTGCCCACTACAGTTCCGCTGAGTATGGTAACTGGATAACTGTTGACATTTGCAAGACGGATAGGAACTGTTTCTTGAATCTTCACTAGAGTTCCAGCCAGTAAAATTCCCTTCTTGGCGCAGTTGGTTTCAATTGGTTCTATGATCCCAGCAGGATAGCCATCAAGATTGCCTTCCATTTTTGCCAAGATTATCTTGTCGGTTAAGGCGAGAATGTTCACACTTTCTTTCAATTTTATTCTCAATACGGTAGGTGAATTTCCAGGGATATGGAGAGGTATCTCTTCTGTTCCAATGCGTAGAACTTTATCCTTTAGATCTACAACCAAGCCGATTTTCTTCATAAAATTCACTTCAAGTATGAAATCATCAACGATATCAGCCACTAAAACCCTGTGATTAAATTTCATACTTCCAATCTTCAATTCAATTTCGGCTTCTTCACAAACAGGAGTAACCTCTCCAGTAGCTGTCTGGATGTGATACCTTCTCCCAGTATTTATTAATTTCCATTTTGGTAAGAGATCTGTTCTTACTATGCACGCATTTGCACCACTATCGATTGTGAATTGGAAGAATCTTTTGCCAATTTGTCCATTTGCTATCAAGCTATTTTCATTATTTCTTATTCTAGAAATAGAGACAATCTTGGAGATTGAATCAGTCAGCATGCGCCCCTTCTTGCTGCCTGGAATTAGCGCATCACTATCATTGTAATGGCGCGGTCACTTGCGCCTACAGTTGGAGCGCAGATGACCTTGCTGACCACAGTTCCAGCAACTCATTATTCGCTTGACATTGCTTGTGGTTTTCTTTTCTTCCAACTGTTTTAATCTATCCAAAATATCTGTCAGTGCGTTGTCGTCGGCAGCGTTCACTTCTCGCACTCGCACTAGGCTTCTAGAGACTTGCTTGGCTGCCTCGAATTCCAGAGCACGGGCCAGTACATCTGTGCACTTGGAGAAGTTACCCAGTCGCAAGACTTGCTGCATCTCTTGGTCTCTAGTACCGTCAATGAATGCTTGTATGGACAGCCGGTGGGAAACAGGTTCGGGCAGGAAGTCTCCGTACGCCATTCGGACCAATCTTTCGACATCGAGTTCAAATTCCTGTAATGACTCACCATTCTTCTGAGTACGAGTTTTCGTTGGATAGTATGGAGTTGCTTCATGTGTGCGTCACCAAATCGCATATCCAAGTGTTCTACTAGTTGATCAAAGTTGTTCTGAATCTCTTCGGGAATTGAATGTAATGCACTCAATGCTGGGCCCCGCAAAGCCAACACGAGGGCTGCAGCCTTATCGCGATCATTCCAGCCATTTACATCAACTGCGATTTTGAATTGTCTAATAAAAGTAGACCATGGTAAGTCCCCTTCAAATTTGGGTGGTTTCATTTTTTGGCTTGACGACACAGTCCTACTTTATGCAGTTGTTTGGTTAAGTCTTCGAATTTATCGTGGAACTGAATTTCTATTCCTCCGATTTTCTCATCAAGTTTGCAGTCAAATTCGGTTTATATGTCACCAATATGAGTTTTTACATCTTCAATTTGATAAAAAATTGTGTGTTCAAATTGTCTCTTCACATTTTCAATCTTTCCATCAGTTTTCTCACCGAATTATGTTTTAAGATCTTCGATCTTTTCATCGATTTGAATTTTCACCTCCTGTAATTTCAGATCGGTGTTTAAACTGGATGTTTCAATTTTTGTTTCCAAGCTTTCTATTTGTTTTCTAGAAAGTTCCATTTTTTCATCCACTTTTTCCATTTTCTCATCCACTTTCTCCATTTTTTCTTTCATTTTTCTAAGTAGAGCTGCGGTATTTTCAATTTCGAATTCAAATAATTCCGGATCTTTTCCTTCTTCTCGGAGAGCTCGTTCAAGCCGTTCTTGTAAAACCCCTTTTTTTCAGAATTTTCCAGCCCTCTCTCGTCCAATTCATCACGCAGCTCCTTCACTTTTAATTCAACTAGCTTCAGTTTCGATTTTTGAAAATGTCCGCTTCTGACACGAATTTGTTACGACTTCACAAATTTAAACGTTGTTTATTTATTTTAAAACACTTTAATGTCTACGATCATTACACACAATAAAAGTACAATAATATCGAGCTGTACACTTATCTGACAAAATAACACTTAAACGTTAATAAATTCGCTTGCTACACATCGCTTCCTGAATAAGACTGATTTAAAAACCGCGCTCCGGCTCCTCTTTATAGCAGCCAGCGCTCTCCGAGAACAACGTTGAATATTGCTAGATTTTTCCAGTAAATTCGGTGCGTGTCTAGAATAGATTAGAATCCTGTCTGCGTCACAGGTGGCGCGACCAGTATATAAAAATATAGTCTACTTATAATGTAACAATACCAAAAAATAATGTGTATTCATTTCTTCCTAAAAGAGATGAAAGATCACTTCTTGCAAATTTCTTTAATTCTGCTATCTCGGATGTTAAGGTTTCTATATTTAGAGATAGAAATTCGGTTAAATTAGCAAAAATTTAGGTTTTCAGAATTTCTATTAAAGAAAAAAAAACAAACAATTTCTCTGCTAGTTTCAAAATACTTATAAATACAATCATATTTTTTTAGAGTAACTTAAAATAACAATGTAGTAATTTTTGTAATCCAGTTGGTAGAAATAATTTGGTATAAGTAGTTAAATTTCTTCAACTAATATGGATTTTTTGGCTAGTTAAATCCATCAAATAGATTTTTTATGAACTTCAATTTTTTCTCTATTATAGGATCCATTATCTTCCTTCTGTATAAAAATTTTAAAATCTTCAATAGAGATTATTGCGTGTTAAGAAAAATTGAAAACGTCAATTCATAGCCAATACTTAGCCTGTCGACTTTTATTTGAAACTTTTTTTGTACACCCTTTTTTTGTTAACCCTATACGTTTATTATTCCATAAAGCAAAGTAAAAATTTCAGTTTGTTGTTACAGATTCTCAAATCTGAATGTTTCGTAATTAAAAAAATCAGTACATATATTCAAATTCTACATATTCGCAGCCTTCCACATTTTATTAAACAAAATGCATAAAAGTCAATACGTCATATATCTAAGCAGCAACTAATAAAAAAAAATTAAAAATTGATTCCTAAAAAACATTTTTACTAATTATCGCTTCTCAACACCAAACGAATGAAAATGGAATTACTTGTTTTTAAACCAGAGAAAGTAAAATCGACGCCGTAAATTAGTGTTAAAGAATGGTACTATTCATGGTATAAATATGCAAGGTATCCTCGGTTCCTCCACGTGCGCGTAAGCCTACCTTATACCTATATTTATAGCATGGTGCCGATGATGCGAAGCTGGATGTCGAACAAACACTCGGTGATAACACTGATAGCGTTTTCGATTCACTTGCACCGGTTGCACTCAGTGTATTTGCATCTTCTTTTAACCTCATGTAATAACACGAGATGAAGATATTCTGATTGCGCATTAGTGCGGTCAATCGAAAACGCTATGAGAGTTTTTGGTGGGAAAATTTGAATTCTACCTTCGATTGCTTGTACTGCCCAATATTGCCGGATATTGCCAAAGATTGTCATATATTTCCTATGTATTTCTCCGGATTGCTTTAGTACTGGTAGTATTGCTTGTATTACTAGCAGTATTGCTTAATTACTATAAGTATTGCTTGGAATGTCAAGTTAATGCCATTAAAATGTACAGTGATTCCCACCGGTGCGGTAGTTGACCCCTCGTTCGTGCTAGGGATTGGGGCTTGCAATTGTTCCCCATGAACGAGGAACTTTCAGTAAGCGCGACTCCTAAGCTCGCTCCACTCTTCTCATTAGAAACCTCCCAACTTATAAGTTTTCGTCATAGCAACAAATCTTGATTACGTTCCTGCCCTTTGTACACACCGCCCGTTTACTGATTGAATGATTTGAGGTCTTCGGACCGGTACGCGCTGGCGTTTCGACGTCGCCGATGTTGCTGGGAAGATGACCAAACTTGATCATTTAGAAGAAGTAAAAGTCGTAACAATTACCGCGTTCTACAATTTAAATCTGGCACCAATGCTTCGAATATTCGGCTCCTGCCGGCGCATGCGCATTAATAGGTACCTAAAACACAGGATTACCATTGTTGTATTCTTTAATTATTCATTAACTTGATAATTTATATTGTAAGTAGCACAATTAGTTTCTCATTTTGTGCTGTTATGCATTTTTGTAGTAAATATAATTATCTAATAGGCAAACTCCAAATAATTATATTTTTAAGTATTTTCAAATTATAAACCGACGATGACGACCGACGACTCCAGACCATCTTCTTATTTTAGCAACGCGTCACCCTCTTAGTTCCACTAGCATTATCTCCTTTGCAGGAGACATTTTTAGCATTAAAAATGCTGCCCATTTTTTAAATACATTTACGCCAGCAAGCTCAAAATGAAGCATCAATGCAGTTGAGGATTCATAGACGCAATTTAAGATTTAATAGTGAACCATTTGCATTACCGGATACTAGATTTATTGAATTATTTCGATTAGATAAAAACGTCACTCATAATCTAATAACGATCCTAAGGCCACATTTAAATGCTCCAATACGTAACAATGGTATTGCAATAGAAACTAAGGTTTTCACTGCTCTGCGTTTTTATGCTACAGGCTGTTATCAGCGGAATGTTGGTGAAGATTACCATCTAGGATTAAGTCAGACAACTACGCATAGGTGTTGTATTTTTTTCTACCATTAAAGGCTCCAAGCAGGGAGGTATGTTTGGCTGTTAACACAGCCCCACAAAATTTTTTTTTAGATCTGGAGGTCAGACTATGTCTACTACATGTTTTCGGGGCCGCTGAATCCGAATCCGCGATCCATTTAACTTCACGTCAGGTTTTACCAATAGCTCCATATAACCCTATAACCCAAGCTGTCAAGTCCTATTACACACAACGATCCTCTAAAGGGAGCTGTGCAACCACACTAACCCTATAACCCTATACATTTAACGCCGAACCCCCTACCTCATAATCCTATAACCCCATAACCGACAACTCCAATTATCACGTTACTCAGTAGTTTGACTTGATCTCTCATCGCGGTATTTATCAAGCCTCTATAAACAGAATATATTAAACTCCATAATCCTCCAACACCTAACTCCATAACCCTCTAACTTCATAATACCATAACCCCGTAACCTCGTAAACAATAACCTCATAATCTCATGACCACGTAACCAATAACCCCATATCTATTCTTTAAGGCTGGGTTTCTCAGTCCTAGTTTAACTTTAAACTCCTATTTATTTTCATAGGAACAATTGTTTTTATAATTGCTACCATGGGAATAAACAGGAGTTTAAAGTTAAACTAAGACTGAGAAACCCAGCTTAAATGTTGATCGTTTGTTTTCGATAAAAAAAATAGGACCGTGCGCCGCCATTAGAGTTACCCGATGTACACCACGAGGAGGTTGCGCGAACTGATTTTGTATCATTCAGCCTTTAAAAAGGCTGTTTGTAATATACATAGAGTAAATACGGGGATAAAAATTTTTCACTCATTTTCTTTTTTACAACTATAACGGGTTCCTTTTTCTTCGATTGATCTGTGTAAAGGATTTCTTTTACGTTTCTTTTCTTCTTTTGGTACATCAAACAATCGAACTACTGTGTAACGTGGTTATTGGAAGATTATGGGGTTAGGGGATTGTAGGGTTTAATATATTCTATTTATAGAGGCCTGATATATTCCACGATAAGAGATCAAGTCAAATTAGTGAGTAACGTGGTTATTGGAGTTATCGGTTATGGGGTTATAGGATTATGGGGTTAAGGGGTTCGGGGTTAAATGTATAGGGTTATAGGCTTATTGTGGGTGCACAGCTCCCTTTACAGGATCGTTGTGTGTAATAGGACTTGACAGCTAGGGTTATATGGGGGGTTATTGGTAAAACTTGACGTGATGGAGTTAAATGGATCGCAGATTCGGATTCAGCGACCTCGAAAACATATGGTAAACATAGTCTGACCACCAGATCTGAAAAAAAAATTTTTTTTGTGGGGCTGTGTAATTAATATTAAAAAGTTATTTCAATGAATAGTTTAATTAATTTAAAAATTATTTTTAAGGTGTATTCATGAAGTCACAACTGTAATTCAGGAACAATTAGGTAGAATACACATAAATTTTCCCAGCAACAGGGTTGCAATCAATACGAATAAGCAAGAATTTATGGCAAAGTATAATTTTCCCGGTATTATAGGAGCGATTGATTGCACCCATGTTGCCATCTTAAAGCCTGTAGATGCAGAACACAACTTTATAAATAGGAAAGGGTACCATTCAGTGAATATTCAGATTATTTGCGACAGTAATTAAAAAATTATAAATGTCAATGCTAATTTTGGAGGTGCTACACATGATTCATTTATATGGCGACAGTCGGTAATTAGAGACTATTTAAATGACATGTACAACAATGGACATAGGGGATTTTGGCTAATAGGCGATTCTGGTTACCCCTTAGAACCATGGCTTATGATACCTTTCCTAAATGCTGCTGAAGATTTACTCGAAGCTGCATTTAATAACCGACTAAGTTCTACAAGAAATTGTGTCGAAATGTGTCTTTTGAAAGCCCGTTTCAGATGTATTTTAAAAGAAAGGGTTGCTCGTTATTCTCCACAATTTGTAGGTACATTGTTTAATACTTGTGCCATACTACATAATATTTGTGTAGAAAATTATGTACCAGAAATAGGTGAATATATGAAGATGTTGACAATATAGATACCTATTATAAATGCAGGTCAACATCAACAGCAAAATTATTTAAATGTAGGACAGGGAGTAAGACAGAACATTATCAACAGATATTTTGTATAGTTTTAAATGTGTAAAAATTTATTATACAACTGTATTAACTGTTTATTTTTATATATTTAAAGTTTGTTGTATAACAGCAGCGGCAGAATGAGCAATGTCTGCTGCAGCAGAAGCTATTACAGCTGCTGCCTTCCCAATTTCAGTTGCATCACTTTTGTTACCCAAAGTATTTGAAATATCTTTCAGTGTAATATCAATATTACTTAATCTAATTTCTAATGTTTGATGATTTTTTTCCAAAATAAATAATATTTTCTCATACATATTATCTATATCTATTTTTTGTTTTTTTAATATTGGTGTAGCACTAACTAAATAGTCATGGTCCACTATGCCTTGCACTGTTTGGTTGTTTGTTTTTGGTGACTGCATCTGTAATACAATTCAAAAGTTAATCTTTGTACAATGTAATTATTTTATTATTCTTACCATATTTATGTTTTCCTTTTCAAGGGGTCGTTTTTTTATAGATTCATCTGTTTCCATGTACTGACTCTGTAATAAATAATTAAAGAAATCATTTAAATTACTATAAATCTGGTTTTAAAGTTACTCTTTCAGTTGATAAAACTGTTTTTGATGTTGATGGTTCACAGCCGATGTTTAAATATTGTACCTGTAATAAATAATTTGAAAGGTACCTATGTGTATTTTACTTTTTATATAATTTAGATTGACTTACACCCAATTCCTTCACACCACATCCCTCATAAAATGAATTTCCCAACATAGCTAACATTTTCTTTTCCACGGATGTAAATTTTTTATCAATGCCTGGACCGCCTCCCGTTGCAAGCTGAGACTTTTTTATTTCTGCAGCTTTTCCTTGAGGGAGCACTTGAAATCACTCCATATCTAAAAATTAAACAGTACTTGAAAAAGAGTGGTTTATATAGTTGCAAGTTGATTTATGTTGAGGCCTGTATTAATCACGCTATCTATGTTAAAAATGTAGATAGTTATGAATTATTCAGAAAATAAATACAAGTTGTTTTATATGTGAGCATTTATGGTGTTTTTAAAAAGTATCTTGAACAGCCACTAAACTCAATACACACTCTCGGACTCAACAACAGGCGCTGCGAACTGTAGAACTATGGTCAATATGGAAGAATTGTCTGCTTTAATCGCTCAACTAGCTCAACAGCAACAAGCTCTAACGACTACGGTTAGTGCATTAATTCCTAGTGCTGTCTCATCTACACAGCCAGCACCATCGTCAACAGACATTTACGCTTAATTTCTCGCGCGTATTGAAAAGTATGAGTTTGAATCTGATGGAAAAATTGTTGAATTTGAAAAATGGTTCTCTCGATACAAATATGTCTTGGAGGAGGAAGCAACAAAGCTACCCGATAAGCTAAAAACTCGACTTCTCCTGGATCGGCTAGGACGTAACGAGTACAACGAGTTAGCTAATGCTGTTGCCCCAGAAAATCCGGAAGACAAACTACAGTCAGATTTGGTAGGCATACTCACCGAACGTTTTCAAGAAAGAAAATCATTAATTCGTCGTCGTTCTGAACTGCTTTGCTATCATTTCGATGAAACTGTCTCATTTAGTGAAATGGCTACTTTGATTATTTGCAATGCATCTAAATTTGAACTGTCAACACTCAATGACGATCAACTACGAATTTTACTTTTGATTTTGGGTTTGAGTTTTGCCCGCTCTTGTAGGAAGGGCTGTTGTGAAAGTTGAGGACTTTCCATGTTTCTTAACCCTTCTTACTTTAGTAGCGTATTTTTAGTGGGAAATTTAACCAAACATGCTAAACAAAATGAAATTTAGATAATTTAGAAAGGCTAAGGTAACGTAACGTAATTCGCTGCCACCACCGGATTTTTACGGGATTTCCGGGTCCTATTATGCTTAGTTAAATTACCTGGCCGATTAATAACACTTCGGAAGAGAATCCTTCCAGGCTGAAACTGTGCAGGCGCGCAATATGACCGCAATTTACCCTAGTAGAAATCAAAGACGTGGACTAGCTTAAAATAGGGTATATTTATTAAGATAAAAAAAATAGTACATCTTTGGTTTCCCTCGGAGGGGGTCACAACGTTGAATTAATGGCAAGTATCAATAAAAAAAAAATTAGAATAACAAAGCACCTACCAGGCACGGTTTCGGGGTGGATCCCAGCAGCAGAGAGGACTCGATCAGCTTTTAATTCCCTTTTGAATTTGGGGCTGGAGGGTCGGCTCGACTCTCTTTTGGGGGTGGCCTCGGCTAGAGGGGTTCTTGGGCCGTCGCACTCACCCACACAAATAAGTTTAAATACTTGACTCGCGTTCCAATAGATTTGCTTTAATTTAAGAAAAAATTTCCCGGACGTAAAGAGAATACTAATTGAGGGGGACACTAGATTAGTGGAGAATTTTGATAAAAATTTTGAATGTTCTAGGAGGCACACGACCGATTTTGAGGACTACTCGGCGAACATTAAGTTAAATAAAACTTTTAGACGTTACACATAAAAATATTGATTATGATGAAATTAAAATAATTTAAGACATTTTAATAAAATTTTGGAATGACTCAAAGGGTGACTGTTCGCGAAGTTGACTTGGTGAACATTAATTAATTTTTCTAAAACTCCTCTCCCCCTCGGGCCATTGTTTACAAATTCGAAATCTTCCCTCTCTTAAATTTTTCCCTACGCCCTCGCGGAGAACCGTTTAACTTTTGTCCAAATCGCGAATTCTGGGCACCGAAGTAACTTAAGTTGCATAACTCCTAGGCTAAAGTTATCCAAGCTCTTTAACCATTCGCTTCACGCTCCGCATGGGCTGATTCCCACATATTCAGCAGGTCCGTTATCGGTGAATATATTTATTTTAGCGCTATCTAAATCGCTCTTGAGGAGAATGTTTAGGCTAACTCGTCTGGGAACTCGTTCACATTGGGTTGGAGTTGGAATTTCTTTGTTAAGTTTTAATCAATAGGATTTTATTCAAATTAATTTTTGATTTTAAATTTTCGGCCGTTTACACTCTACTCGACACGAACGGATAAAAAAATTCGCTCTACGATGGCTGGAAAAGAATCCGAACGGAAAATTTTCTACTCTCGTGACCGAAATTGAATCTGAAATTGCTGTAGAAAGTGATCTTAAAGAGCTTGAGAATCCCGTCAAAAATGAAACTCACGTTCAGGTTGTTCATTCGAAACCCGTTTTTAATCAACACCAGAAGGGAAGGAAAAATAATAAGAATCTGTCAAACACTCGTCTGACAAACGACCAACAAGGAAGCAAATTTTCTGCCCCTATGGATCGCAAATGTGGAGGATGTGGTGATTCGCACACTCGTATTAATTGTCTATTTGCAAAAGCTGAATGTTACAAATGTCATAAAAAAGGGCATTTGGCGAAAGTTTATCGCTCTAAACAAAATCAGGCACCCAGAAACAATCAATTAGTCATCGTAAGTATCACGTCTGTTCATCATCGTCGCATCATTACTCATGTACTAATTAATGACAAAAAGGTGAAGATGCAACACGATACTGGTTCCGACGTCACCATTATAGCCAAAGATGCGTGGATTCGCTTGGGAAGACCTCCGTTGCAACAATCACAAGATATTAAGCATGCTAAACCACTAAATGTTCTTGGACAAATCAGTTGTCAAATTACATTATTTGAAAAGAATGCCGTTTTGAATGTCTTCGTAGCTAACCCGAGTGGAATAGATTTGTT
Organism: Dorcus parallelipipedus; assembly: GCA_958336345.1. Lineage (NCBI taxonomy): Eukaryota > Metazoa > Arthropoda > Insecta > Coleoptera > Lucanidae > Dorcus > Dorcus parallelipipedus. Next base: position 41,839,795 of record OY284481.1, read on the forward strand.
AGGTTTGGATGCTTTCGACGCACTCGATTTATGGAATCACACTTTAGCACAATTTCAAAAATGTTCATCCAATACGTGTGCCGCAATTAGAGCACCTTCAATGAAAGATAAGCTCGCAACAAGATTCCCCGAATTATTTAAACAAGAATTAGGACATTGTAAGTCATTCGAGGCTAAGCTTCACCTCAAACCAAGTGCTAAACCTGTCCAAGCTTCTTACCGTCCAATTGCATTTTCCATGGAAGAACCTCTGACCACAGAACTTAATCGCCTACAACAGGCCGGAGTGCTTCAATATGTCAACGAATCACGTTGGACTACTACAATCGTCGTCGCCAAACGAGGAGATGGACGTATTCGCATCTGTGGGGATTTTTCAACAGGCTTAAATGCAGCATTGGAAGACGACAAGTACCCCCTCCCGAATGTGGAAAGTGCATTCAGCAAAGGTAACCATATTTTCAGTCAGCTGGATCTTTCTGATGCTTATCACCAGCTTCGACTGTCTGAAGATTCCAGTAAATTAACTACGATTGTTACTCCTAATATAGCAGGTGGAGTTTTAATTCCAAATGGCAAACGAAGATATCGATATATATGGAATATATCGATATCTTCGATCAAATGGCAAATGAAGATATCGGATATATATGGAATATATCGATATATTCCATCATATACATATATCGATATCTTCGTTTGCCATTTGGAATTAAAACTGCACCTGCTATTTTTCAGCGATGCATGGATCAAACGCTCAGTGGAATTTCAGGAACTGTAGCTTACCTTGATGATATTTTGGTTATGGGTCGTGATCACCAGGAACACGACCAGCGTCTGTATCAGGTGTTAGATTGACTTCAGCAACGTGGATTTCGGCTAAATCTAGACAAGTGTAAATTTGGTTTACGGGAGTTTACAAGAGCCATCGCCGAAATGCCAAATCCAACAAACGTCTCAGAGATTCGCAGTCTTTTGGGCATGATAAATCACTACGGAAAATTTGTTCCACGTTTACACGAGCTCAAACATTCATTGGAAAAGTTCACGAAGAAAGGCATACCGTTCGAGTGGACGGTGGACGGTGAAGTGGCTCTTGGTCAATTAGGAAATAAATTACGTGAACGTTTGTTGATAGAATCTTCTTCATTTCAACCGACTTCATTTTCCAGAACATTTTTAAAACAATGAAGGAAGGTTGGACCAAAACACCAAGTGATGAGAAAATTCGACCGTTCTTCTATTCTTTTTGGTGAAAGAGTTGTTATCCCACAAAAACTTGTTCCCCTTATACTGCAACAACTCCATAATGGCCATCCAGGTTTGCGAAGAATGAAGCAACTAGCACGCCAATGGGTATTTTGGCCAAACATGGGAAAAGATATCGAAGAGTATGTACGTAAATGTGACAAATGTAGTCTGCATCAAAAGTTGCAGGCTAAGCAACCATTAGAACCTTGGCCAAGCGCAACAAAACCGATGGAACGAGTACATATGTATTTTACTGGACCCGTTGACGGCAAATACATTCTCGTCATGGTCGACGCATATTCAAAATTCATTGACGTGAGCATCACATCTGTAATAAATGCACGCCAAACTGCACAACTGTGTCGTGAATTCTTCAGTCGATATGGTCCTCTAGAAGTTCTTGTAACCGACCACGGTACCCAATTTACTTCGGAGTTATTTAAGAATTTTTGTGAAGAAATGGGTATTTATCACATTTTCTCTCCTGTTAATCATCCTCAGTCAAATGGTCAAACAGTCCAATGGTCGACAAAATGTGGACACGTTTAAACAATTTATCAAGAGAGCTGGAGATCACTGGCGAGAGACAATTTGGAATTATTTGTACAGCTATCGGTATACACCTTGTTCTGCAGCACCTGAAGGTAAAACACCAGCTGAAATTTTCTTAGGTCGACCGATACGTCTACGCTTTTACCAAGCAAGCATGTCAGAACTAACAGTTCGCAATATCAGCAAAACATGAAACATCAGTTCGATCGCCATCACGTTGCTCGCAGCAGAAATTTCGAAAAAGGAGAAAATGTTATTGTCTTGATTCGTCGCGGACTGAAATCAGTTGCTGCTCGCTTTGTCGCAGAATCCGGAAATCTGTGTACAGTAAGTTTACCGTCAGGACAAATTGTACAAGAAAGAAGCAAATGTAAAATCGCTAGAAGGATTCCAATTGGAACGTTTTGTGGTAAAAGAATTGGCAATCAGAGACGCGTGTGGCATAGCACATTTCGTATTCGGTCCACCCGACGTTCCTTTCAATAAATTAAAAAAGGAACATAAAAGACAAATTATTTGGTTGGAAAAATTATCATTATCTACGCTACTCTGACGGTTACATTCCTTACAGACAAGTGAACAATATTCTTCATCAATTTACACACGGATATCAGCGAATCTACGTAAAAGGTCACCAAAAAGCAAATTTCCTCCAAGAGTATTTACCAGCGATAGAAATCGTAAACCTGGAATCCGATCCTGACTGTCCGAATTTAAACAAAACAAATTCATCTTGCCTGCATCACACAAATAATTACAGTATTTGTTCCATGACTAACGCAAATGTAATTTGTAAATATGTATTATCAAGTTATGAATATAAGTTTTTTCATAGTAATAAACTACATACGTAAGCAAAACGCTTCTTTTATTTTTTAATACGCACATCGGCATCGTTTTCGTCCGCCTCTGCTCGCGGAAATGCGCACGCCCCGAGGACCCATTTTTTCGAAATTGCCGCCTCCGCTCTGCGTGCAGCGATCTATATGCTCCCGCGCGCGCCATTCTTTTTACAGAAACCCACCGACGACGCGACGTCTCCGAGATGGACGCCGGCGATCGCCCTTTCGCAATTCGTCAGCAGATGGACACCGCCGGTCGCAACCAACATCGCATCCGTGTTCGACGAAAAAAAACAACATCCTTCGCCGCGCGTCGTTATTATTACACATCTCGAACTGATACGAGCAACTGACCCAACGGTCGAGCGGCTTAGGTGGACGCCTCACGAACGCCGAAGAACGGGTTCGAATCTCTCTCCGGACGGAGGAAAAAAATGACGCAACCAGCATCGCATCCGTATTCGACGAAAAAAAATAAGGACATCATTCGCCGCGCGCGTCGTTAATATTACACATCTCGAACGAATACGAACAACTGACTCAACGGCCGAGCGGCTTAGGTGGACGCCTCACGAACGCCGAGGAACGGGTTCGAATCTCTCTCCGGACGGAAGAAAAAATTCCGCAGCGTCGCGCCGGTGGCGACAGCCGGCGGACAATTTCCGAACTAACGCTCCGACGACGCAACGCCACTGCCATCTGGCGGACAATTTCCGAACCAACGAAAATAGCAACAGCGCCGCAGGCATCTGGCGGACGGACGCCCGAACTACGTTGTCTCTGTCTCTCTCTCTCTCTGGAGCTCCATCTCACTCTTTACCACGGGCTCAGATGAGGCAGAAAACTGAACCGGAAGTCATTGCATTTCAAATGGGGAAAAAAGGGTGTGGTCTGTTTTTTATATCTATTAACGACACCGAAACCACATATGGAAAGCGGCTCTGGTTTAGATTTTCAATTTAGAAATAGCCGTGACGACAGTCCAGGTCCGACCATAACACAAACCGTCGAACCAACAAGATTGATATCACCTTGCTCCAGTCAACAAGCGCAAGAAGATCCTTTGACATCAGCTCCTGAAACACCATGTCGAAGATCATCACGTAACCGTAGATCCCCGAAACGATTTACTGTGGATTGGAAGTCAAAGACTTACACACCGAAAGATTCATCTTCGTAGGGGAGGTGTTGGGGCCTGTATTAATCACGCTATCTATGTTATGTATTCATTTAGTTAAAAATGTAGATAGCTATGAATTATTCAGAAAATAAATACAAGTTGTTTTATATTTTTATTGTGTTTTTAAAAAGTGAACAGCCACTAAACTCAATACACACTCTCGGAATCAACAATTTAAATACTAATTGACCTAAGTTATAAGAAAGGAGTACTGAAGTAATTATTTCGGGATAACAATAGTCTACATCTGGACTCAAAAATTTTAATATAACTTGCCACCATTAATTACACCATCTATAGATAAATGCAATTTTAAAAGTAGTAATTCTAAAGAGAAGATTAGAAAAATTTATATTTTATATATTTTTCTTGGAATATGTTATTTCCAAAATATTCTAACAGTGATTTATAGAATTTAAAAATTCTGCCACTTTTCCACCGATTTTTCTCCAAGACCAGCTGAATTTAAATTTTGGATTAATTCAACCCACAATTTTTTATAACATTCTTTGCCATTTATAGATGAAATCCTTCCAGTAACCAAGTCAGGATGTTCTTCAAAAAATTGAGTAAGTATTTTCCAGTGCGCTTCCGTTACTTTCATATTCTTTGCTCTACAGATTTTTAGTTAATTATTCGTCCATAACAAATGAATCTATATATGTAACGGAAAATATCTATGTGGGTATATACTTACACTGTGAACATTTTAACAGCAAAAACAAGTACCTACACTTATAAACGTTTTACAACTTCTGCAGAAATGTAAAATACGAAATCATAAAAGTGCAGCATGTGTTTGGCATTACAAATTTTGTGCGCCAATATAAAAGAAAAAAATGATGCTATACGAGTAAGTGAGATGAATATATCGAGTGGCCGCACTCGGTACCTCTGCAGCTACCGACTGAAAATTGGACGACAACTCAATAGCGACTCGATCCGATACCCTACAGGAATCGCATTTTCGTCGAAAAATGGCGGACTCGAATCGAATCGAGCTTACAGAATCCGCATGCTGGTTACGGGGCGCTTTCTTAACCTAAAATCTTGACAGTTCTGTCACATGTGAATGGTGAATAAAGATGGGTCGTTCGCGACTGAACCGGTTCACTGATCCGGATCTTTTAAGAGATCCCCGTGAGCCGAATCCGAAAATTTTGGGATCCGGCTAACGGGTCACGGTTCCTCGCACGACTTGCCAGTCATTTGAACGGCCGGCTAAACCGACTGACCTGTGAATGTTTGAATCACACAGACCATAGATCCTTTTCGGGACGCGAGTGGAGTCTGTTGCTTTGTGCTGTGACATTGTATCAGTATTAGAAATTGATATTAAGAGTATTTTTTATATTCAGCTGAGCATTTAGTTCATTTATACGAATTCCTTGATTTGAGTTAATATTTTCTTTTTTAAGAAGTAGTAGTTCTAGTTCGTCAACAAATTTAAAAAAATAATCCACAGAAGCTGTAATTTAAAAAAAAATTATAACAGTTAGTGGTACTACTGTACAGGGTTTTTGTTTATATTTTGAACGGTACCTACACATTTTATTATTAGAAATATGAAAAAATGTTAAATACAAAAATTTTATGGATTTACATGAAGCTCCAGAATTTACTTTTAAAAAGAACAAATGACAGTCGGAAACTCGGAAACCTAACAAATGAATATCAACTTTGTTATTTTAAGTGGAACACTCAGTATATTTTCGAGAATTAAGAAAGATATTTGTTTTCTAATTCCAAAAAGATGTAGTTTGTCTATATTTGGTCTCATACTTTGCGGGATATTTAAGTTTGAAATTATTGTTTTGGTATATTTTTATTAACTTATTTCAAATAATATGTTAATTTGTCTTAGATGTTAGCGTTTTGACTTCTGAAATGTTTTTAATTAGTTTAACACTTGTCACACATAATAGAATTCTTATTAATCAAAGTAAATGCATTCGTTTTTTTAACTTAAATATCGCAAAAAGTATGAAACCAAAAATAGGCAAGCTACATACTTTTGGAATTAGAAAAAAAATATCTTTCTTAATTCTCGAAAATATACTGAGTGTTCCACTTAAAATAACAAAGTTGATACTCATTTGTTATGTGTCCAATCGTCATTTGTTTCTTTTTTTAGTAAATTCTGGCGGTTCAGGTAAATTCCTAAAACTTTTTCCTAAAATATCCTAAAAAATTTTTTGTATGTCTAATAATAAAATGTGTAGGTACCGTTCAAAATATAAACAAAAACCCTGTACACATATTATTTTTTATATAAAATTAAAAAATTATACAGGGTCTCCCAAATTAATAGAGTGGCCTATTAAAAGTTTTCGAGGAAGGGAATATACAAAAATTCTGAAAATTAGTACACTGCCGTAAGGGAAAGCGATCTTTCAGATTAAAATAATTTCACTTTTATATCACTTCCGGTTATGCCGGAAGTCGTCGTTAACTGTCGTTTTTTAAATACTTTTTATTACAAATTCTGATTCTACAAATTATTTTAAATAAGAAATATTCCCTATACCTAAATGTAACCGATTTTGAGATATCTTTAAATTTATTTAAAAATTTGTTTTGGTGACCTTTCATTTAAGACAATGTATTCACGCCAATTTCAAATTTAAAGATTGAAGTGACATGTCGTTTAAAAGTATAATGTTCACACTTTCAAATCATATCCTAATTATCCCTGGAAAATTCATAGGGTGGTCACAATATGGTGTCGAAAGTCATTATGTTTAACTGCCCAAAACTCAATTTTGGTAAATGGAACACCCTGTATATTTTTACATCATGAGATACAGAATCAAATTCTACATCAATTGTTATTAGAATTCCCTACACCTATATCTTTTAGTTTTCTTGTTATCAATGTTTATTTTATTCTGTTAGTTAATGGAATGAATGCACTTATTTGTAGCAAGCTTTGAAAAAAGAAGCAGATATTGAACTGTTACTTTTTAAGAAATAAGTAATTGCTAAAGATAACATTATTTTGACGTACATCATAGTGTAACTAGGATAAGAGAACCAGCAAACATGTACAGCTGAAAATCAGTCGAGCGTAACATAAACACAAGACGATAACATAAACAAAAGAATGACTCATTTACAATTTTATAAAGTATGACTCACACGCATCAAATGCTCCCGCACATATCACAGCGATGATTCATTCGCGGGCCGTGCGCAAAATCTCATGACTCACCTACGTACACAGATCTAGCGCGGAGTCGTGTGCATAAATGTCAAGGTAACAATTGACGTCACACCCCGGAAACGAAACCCCTATAAAAAGGTAACAAAGCCAACGCTAGCAGAGAATTAGAACAAATCTCTTCAGAGTCTCATGTAGTCTAGTTGTCCGTTAGTGCCTCAAAAACACAATGTAAGTAATCGCACTTGTAATAATTATAATTAGTTAATAATAAATCTGTTGTTATATTAAGCTATGTCCCTAATTTCATGTTACTTCAATTATTACTGTAACATTTTTGGTGGAGGCGCCTAAAATCCAAAATGTAGTCACTAATGGTGCTAACATTTTTAACAAACTTGTCTCTTAAAACGGGAGTTTTTCCCTCTATTTTAAAGACTGGTTCAGTAATACCTATTCCGAAGAAAGGGGATAGTTTAGACATTGAAAATTATAGACCGATAACGATCCTAAGCGTTTTCTCAAAAATTCTCGAAAAACTAGTCTATACGAGACTTATATCTTATTTAGAGAAATACAATGTGATTACCGAACGGCAACACGGGTTTCTACGTAGCAGATGTACAGAAACAGCGTCTGTTCATCTTATTGACCATGTACATGAAGAATTAGACTGCGGAAATTATGTGGCGGGTATTTTCTTCGATCTGTCTAAGGCCTTTGATACCATTGACATCGACATTTTGCTATCTAAATTAAATGGCTATGGTATTAGAGGATTAACTTACGCATGGATAAAGTCTTTTCTCCTCGAAAGGCGACTAATTGTTAAGTTAGATAAACACTGTTCTAATTTCTATAATACTTATATGGGGGTACCTCAAGGATCTGTGCTGGGGCCCCTACTTTTTTTGTTATACATTAACGACTTACCCAATTATGTAAAAACAGGTCAAACATGCATTTTTGCCGACGACACTTCAATCGTAGTAGCTGCTGCCACGCCAGACCAACTTGCACAAAAAATTGAAGCCGTTGTAAACGAAATGACGAATTGGTGCTCAGTAAACCGCTTAATTTTAAATTCTGATAAAACAATTATTATTAATTTTCGTAACAAAAAATTCATTTCCAATGATGTTCTTACAATTCAAGGCATAAAATTATCTGTTTTTACTAAGTTCCTGGGTATCGTTCTAGATGATAGACTAACTTGGCAACACAACATCGATGCTGTCTGTAAAAAAATGAACAAATCTTACTTCGCCTTACTTAAGTTGAAACCTTATCTTGATAAAAAGTCACTAATAAATATGTACTATTCTTTTGTTTACAGTCACCTTCAGTACAATATCATTGTGTGGGGTGCTGCATCCCAGTGTATTAGGTTGTTCATAGCGCAAAAAAGAATTGTTAGACTGATGTTCAATATCTTTAGAGTCTTGCAAACCAGCGTTCATAAATAATAAGATTATGTGTCTCCCAAGCATTTTTGTTTACAGAAGCGCTGTATATGTCAAATGTCACTTCAATGAATTTCAAAGCACTGGTAGCTATCATAGTTATGACACTCGCCACGGTTGTACTTTACTGTCTGATTCTCATACAACTGCAAAGTATGAAAAGAAACCAAGCTATATGTCTGCCAAAATTTTTAACCATTTGCCTGATAACATAAAAAATATTTCATCTATGACCGTTTTCAAAAACCGATTAAAATCATTTTTAATTTCAAATTGTTTTTATAGTTTAAAAGAATATTTTAATTACAAAACTTAATTAGCGGCTGATCTGTGTCATATTTATGGTCTGCTTTATCTCTATGATATGTGTCATTTTATGGTCTATAGTCTTTTGTCTTTTTTATCTGTGTTATTTTTATGATCTGTGTTTGCTTACAATCTATGGTATAATTATAATGATATGTGATATTTTTATGTACACACCCATCTCTTTTTTTCTTATTATATTCTTATAGAATAGAAACTGAGAAACTGAATTACTATTACGTATACTACATTTCTTTCTGACAAGTAACATCTTGTTACACACTCACATAGTATTTAGTTCAGCTCATTATGTAATTATGTAATTAACTTGTCCTATCTATGCATACATGGCCTAGGGATCAATAAACTATTATTATTATTATTATTATTATTATTAATCTATTTCCCAAAAAATATTTTTTTTTTTTGGGTAAAAGTTTTCTTTAATAATTTTTTTTTGGGTAAACGTAATGATTTTATTTTAGAAGAATTTAACTAGGTAATAAGGGGCAATGTTAAATTTAACTGTTTTTTTTTAATACGACGCGTACCCACTCTTTGTTAAATGATTGTTAAAAGATTGTCATGATAATTAAATATCTGTTTAATGTCAATAATGTGTTAAAATCTACAAGTACAAGTAACTTTTTATATTAACAAATCGAAAATTTAAATTAAAACAAATTCTGCTTACGATCGCCCGTAATTATGATTGAAAATCAAAACGCTCGCGCTACTATCACAATCGCTCTGGCGCGAAAGACAAATAATACTCCACGGTTTCCTAAATTCGTTAGTCCTGAAATATTTATACCAGCAACGACAAATGTAATTGAATTTATAAAAAATTATGAAAAATGTGCTAATATTAATAACTGGTCAAATGTACATAAAATAAATTTTTTCGGTTCATTTCTTCATGGAGCTGCAAATGTCTGGTATAATAATTATCTTTCGGCAGTAGAAAATAGTAATAAAACTTGGAGCGATGTTGTCCGTGATTTTAAAAAAGAATTCGGAATTACATGTTGTATTCGAGAATCAATTAAGGAAACGAAGTCAAAAAGAAGACGAAGATATACTAAAGTATATGTACGATATTTTAGAAATGTGTAATGATTTAAATCCAAGTATGCCTTTTGAACAAATTTTAGATTATTTTGAAAATGGACTACATCCTATCTACATTACTCAATTTTCGTTACTATCCACCCCTGATATGTCATTAAAAGATTTCAAAGCTCTTGTAGAAAAATTAAGTGACACACGAAAACGGACTGTAGCGTCACAGTTAAGAAACCCCGAGTTATTTCTTCAAGGTACGCCCGCACAAAATGCATCGTTTGCAGATAAACAATTTGCATTCGCGGCTCGGTCTAATCTAAATAACCGCGCGCGTAAAATCAAGGTCACCTGTTTCATTTGTAATAAGCCCGGTCATCTTTTTTATACGTGTACTTATAAACACTTTAATAAAATAAATAATAATTCGCGGAAATTCAATCATAACCAGGAGAAACCTAAACAGTTTGTTAGGGAACAAACTTTTTCCCCGCAACACTTTCGATCTAATAAAAAGCAAAATCAAAATACCGCGTCACTAAAATCAAATCAACGTATTACAGTAAAACTTAAATTCGCTTCGAGAAATAAAGAAAAGAATTTGTACTCTTTCTCTTCGTCTGGAATAGTCACAACCCCAGCAACCTTAGAAAGCCAATTCTTAAAAGTTATAATTGATACTGGCGCTCTACATAATGTAATTAATTCTAAATACGTTTCCAAATATATTTCTTTACAAAGACCCTTAAATATACTTACAGCTGGAAATGAACCAATAAAAGTAATCGGTAAAGCTTTCATTAAATTACGAATTTCTAAAGCACTTTTTCCTATAGAAGTCCTTGTAGTACACGATCTACCAAGGCCCTTAATACTAGGAACCTCTTTTCTTCGAAAATCAAAGGCAATTATTAATTTCCCTCAAAATTATTTAGAACTCTGTGGTAATATACAAGTTCCATTCTGTAAAGATGTTACTAAATTCGATAATTTCTTTTTACATTCTAAGAAAAATAGGAATAACAAAAATGTTCAAAACGAAACCAACGACGCTAAAATCACCCTTAAAACAGACGTTCTCCTTCATTCTAATAAATCTCAATTTATTGAAGTTGTTTCAAACAACAAATTAAGTACCACACCTACTATTAAGAATAATTTTGTTCCTCGAGACGATTTCCTGCTTTCAAAGAATTTAACAATTACAAAAAACCCATTTCAAACAAAAAATTGTTTTATGATAGAATTAACAAATTTGGGGAAATTGCCGCAAAAATTATTTGCTAATACAACCATCGGATACCTTGAAAAATTACCAAATTCTACAAAAAATAATTCTGATCTTTTCCACCAAGTAACCACAAGCGAAAGTATAAAACCCTTATTTGAACGTCAACTCGATACAATATTATCTAAATTCACAGATATTTTTGCCTCAGACATGTCACAAATTGGCCTAACCACGATACAACAATTGACACGATCAAACAATTGACGTGGGGGAAGCGAGTCCGGTTTCTAGTAGACCATACCGAGTGTCTCATAAGGAAAGAGAAATTATTAGTGAACAAGTGAAAGAAATGTTAAATAATAAAATTATCAGGCCTAGTCAGTCTCCTTGATCACCTCCTGTTGTTTTAGTACGAAAACCTAACAATACTTACCGATTTTGCGTTGATTATCGTAAATTAAATAACGTAACTCGTCAAAAGAATCTTTATCCGTTACCATTAATTGAAGATTGTTTAAATTGTTTACAAGGACCTAAATATTTTTCATCATTGGATTTATTCAGCGGAGATTATCCCTTTTGGTCTTTGTAACGCACCTGCAACTTTTCAAAATTTAGCTGATAAAGTTTTTGAAGGAATGAAATGGAAAGAAGTTTTAATTTATTTGATGACATTATAATTTTTTCGGACACTCTTGAAGAACACATGAAAAGATTACAAAAAGTGTTCCAACGACTCCGCAAAGCCAGCTTAACCTTAAATCCGGACAAATGCAAATTTTTACAAACAAATATAAAAATGCCTGGTTATGAAATAGATGAGAACGGCATACGTCCTAATGAGTCAAAAATAAAAGCAGTAAAAAATTTTAAACAACCTAAAACCGTAAAACAACTCCAACGTTTTCTAGGCCTCTGTAATTTTTATAGAAAATTTGTTCCAAATTTTGCAAAAATTGCTTTTCCACTCTATAATTTGTTAAAGAAAGATGAAAAATTTACTTGGAATGAGGAAAAACAATAATCATTTGATTTATTAAAACAAAAACTTATTGAAGCTCCCGTTTTGGCTCATTATGATCCAAAATTAAAAACTGAACTAAGAGTAGATGCTTCTTCTAAAGAAGATTACAAAATTTTAACGGAGAATCACACCCTATTGCCTATATCTCTCGAACTTTAACAAAGCAGAGAAAAATTATTCGGTATTACATTTAGAAGGATTAGCCATTATTTGGAGTCTCAAAACACTCAGACATCTAATTTACGGTAAACCAGTAGAAATTATAACTGATCATCACGTTATGTTTCTTAAAAACACTAAAAAATCCCAAAGGAAGAACCGCACGGTGGATACTCATATTATCCGAATATGATTATAAAATAATTCATAAAGAAGGAAAGTTAAATCAAGACAGTGATTGCCTAAGCCGTTGTCCTGTAAATGAAGCCTCATTAGAAGATAAGCAAGTAGACCAAGACTTACCTATTTTTGTTTCCATCCCTGACAATTTCATTACTTCCCAAGAGTCTGACGCCTTTATTAGTGAAATTAAAAACGCCTTATTGAGCCCAGAAGAAAATTTAACCGCCATTGTGAGGAGAAAAATAAAAAATTTTGTTTTAATAGATAACATTTTATATAAGAAGAATCCTAATGCAACAAGTTCTGAAAATTTATTAGTAATTCCCGACACCTTAAAAGAGTAAATATTATTTGCCAATCATAACGAACCCTTAGCAGGTCATTTAGGATTTGCTAAAACTTGGACGTGGTAGACCTCGAAAAATCCGAACTGGAGGACCAGGTCGTCCACGTAAAGAATAATAGACAATTCCTGTCGAGAACGTTATCGAGAAGCATGAATCTGAAAATTCAAGTGATGACGAATTTCTAGATTGGGAGAATCCGGATACGGTAATGAATGCATGCGAAATACCATTTCATCAAGCAATCTCAGGACCTGATAAGAGCGCATGGAAGGGTGCCATCTACTCCGAAATCAAAAGCCTACTATTGAATGACACCTTCGACATTGTTGAGAGACCCGAGAATGAAAAGTTGATCAAATGCCGCACAATCCTGCGAAATAAGTACGGAGCTGACGGATGTTTGGAGCGAAGAAAAGCACGTGTAGTAGCCAAAGGTTTCGCCCAACGTCCAGGCAATGATTTCTTTGAAACTTTTGCGCCAGTGGCTCGTCTCAGTTCCCTAAAATTGCTAATGGCCTTAGCCGTTAGATTCGACATGAAGATAACTGAACTTGATATTGAGACTACATATCTAAACGGGAAAATCGACACTGAGATCTTCATGGAAATGCCGGAACTACTACAAGACATGCTGAAGACATGCTCGAAAAAGAAGATGATCCTAACCTTGATCGAGCGCACCACATGTTGAAAAAGATCGAGGGATCACCTAAGGTATGCAGGCTGAACAAAGCTTTGTACGGCTTGCGTCAAGCTGGTCATCAATGGCACGCCGAGCTCAACAAGATTGATACCTACGTTTGATACCTACCCTTTGCGTTTACATCGACAAACATGAACGAACATTCGTCGTAGTATATGTCGACGACATCCTAATTGTGTCCAATGGCCCAAAAAGGGAGAGCGAGATTAAGCAAAAGCTATCCAAATTATTTAAAGTAAAAGATTTAGCTAATGCAAAATTCTATTTAGGTATCGAAATCAACAGAACCAGGGAGAACCTAAGTCTTTGCAAAACAAATACATCGCAGACATCTTGGCAAGATTTGACATGAGTAACTGCAAACCCGTTAGTTCCCCGATCGCTCTAGGTACGAAGTAAACCAAAGAACCTCATAATAATGTAGATGACTCTAGTAATTACCCTTTCCGAGAATTAGTTGGATCACTCATGTACGTAGCCGTGGCAACCAGACATCGCACATGCTGACAGTGCCGCCAATCAGTTCAACAACTGTCATACGAAGGAACATTGGATAGCTGCGAAAAGGATTCTCCGCTACCTTAAGGGTACATCAAACTACAGGCTAACATTTACGAAGGACAATAAACCTTTAACAGGGTATGTTGACGCCGATTAGGCAAATTGTGTTATACAATGCGTTAATATATTTTTTAGATTAGAGGAGTCTATGAAAAGTAAAACCTAAGTCGTAGCTTAAATGAAATTAACTTATGTCAACATTGAAATGTTAAGATACATTTGACGATAGTAGAAAAAATCTTCCAGTTGAATACATAAGGCTTTGTTAAAACTCCTTAACATGATAACGACTAATTTCAAATGCCGTTGGATTGCTTGCTGACCCATGACTATAGTGTTCAAGAGCGTTTAAGCAACTAACAGATTTGACAGAGGTCAGGAATCAAATGTCAGAATAAAAGTTTCGAATCAAGCTAAGACTCTGATTTTGTTTTTCATAGCCTTCCGTTATCTAAAAAAATATATTTACGCATAGTAGATCGACGATCATATACGGGCTCGGTATTCGTCTTCAGTGTCATGGGAATCCCGAAAACAAAGGAGAAACGTGTCCCTCAAGTTTGGTGCCTCATCAATGAAACACGCTGTATAAATTTAATATGAAAATAAATAAACCGCAAATTAGAATATTGTTTGGTTCAACTTGTGGATTCATAATTTTTTATTTACAAGAACTTTAAAACTTCAAATCGCAACTAAATTTTAGAGTATGAAATGTTTGGCCCCACCTACGATAGCACAAACGTTTTCTGACTTAGAATAAAGTACAACTTAAAATGTACTTGATCAAATACGAAATAGGATTTTTACATCAAGTGAGACTTGAAGTTGAAGTTGAACTTAAGACTTGTCTATGAATACAGGCATTAGTCATCGCGAGCATTACTAACGTGAGCATTATCTGGAACGTAGTCGTAATTTGATAATTTGAAATTTGCCACATAATGGCCCCTATCTTGCTTGGCCACACTGTGTGTATAAACTATAAAGTAACTGTAGTTCATGGCAATATTAACTTCCTCCTACACAAATGCGCAAACATTTGTACAAAGTTTGCAAAAGTTTGTCTATAGACAAAGTTTTGCGCACACAATACTGATAAATAACAACTGATTTAACTTCACATGAAGACTGGAAATAATTTCAAAGAAGTAACTTTCTACTTATTTTTAGTAGCTACATAATTTGAGTTAATTTCAATTTATTAAGAAAACATGAAAAATTATAAGAAAAGTTCAAAATTAAGACTGCAGATTCTGCTGTTCATGTTTGTCTTCTGTTTTGCGTATGGTATGATCGAATTGTTAAGTAATCTTTCCGTCTAAATTGTAAGTAAGTAAGTAATCTCTGTTATTTTCGTTTGTTTATTGGCTGTGTTACATCTTGTTTGAGGTTTATCCTAATACTTGCGTTATAGGCTCTCCAGAGTTGGGTTCGTAAAGTTACGCTAGGAGTCAGTGGCGCATTCACGGGGGGGGGCTAAGGGGGCTAAAGCTGCCCCCAGAGCAGCTGCCTCTGGGGGCAGCTATGTGGTACTAGAATTTAATAAATAATTAGAATACTAGAATTTAATAAATAATTTCAATTTTGCAAGAAAAAGAGCACGCCGACTTAATTTCGTTTGCTAACGTTAGATTAAAGATCGTTATTTTTGGATCGGGATGTTAAAGGACATTAAAACTTATGTTCGTGGTTTTCCAGATTGTCAAGCCCGGAAAGATTATATTAATAAACCAACCCCCGGATTATTACAACCCATTCAAGTAGGCTTACCTTTCCAAAAAATTGGAATTGACTTGTTAGGTCCTTTTCACAGGAGTTCAAAAGGAAACACTATGATAATAGTAGCAACTGATTACGTCACGCGATGGGTCGAAACATGAGCGAATTCTGTCGCTAAATTTTTATTTAAAAATATAATAAGTAGGCATGGTTGCCCAAAAGAAATTTTAAGTGACCGCGGTAAAGTTTTTCAGTCACAATTTATAGCTGAACTTTTAAAAATAATGGGCGTAAATAGTCAATTTACAACAAGCTATCGACAACAATGTAACGGACTGACAGAAAGATTTAATAAAACCCTAGCTCATATGCTCAGTTTGTATACTAATTCTCAACAAACTGATTGTGATTTTTATCTACCACATGTAACTTTTGCTTACAATACTGCAGTCCAAGAGACCTCGCGAATGTCGCCTTTCAGTCTTATCTATGGCCGTGAGCCTAGGCTTCCTTCTGAAGCTGCATTAACACAAGACGTCGAAGCAACAGACATAAAAAATTTACGTGATCGTATCTTAGCTATTCGGAACACTGCTACCGAAAATATTAAACAATCTCAAAATAGGGCTAAAATACGATACGATGACTCTCATCGTCATATCGAATTTCAAGAAGGTGATAAAGTGAAAGTTTTCACCCCTATACGCAAAGTTGGTAAAAGTGAAAAATTACTTTTACGTTGGTTTGGACCGTATTATATTATTAAAAAACATACGGACGTAGATTATATTGTTCAGAAACAAACAAAACAACAAACAAAAATTCCAAAACAGATGTAATTCATGTAAGCAGAATAAGACCATATTATGAAGCGTGGCAGCCTCCACAAAATTAAAACTATTTATTTTTAAGTTTATGTTATAAATAGATAAATACATGTATAAACATTAAATATTATTTCTGTTTCAGAAATTTCCGTGTACTCATTGGTTTATTGTTGCAGTTATGCAGACCCGGCCTACGTTTATTTGAATTTTTTTTTATGTTGATGATTTCAGATCACCCTGTGCACACACTCCACCACAATTAATTATTACTTCGCGAAGTACTACGTACACATACGACGAAATAAATCTTCTCCCCAATACTATTTTCAAATAAACTCATTCGAAATCCATCAGTAGGCCACAATTGCAATCTTGAACTGCCCAGCGAGATTACTCGCATTCACATTTCTATTTCCCGACTCCTGCTTGTTTCTAGAGAAACACCAGTGTAATTTAAAACCATTATGTTTTTTGCTAACAGAATTACGTACATTCGGAAATGCATTTCACGACGAAAGAATATTTGTAAAGAATTTTAATTTTCAAATACCCCCTGTATATACACCTTTATGCATATAAAAGAATGGATAAGTTACAAAGTAATTTAAATGTTTATTTAAATATTAACTCAATCACCTATGTCTTATTAGAACTTTATGTTGTTTTTAGTATTATTAAAAGCATTATTTGGTATTTTAATGAACATATACACCTCTTTATCTAACTACGGGTGTAAATAGGCCTTATACACCGCGTACTGAGATAATCTCGTGTTGCTGTTATTAAATATCGCATTTCACACTCTGCGCAGAGAACATCCAAACACCAACAATGAATCTCATTCATCGGAATTATTTTTGTAAATATAGAATTAAGATAAGATTATCTTAAAGCGAAATGCAACTTCCCGTCTGCCCTGCTATTTTTGATTGTATAATATTCTCCATTCAGTGTTTAGTATTCGAGTAAGCATGACAGACGTGAAAGTTATTTTAGAAAACTTAAGTAATTTGTTTTTACTTATAAAAAATGTAAGTTTTTTTTTAATATTAAATCATTAGCAATGTTCACCATATACTGTTAACATCAGTTACGCAACAGGCTCACTGCATTTAGTTTTAACAACTTTCCTGCCTGACCTGCTGAAATAACATAGATGATACAAACTTATTTTTTAAACGGTAAAGCAAAACGGTCAGTCATGAAAGTTCCATTATAACACAATAGAAACTTTTGTTTTGCTGTTAGAATTAATTAATAATTTATAGTAATATTAGCATTTACCAAGTCAAAGTCAACTGTAGACACACGCACCCCACTATATTGTTCTATTCTTACATTACTGATTAATATAATTTTTAGTCTCGCACATTACTCGAGGAGATTCTCTTATCGTGGGAGCTCCTCCCAACGGAACGGCGAGTCCCCCAACAGGGCTAGCGAAGCCTCATTTGGCCGTCTACCCGTTTCAGCCCTCCTACGATGGTGTGTTGTAACTCGGGCCAAACGGGTTGAGCCGTCTCCGTAACCGCTGCCCAAAGGCTCCACCGGTACCGTCGATACCATTCGGTGTACCCGCTGGACCGCAAAGACAACACGGCCTCCATCACGGGCCGCCTTGGAAGGCGAGGTCTTGGCACCGCACAAAACAGTTGAAGCCGCCTCATTCCTTTGTCCAAGGCACTTCCCGGATGGATTCGATGCGTTAGCCACAATACGCTACATATCAGCGCTGCAGTCTCCACAACCCGTCTTCGCAAGACCGGATCGGCCACCCGCCCCAGCAAATAGATAATTGCAGCGAACACCACGAAAACCCGCATGGTCAACAATACGACGACAAGAGTCTTCAAAGCTACAAGCAACCGCAAGACTAACCCAATATTTAATTAATCCGAGATACTTTTTTCCCTTAAGTTTACATTTGCTGCGTCTTCCATAACAAACCTTATCTTGGACAAGATACTTGTTTATATTACCTCTATACGATAGAATAACTTCATTGATTTCTTTAAGATAAATTGCCTCACTCATTCCAAATGTAAATAATTTTTTTTTTGCGAGGGGGGGAAATGTAACTAGGATAAGAGAACCAGCAAACATGTACAGCTGAAAATCAGTCGAGCGTAACATAAACACAAGACGATAACATAAACAAAAGAATAACTCATTTACAATTATATAAAGTATGACTCACCCGCATCAAATGCTCCCGCACATATCACAGCGATGATTCATTCGCGGGCCGTGCGCAAAATCTCATGACTCACCTACGGACACAGATCTAGCGCGGAGTCGTGTGCATAAATGTCAAGGTAACAATTGACGTCACACCCCGGAAACGAAACCCCTATAAAAAGGCAACAAAGCCAACGTTAGCAGAGAATTAGAACAAATCTCTTCAGAGTGTCATGTAGTCTAGTTGTCCGTTAGTGCCCCAAAAACACAATGTAAGTAATCGCACTTGTAATAATTGTAATTAGTTAATAATAAATCTGTTGTTATATTAAGCTATGTCCCTAATTTCATGTTACTTCAATTATTACCGTAACATTTTAATAAAGCTATTAGGTAAATTCCTACCGTAAGATTACCATTTTCATAAACGAGCGTCTTTAAAAATTAAGCATGCTTTGAAAAACAATTTTCTTTGTCAATTTAACGTGTTTATTAAACAACAAAAGCAAAACTTACAATTGGTAAAGTGGTAAAAATAATAATGAATAATTTTATTTATTCTAATAAACAGTTTGTTTTACATTCAAGGGGAGTGCAACAAAATGGTTACGAGAGCGAGCAGAAAATTTAATGAAAAGTATCCGTAGTTATCGCCAATCACAAAAAAAAAAAATATAGAAAATTTGAACGTATTTTTTAAGTCTGACCAAAGAAAACTTCATCTGCTCCTGTAACTGGCAATGAAGCAAATGAAATTTCTATATTAGCATTCGTCGAAACTTATTTATTTATTTCTACTTATCTGTTAATGATATAACTTAATAAATATTTTTATTTTCTCGACCTTACTACGAAAAATTTCGATATTTTAGCAAAATATGCCGTTATAATAAACAATTATTGATAACAAGGAAACTAAAAGAAATAGGTATAGGGACTGCTAATATCAATCGATGTAGAATTGATTTTGTATCTCATGATGTAAAAATATATAGGGTGTTCCATTTACGAAAATTGAGTTTTGGACAGTTAAACATAATGACCTTCAACACCATATTGTGACCATCCTATGAATTTTTCAGGGATAATTAGGATATGATTTGAAAGTCTGAACATTATACTTTTAAACGACATGTCACTTCAATCTTTAAATTTGAAATTGGCGTAAATACATTGTCTTTAATGAAAAGTCACTAAAACAATTTTTTAAATAAATTTGAAGATATCTCAAAATCGGTTACATTTAGGTATATGGTACATTAACATTTTTTATTTAGAATAATGTGTTTGGATTCAAGATCGTGATATGTTTAGATACAAGATCAAGTTCACGTTTTCATTATTATTAGTATGTAGTAGTTTTGAAAAACAAGTTGTTGTCAATAAAAAAAATATCAATAAAACAGATTCATTGAAAAGAGTTCTGCGTTAAATATTTTATAAGATACAGTCCACTAAATTGAACAGAATCATCATTGTGACGGTTTTTCATTTATAAACCAAACATAAAAATTTGGTCCAGTACGAGCCGGATTGAAAAAAGTAGGTGCAGAAATTGAAGTTTGACGCAGAACAAGTTGCAAGATTTGTGGGTAGATATACGCAACGGTTGAGGTGTACGTAAGCAAGATTTGTGGGTAAATATACGCAATGGTACATTGCCGCTAGTGAAGAACATAAGAAAAAAGAAGAAAATTGTGAAAGACGGGAAATCATCCGTCAAATTAAGTTCAAGTCATCAGGCAGTATACAACCTCGAGCAGTTGACATCGATAGACGCAATTTACAGAAAAAGGGTGTGCATTTAGTGGTAGCAGTAAGTCAACATATCTTTTATTTCAATTTGTTATTATTCAATTATTGATTGATGATAATTTATTTAAAGCTTCACAATTTGTATTGACATTTACATACTTCAAATATTGGCAATTTACTGACAGTATTCATTGATTTATACAAAATTTAATTTAAATGGCTGAATTACAGTCTTTGACACGTAAACGAGGAGCAATCAAAGCTCGCGTAACAACTTTTCGTAATTACATTGATAATTTAGTTGCAACAATAGAAGAAAACCAAATATTTCAATCAAATGACGTTTTAGAATTAGAATATCGAATAACGCGAATTCAGGACGTTTTAACGGAGTTTGACCATTGTCAGAGTGAAATAGAAGCACTATGTGATGAAAATTGTTTGGAAAATGAATATGTGCAGCGGGAATTATTTGAAGACAGTTTTCATAAACCATTAGTGAAAGCCAAACAACTTTTAAAAAAATGTCAACATCTGGATAACGAAGAAGAGAGAAAAAACAATGCATCACATGATGATACGTCATTGGAATCAACGCACGTACCACAAAATTATAATTCAAATAACATTAAGCTGCCAGATTGGAAACTGCCTCAGTTCAATGGAGAGTACGAAAAATGGCCATTATTTCATGAAACATTTAAATCAGCTATTCATGAAAATGTAAATCTTCCTGTAATTAAGAAATACCAATACTTAACGACTGCACTAGGAGGAAATGCCGCGCAAGTTATACAAGGTTTGCCAATGTCAGCAGCCAATTATGAAGTAGCTTGGAATTTAATTGTAAAAAGATATGAAAACAAAAATCTCAGAATACATAATCATATCAAAGCAATAGTAGAATTTCCAAAATGCATAAAGGAATCTTTCAATAGTTTGCGGCAATTGTTAGACAATTTACAAAGCAATCTAAGAGCGTTGGAAGTATTACAGCAACCTATTAAAGAATGGAATAGCTTAATAATTTATTTGATAATAGAAAAGCTTGATCAAATTACGAAGAGAGAATGGGAAAAACAATTGGTGGAAATTAATGATCTTCCGGAAACCGAGGATCTTATTAGTTTTTTGGAAAAAAGGTGTCACTTACTGGAAAGATTAGAAAAACAATCGAAGACTTCAATGGAAAACAATCAATTTAGAAATTCATTCAAGCAAAATAGACAACAAAATGTAAGTTTAACTCAGACGACAAATAAATTTAGTTGTCCATTTTGCAAGGAAATGCGTGAACTTTACGCATGCAAAGTTTTTTTAAAGCTACCAGTAGAATCCCGAATACAAGAAATTAAAAAACATAAGCGGTGTCTCAATTGTTTGAGGGTAGGTCATATATTTATTAACTGTAACAGTAGTAGTAGATGTCGCAAATGTTCCAAAAAACATAATACACTATTGCATTTAGAAAAAATTACAAGCAATGATAATGAAATATTGCCAACACATCAAATTCAAATCGAACATGACAAGAATACACACCATACACTCACAAATCATAATAGTCATTCAGGTCAGATATTTCAAATATTACCTACTGCAATTGTTAAAATTAGAAGCAACGGTGGAGAATTACATGACTGTACTGTTCTCTTGGATTCAGGTTCTCAGTCAAATTTTATATCTACACACTTATGTAGCAAACTCCAACTACCTACAAAACGTGTCAATATACCAGTTATTGGAATTAATGATTCAAAAACAAAAATTTTTGAACGAACAAAAACATCAATTCATTCAAAGAATAATTGATTTACAAGCAACATTATCATTTCTAGTTATTCCTAAAATTACAGCAAATCAATCTTGTGAAACATTAGATTTATGTAACATGCAACTTCCACAAAACATTCCCTTAGCTGATCCTCATTACTATAAGTCAAAGAAAATCGATCTTTTGATAGGAGTTGATTTATTTTGGGAACTTTTATGTTACGATCCACCTATACATCCATATTTACACAAAACAAAGCTGAGGTACGTAGTATCTGGTAAGATTGACTGCAAATTTCCCACAAACCACTCCATTATGTGTAATGCAATTACGACAAATGATATATATCAACAATTACGAGAATTTTGGGAAATTGAAAATTGTAGTGATAAAAATTTTAAATCTGAAGAAGAAAGAATTTGCGAATCCCATTTTTTAAAACACATGGTTAGACTTTGATGGGAGGTTTGTAGTCACAATACCTTTGAAAGATTCCACACAATCGTTAGGAGACTCACGAAAATTGGCGGAAGGTAGATTTAATTCATTAGAATCTAAATTTAAAAAGAATGCAGTTTTTAAAGAGAGATATGTTGAATTTATGGCAGAATATGAATCTTTAGGACATATGTCAAAAGTCAAAGAAACAGACGTTTTAAAGAAACCTTCCTATTTTTTGCCGCATCACGGAGTACTGAAAGAAAGTAGCTCCACAACAAAACTGCGAGTAGTTTTTGACGCTTCAGCACCGACTACAACGGGAGTATGTTTGAACGATTTACAGACCTACTATACAATCAGATTTGTTATCAATTATTTTGCGTTTCCGACAACACGAATATGTTGTAAGTGCAGATGTAAAAATGATGTTTCGTCAGACTCTTATCAATCCTGAACAGAGAGCATTGCAAAGAATTCTTTGGCGTTCGGATCCATACAAATCACTTGACACTTATCAATTAAACATTGTTACATACGGCATGACCTCAAGTCCATTTTTAGCAATTCGTTGTTTAATTCACTTAGCTGATTGTCAACAAGACTCTAATCCAGCAGCAGCTAATATTATTCGAAACTCTATGTATGTTGACGATTTATTACATAGTTTCGCTTCAAGAGAAGAGGCTATAGAGTCTTGTAAATCAATCATTAACATATTGAACTTAGGAAAATTTGAATTGAGGAAATGGAAATCAAATCATCCTGACATATTAAGTCAAATTGGAGTAGTTGAATCACCTGACAAAATAGTTCAATTAGGTGAGGAGAGCACAAAAATTTTAGGCTTATCTTGGTCATGCAAGCAAGATAAACTTTTTTATGACATCAGTACCACAATACAATCTAATTTTATGTCAAAAAGAGAAATTTTATCTTCAATTGCACGCATTTTTGATCCGTTAGGACTTCTCAGTCCATGTATCATTATTGGAAAAATGATTTTGCAAGATTTATGGAAAATAAAATCATCATGGGAAGACCCATTGCCACACGAATTAAAAACAAAGTGGAGTAAACTAGTTGTTGAGCTTTCTTGTTTAAATGATGTACATATTAATCGTCCGATTTGTTGTTCAAATTCTGTATTGAATGAAATTCATGCATTTTCAGATGCAAGTAATAAAGCGTACGGGGCTTGTGTTTATATGAAATCAACAAATGCATCGAATCATATTCAAGTAAGATTACTTTGTGCAAAAACCAGAGTTACTCCACTTTCTATGCAACATTCAAAAACTTTGACGATTCCACGTTTAGAGTTATGTGGTGCAAAAATTGCTGCACAGTTAGTTGATAAGGTTAAAACGGCATTGACCATACCAATTCATAAGATTTTTTACTGGTGTGATTCAACTATTGTCCTAGGTTGGCTTAAAAAAGATGCCAAGACATTATGTACATTTGTAAGCAATAGAGTATCAGACATACAATCGAAATCAAATGCAAATGATTGGCGTTATGTTGCTTCAGCGGAAAATCCTGCTGACCTTTTATCAAGAGGACTTAATCCAAAATTACTGTTATCATGTAGTTTGTGGTGGGATGGACTTTTGTGGCTCTGTAACAATCAAAACTATTGGCCTATTAATGAGTATGAAGGTTCAGATTTATCTGATACGAAAGTAAATGTAATGATTACAAAGCAATTCATTAGAATCATTGAATTTGAAAAATATTCAGATTTGAATACATTAGAAAAAATTGTAGCTTGGTGTTTGCGCTTCATTTATAATTCTAAACATGAAAATCAGAACAAAAAAAATGGATCACTTACGTTATCTGAGATAAAAACAGCAAATTTGTGTTTGGTGTATTTGTCTCAACGTGAGTCATTTCCGGAAGAAATTCAAGATTTGTCAAAGGGTAATTCAGTCAATAAAAAAAGTAAGTTATTACGATTAAATCCTTACATACATACTGATGATATCATGAGAGTTGGCGGTCGATTAAATTATTCAAATTACGATTATACAAAGAAACATCCAATGATTGTCTCAAAGAATCATCCATTGACAAATCTTATATTTACACGTGAACACAAACGGTTACTTCATGCTGGACCTCAAGCTCTTTTATCTTCAACAAGAGATATTTACTGGACAATTTCCGGTAGAAATTTAGCTCGAAAGGTAGTACATGATTGTTATAGATGTTTTCGTAATAATCCAAGGAGCATACAACCATTAATGGGAAGTTTACCAGCGGACCGAGTTAACCCACAACCAGCGTTTCACACAACAGGAGTGGATTATGCTGGACCTATAATGGTAAAAGATAGAAAGGGAAGAGGATGCAAAATGTACAAGAGTTATATTTGTTTATTCATATGTTTCACAACAAGAGCAATTCATTTGGAATTAGTTTCTAATTTAAGCACAGAAGGATTTATTTTGGCCATGAGAAGATTTGCTTCGCGTCGTGGTATGCCTACGAAGATGTACTCTGACAATGGGTCAAATTTCGTTGGAGCTCGAAATGATTTGAAAGAATTAGGTAATTTTCTTAAGCACAATGAAAAAGTTTTACATGAATCTCTAGTAAACGCGAACTTTAATTTGGTCATTCATACCCGCTTATGCCCTTCACTTCGGTGGTATTTGGGAGGCAGGTGTAAAGTCCGTTAAACATCATCTAAAACGCGTAGTAGGTATTAACTTTTGAAGAAATGTATAGTGTCTTAGTACAAATTGACTTGCAACCACTAACACCAGCCCATTTTCTTATTGGAAAACCATTAACCTTGGTCCCAGATCCTGATGTAATCGATATCACAGAATCCCGTTTGTTCAACGACTTCAAAAATTACAACAAATTTTCTGGAACCGCTGGTCCAAAGAGTTCATTTCAGAACTACAGTGTCGAATAAAATGGCAATCGAACCAACGTTCACTGGATGTAGGAACTGTAGTTGTTATTAGGGATGACAATGCTCCTCCGTCGAAATGGTTAATTGGCAGAATCGAAACCATTCATCCTGGAAGAGACGGTGTTACAAGAGTGGTGAGTGTACGAACAAAGAACGGACTCATACAACGTGCAGTGACGAAATTATGTCCACTTCCAACTCAAGTGATGTAAACCAAGCTTCAGAAGAAACAATCTTAATTAATTTGAGACTTCAACTTTTAAGGGGGGGAGTATGTTTGGATTCAAGATCGTGATATGTTTAGATACAAGATCAAGTTCACGTTTTCATTATTATTAGTATGTAGTAGTGTTGAAAAACAAGTTGTTGTTGTCAATAAAAAGAATATCAATAAAACAGATTCATTGAAAAGAGTTCTCCGTTAAATATTTTATAAGATACAGTCCACTAAATTGAACAGAATCATCATTGTGACGGTTTTTCATTTATAAACCAAACATAATGTGTAGAATCAGAATTTGTAATAAAAAGTATTGCATTCCATTTAAAATAAGAAAGTTAACGTCGACTTCCGGTATAACCGGAAGTGATATAAAAGTGAAAATATTTTAATCTGAAAGATCGCTTTCCCTTAGGGCGGAGTACTAATTTTCAGAATTTTTATATATTCCTGTTCTTGAAAACTTTTAATAGGCCACTCTATTTGGGAGACCCTGTATTTTAATAGTAAATGAATATGCCTACATATTTTACAGATTTAATTTTTGTAAAGATTTCTGAATCCGAGATCCGGCTCTATTGATCCGGATCGGTGATCCGGATCTTTATACTGATTCAGTGAGTCGGATCTTGAAAATGATCCGGATTGCCCATGTCTAATGGTGAATGAGTTCGTGTAAGAACAATTAATGTTATTGTTGTAAAAATTTGAGCATACTAAATATTATTTATGTTGAAATAAATAGCATTAAATTATTACGGTTTTAGATTAAAATCTTACCTACATATAGGTACCTAGAATTTCCGTGGTAAGTTACAACATGTATAATAAAGCTTCTTTTCTCATTGTGCGTAATTATCAACGCCCTTTTTAACATATTTTACATTATCAAAAGTCAAAACTCTTTTATGTAACTTGTAATTTTTCATAACACTGTTGTATTACGGTAATTACAATATTAATTAATTTTGCGTGAACTCACTTTGATTGACACTAATGACAGTGCACTTCACTTAATGCCGTCAGCGCACAGTGGGCAAAATGCTGTTTCTAGGAAAAAAAATATAAGTGAAACAATAGTATATTAATAGTATATTAATTTTTATATTCGTTTCAAAATAGTATATTAAAACACAAGTTACAGAAGGCAGTCTTTCAAGCACGAGTCCGCAAGCGGCTCGTGATGGAACGGACGAGTGCTTGAAAAGCCTTCTGTAACGAGTATTTTATACTATTTTTTCTATTTTGCCCCTTTTTAAAGAAAAAAGCGATATTTTAAAATTTAGGGAATTTTGCGGTGGTTGGTGACATTTATTTAACATCATTTAAGTAGGCAGTGGGAAATTCAATTTTAAATGCAAAGTAAGAAATACAAATGCCCAACATTATGGATTTCAGCAAACTAACCTGCCCAGCTGCTCCGCTGGATCATAGTCTGATTGCGCCTCGCATAATAAAACCACTGTTGAACGTAATAATGCACTCCACAAAATTATTGTATCAAATCAGAACATACCAGGCATTAGTATAAATTCTAAAGACACATCCAATGTAATCGTTAACGTTTATAATAATTGCACATTTCATGGTGGTGATCGTTTAAATTAAATAAAAGTTATTGATATCGTTTGACATTTGATGTTATTTCTTACTTGGAATTAGTACTACCAACATTAAATAAATTAATTACACCAATGCCATTAACACACTCAAATTTTCTATTAAAGCACTCGTTTCGGTGCGTTAATAGCTCTGTTACCAACGCAAAATAGAAAAAATATTTTTAAAGTATGTATATAATTTAATAGTTTCATAAAAAATTATTATAGCAATAAGTAGGCAACATTCATAACTGCTAATTCCAACATACCGGGTGTTTATAGCATGGTAACCAGTCGATAACTTCGTTAATAATTAAGATATTTTAGTAAGCTTTATTTTGTTTTATTTAACAGAAGATAGCCTATATGACATTTAATCATTTCCTGGGCATACTATGATTAAGCTGTTATTCGTAACTTTGTAGATTACCCGGTATATTTTGTGAGTTTCTGAATCTATGTACTCTAAAACTCCATCTGTGAGCAAGGATTATCAAAATTAAATTCATGGTTCCCTTTTAAATAAGTTTTTAATTGTGTATACGTTGGCCGTGAATTGCTTAAAACTAAAGTGTTTTATATACAGGTGTCCATCGAGTGCCGCGGTCTTCTCTACCATCTATAGTATATGAGGTAGAAAAAAAAATTCAAACGAACTAAGATGTAACTCAGTCAGCTCTATTTCATAAAATTATTTTGGTTTGTACAGAGTGTTCAGTAACTGAGAGCCATACCAAAGTTATATTTTTTTTAATGGAACATCCAGTATATTTTTACATATTTCGAAAGTACGTATAACGAATAGGTAATAACCAAAAATTTCGGAAGTTTTACTTAAGAGTTTGTAAGATATTGATGTTTAAGTGTAAAAAATTGCCGTAATATGAGCGCTTATATCTTTGTTATTTATTTACATTTCGTCTTGAATTTTTGTAGGTACTCAGTTCAATATCTTTTCTACAGAAATTTCAGAACAGCTTCGGTCTATCAGTTATTATGTGTACAAGGTGTTGAGTTTGGCAAAAGATAATTTTTCTCAAAATTTTCAAATGGAACACCGAGTATATCTAGACTCGTGAAACACTGTTTTAATAAGCTTTCATAAAACGCCAAATGTATTTGTCGAATCATCACAATATATAACAATAACGACATTCCATTGCAATGTAAATTTATTTATAAAATTTCTAATACAATTCTTAACTCTAATATAATTTGTGTCTTCATCTGATTTAGTTACGCTGAGATTGTTCAAAATATTATCTAAAACAACAGAGTTTCTATTTTTATTATTCGACGTCAAAAATTTCTTTCCGTGTAATAGTATCTAAAAAAATGAAAACTTGTTACTGTCGGCACCTATCGGCGATTCATTTCCGTTTAATAATAATAACAATGAATTATCAAGTGCGAAAAAAAAAACATTTAGAATGAATCCATCTGAATCTGAGTTTTTCAGAACCTTTACATAAATTTAAAAAATGACATCGCCAAACAATACAATGTTGATTGTCAATGTTGAATGTCATTCTAAAGGATTTGCAACAAAACAATTATGAAGTCTTCTAAACACATACGCACCTACAAAAGAAATTATTCCCAGAATTTTAATACCGTAACCATAACACAACTGATATACCAACGCATCAAACAGAAATACAAATTAAGTAAAAAATAATAAACAGCAGTACTCTCTTATTTATCAATTCATCACAGCTTACTATTTTCACTAATCCTTTCAGTATACCTAGGTGTTTTGTAATTAATTGCAAGTAAAATCTGAAAAATCTGTTATACTAAAAATTTTGATTTATTATTAGCTAGATAAATAAAATTATCCACTGCGCATGCGTTAAGATTTGAAATAACGTGCATACATTAATTAATCTCTGCAATATACTCGTACATAAATAGTACAGAAAAAATAAATATGTTTAATACGCAATACAGTATTAATTGCACAAAAAAAAAGTTTAACAGATATAACAAAATGTGCATAATAAAACAGATTACGAATTCAGTTTGAATAATAAAGTTTATATGCAAATGGAAAGCGGCGTCTTAGCACAATATTTAATATTTACAAAAAATTATTGAAGTCAATTTTCAAATATTTTATAAAAATTCCTAATTTATTATACATATAATTTTAGAACAACATAATAATATCAGGACTAAAAATAGACATGAGAGTGGCAGCTAATATGAGAGAAGAAATGAACAAGTTTTTGCAACAAAAGCTAGAAATAGATGTACCCATCAAAACGGCATATACGAGTCCAGAATCATATCGTTTGGCCCATTTTACATTTTACAGATAACTTTTTAATAATCTAATACGTTCACTATCCAATGCATATGTGGTTCATGCTGCTCTTGAATCACAAGTCCGTGACTCATATGTGGGTCAGAATCATTGTTCTCATTTCTAAAAATGTATTATTTGGACGTGAAAATAATAACCATCTGATTTTCAAGGGACTCAAGAAGACCATTTGAAAAAAATTATTGAGATATCTGATTTCGTTCTCTTTCAAATAATTTTAAAAGAGTCGCGTGACCCATATATGGGACTGGAAAATCTTTGTGGCGGACATATAGCGATCTAAATGAAATTGCTATATGTGTAATTTGCTATATGTGTATTGCTTACAGTGTAAGTGTTAATTTAATTTATAGACATTTATTATTGCTAAAACTGTTTGAAATATTGTTGAAAACCTTGAAAATTATGATTAAGAGACATTAATAATAATAAATAATAATAAATAATAAAATAATAGTAGACGGGAAGGTATGGAAATGGAATGAAGAAAAAGCTGCCCTCGAAAAAATGAACAGTAGCAATGATAATCCAAAAAACTGCATCACAGGACGGATACATGGTGACGAAAATGGCAAACAAACGGTTAAGCAGAAAGGGAACATATACGAAAAAAAAAGAAAAAAGAAAAATTGGAGAAACAATTAAAATTTGGAACTTGGAATATAAGAAGCCTAAACGGAAAAGAACAAGAACTAATACAAGAATTTGAACGTACAGGACTAGACATATTAGCCATTACTGAAACTAAGAAAAAAGGACAGGGAACGGCCAACATGGATGGAGGATACTTATTAATACACAGTGGAGTAAGAGCTGAAAAAAGAGCAGCAGGAGTTGGATGCATAATAAAAAAGACTCATATAAAAAATATAATTAAATGGGAATGTATTTCATCGAGAATATTAAAAGTAGGGCTACAAATAGATAAAGAATGCAAAACAAGTCTATTAGTAGTAGTCTATGTTATGTAGGAGATAGTAGAAAACATAAAGCAAAGCAGACTAATAATATTAGGTGATTTTAACTGTCGAGTTGGCAAAAGAAATAACATTAAAGAAGTAAATAACGGCTTAGCTGGCAAGGAAAAGTAGCCGTTATTTACTTCTTTTATTGTTATTTTTAACCCTTCCGTTTTTAAAAGAAATAACAATAAAATAGATGCAATTGGGCAGCAAGGTGAAACACATAAAAATAATAACAACGGCGACCGATTAATACACTTTTGCATAGAAAATAATTTAATAATAATGAATACATTCTTTACGCATAAAGATATACATAAATTCACAAGGGAGGCACCGGGTAAAAGGGAGAGGTCAATAATAGATTACGTAATAGTAAACAAACCATTTAGAAAAGAAATTACGGACGTAAAAGTAAGAAGAGGAACTGAAATATACAGTGACCATTTCTTAGTACTAGCGAAAGTACGAGTTGAAACACAAATAATGGAGAATATTAAAGGTACAACGCACACGGAAAAGAAAGTGATAAGGGCGTACAAATTGAAAGAAAAGGAAGTGGCTGTTAAATTTAAAAGACAAGTAGAGGAAAAACTAGAGAGAAATAGCGAACAATGGGAACAAATGAGCATGGAAGAATTGTGGAAGTGTTTCAAAGAGGTAGTTTTGGAAACAGCAGAAGAAACATGTGGAAGAAAGGTAGTGTTTAGAGGAAGGAAACAAACTAAATGGTGGAGCGTTAAAAAAAAGGAAAAGTAAAAATTTTTAAAAAATGGAAGTATTATCTAACACATAAAACGGATAGGAACTACATGGAGTATAAACAGCAACGCATAAAAGTTAAAGAAATGGTGTTACAAGCCAAACAAAAAACATGAGAGGAGTTTGGTGAGAAAATGGAAGCAGACAATAAAGAAAATCAAAAATTATTCTACAAAGTACTAAAGGATCTAAGAAAAGATAAACAACATAGATTAAAACAAGTAAAAGCAAAAAATAATAGAATTCTAACTGAAGGGAAAGAAATCATGGAAAGATGGAGGGAATATTTTCAGGAACTTTATAACGAAAATGTTACAAATAATAAAACACAAGAGAAACGAATTGAAAACAAACACGAAGGAAATGCGGAAAACATACAACTAGAGGAAGTGGTAAAGGCAATAAAAGAAGTAAAGAGAAGAAAATCTGCAGGCCACGATAACATTACTGGGGAAATGTTAAAAAACCTAGGAACAAAAGGGGTTACATTGTTGACAATAATCATTAATAAAGCGTGGAACGCCGGAAGCATACCAAGGGACTGGAAGATAGGAATAACTTTGCCAATGTTCAAAAAAGGAGATTCCAGAGACTGTAAAAATTATAGAGATATTACATTATTAAGTATTCCCTACAAAGTATATGAACGTATACTAGAAAAACGACTCAGGCTCGAAGTTTTAAGAATTTGATAGAATTTTCATCGGACAAGAACCTACTTTAATCAAAATACAATATTATAGGAAAAGATATTTTTACAAATTCTCAAATTTTTTGTTGAAACCAGTACATATTGCATTCAAAATTATATATCCTTTCAAATATTTTATCAAATTCTCCGTTTAAAATTATTATAATTAGTAGGGTTGGGTCGATGTATCGATATATCGATATACGCCAGCTGTATCGATATACATTTTCAGCTGTATCGACGTATCGAATATCGATACGTATCGAAATATCGGATATTGAAATATCGATACGTATCGAAATATCGGATGTTGATACGTATCGAAATATCGAATATCGAATTACAGACTAACTAAAGATTTTATTTATTTATTTGTATTTATACAGCGTGTAATCGAATAAGTTTCACATATTAATACTGTAAGTTCTTCATCACATAAGGAATTGATTCTGCAAATATCAATGTTTTTGCTCGAAAATAAAAAACTGACCTACCACAAGAGCGCATCACCTTTTGTTTGAAAACCTCTGCTCGTTCGTCAGTGCCTCTGCGATTTTTATAGACGCATCGTAAAGCGATAAATTCCGCAAATGTCACGGTCACTGGGTTAGTGTCGCCCGCAATACAATTTAGAACGGAATCTTCGAACATCTGTTTCATTAAATAATCCACAATAATTACATCGTGATATTTCACACTTTGTAAACAAATAACACGCTGTGTGATATAATTTGTTAATTTCTTATGTTAAAATAATGAATGTAAGTTATAAGTACATTGATAAGAAACAAATTGGTGACAGGAGAATTTTGCGGATGCGAATATTTTTTTCGGTTTCGTCAAATAAATAAATGCATTGACTCCACTAAATACAAATGTTTAGTTTAACGCTTTCCCTAATTTTGAGAACATTTTTAAATCATTAACTGTAATAAAGTAATTAAGTGCGATTTTATCGCTCGAGTTTAACAGTACGATCGTTTATTGTTTAATTAACGTATAAATTACTATTTGCTGTCAGAATATTAAATGATAAAGAACGTCTAATAATTAAAAAGGCAAATTTCAAAACAACACTTGCAACTATCGTAATCAGCTGCCACTGTGAACAGGCGTACACGCAGTATCTCCGCGATCTTTCGGAATTTTTTTTGCTTAGCCTGAATGTAATAAAGAATCATAAATTAAGGGATAATAAATTCGGCGCTTTTTGTTCCAAAAATACTTTTAGAATGTTACCTTTATTGAATTAATTGTTACCTATTTTTTTACTTATTGTTAGATAAGATTCATAATTACAGTTTTATTTTTAATTAAGGAAATAAAATTTTTATGCAAAAATTATTTTGTGAAAAATCTGCATATCTATTACTTAAATATTAATTTAAAAAACAGCTGGGAATCTCCGTATTCTTTCGTACGAAAGTAATAAATGACCTGCCTCGACGTTTATTGTATCGCATTTGCGGGTTTACTGCTCTATCATTTAATTATAATAGTAATTATAATAGTATATTATTATTAATTTAATTATTTAATTAATTATTTAATTAATTATTTAATTAATTATTTAATTAATTATTTAATTAATTATTTAATTAATTATTTAATTAATTATTTAATTAATTATTTAATTAATTATTTAATTAATTATTTAATTAATTATTTAATTAATTATTTAATTAATTATTTAATTAATTATTTAATTAATTAATTAATTTTAATTATTAATTATAATAGTAATTATAATAGTAATTATAATAGTAAATTAAACTTACAGTTAAGTTTGCCATATGTGCAAATTAGCAGTGCTTTTCATACCTGTTTCGTTTCATTTCTGCCAAGCATGGAGAAGAACCTCATATTTCAGAGATTTTTTGTAAAATTAGAATTCAAAGGAGTGGAACACGATAGACAATCACTGTAAAATTAAGTGTTTTCTAACGTCAACATCACGTTTTGTAACGCATATTTATTCGGTATACGTTAAAATAACGTTATAAAACGTGGGTTAAAAATTTAGTTGTAAATTATGATTTATCTAGCGTATTAGTTTCGTTAATTTTTTTCTCATTTATTACGTAGAATAGTAGATGTTGAATTAACGTTGAAAAGATATGGTAATCAACGTACGGTAGATACATCGCATTTACTCATAGTATAAATCACGTCGTAAAAAGACAAAATTATTACATATTTATTTCACGTTTTAATTACGTTCATATTAAACTGATCGTTAAAAAACACGTTATACAAACTTGGTATAATTATGGTTGCTAATTCAACCAAAAAATAACGTTGCATTTTTCAACGAATAACGTTATTTCCACCGTAACAACGTGAAATTAACGTTGAATAAACGCTGGGATAGAATCCGTCGACTATAACGTTTTTACGCAATGTTATTATTTTGTAAACAAATTTAAGAAATTTTGGTATAAGATGAAGAAATTTGTTCATTTTAATTAATATAAATTCAAAGGAAATTGCTCGGAAATATTTAGGCAATTTGATTTTATACATGAACATGGCTTACTTACTTGAAAATTATTATTTTTTATTATTTCGTTATCTTGTAGGCAAATTTAAGAAATTTTGGTACCGCTGTAAAGAGATAGAAAAATCTTTACCGAATGAATGACAAAAATACTATACAGGGTGAGTTTTTAAGCGCTCTTTCTTCCATAGCTCATTTATAGAACGAGATAGAATTTTTTTCTTTCACAAGGACATTCTACCTATTGAGCACTATAACCTAAAATTATTTTGGTACTTACAGAGTGTTAGTAAAGTAATGGCAGCATGTAGCAGGATTTTTTTAAATGGAACACACTGTGTATTTTCTTATAAAAAGAAATAACAATCGATCCTCTAAACAGTAGCGCATAAAATATTTATATTTATTTAATCAACTAAGAGTAAATTAATATTTTATTGAAAACGGTCTGATTTTCAACTTCTCTTAAAATACTAACTGTAAACGAATCGTTTGTCGTACAGCAATAAAAATAGGTAGTGTTAGAAATTAAATTATATAATTATATAATTTTAAATTTTAAAATAATTTCAGGTTATAGTAGGGATGTGGGCTCAGAAATTTTTCAATTCGGAAATTTTCTAAAATGGGAGTTTTCCAGAAACTTTCTAAGTCATTACTTGTTGCTCTTGCGCAGTTTAACATAAAATCATTTATTAAATCGAGGAAAACTACCTTCGTTGTAACGTCTGACAATGAATAGGACAAATTTGAACATATTTGCTTATTTCTTAAACTTAAAACGCCCGATTCAATTTAGGCTACTGTCAGAGTTGGCCATTCAAGGAATTTACAGATTTACAGACGCTGTAAATTATTATATTATTATTATTATTATTATTATTATTATTATTATTATTATTATTATTATTATTATTATTATCATTATAAACAGATTGCCAATAACGAAACTTACTGTGTGTATTTCATGTGTTCCTTCTTTCTTTCTTTGCTTTGTGTTTGCAACTGGGTGAGTATTTAGACACCACAAACATCCGTGGTCCTGATGGAGTTCGAAAACCACACCACGGAATGACACGACTTTGCAAAGTCTGCTAAGCTAACTTTAACCATTAATAAGACACTCGACAGCCCTACTGTGTTCCTAATTATCATTTTCCAAGAATCTGATAAACCATCAATTCTTGGTTACGTTACTTGGTTACGTTACAATTCTTACGTGGTTACTTCAAACTGATTTGTAGTGTTTCTGCCACTCGCTGTGAATGTATTTCGTATTCACAATTTGTATTAATAAAAAATTAAACTTTTACCTCTTGTACACATTCCAATGGTATTAAACTGCCTTCACTCTCTAATCGCGTTCAAAATTGCCCAGCAAATTCGAAACTAATGTTTGAGCTTGCGAACGTAAAGTTTTATCTTGAACTGATATTATGACTAAAAATACATATGCAACTGGAACAAAAAAATTTACTTTTTATTATTATTAATGTTAATTTGTTATCTATCTCATCTGGTTCCGAGTCTTCGTGATCTAATCCGTCTGTCCACCTTTTCATAGAGTCGGCAGCGGTTCTAGTTTTCCATGGGCTGTCAAATTCTCCAACCTTCGCTACCTCATATCTTTCATGACTTAATACCCTTGACACTTCGTATGGTCCCTAATATTTGAAGTGCAACTTCAACCCTGGACCCTGTTGTGTTCTTCTGATTGCAACTAAATCACGGACTTGATATTGTTGTGGTTCCTTCCTCCTTTTATTAAAACTCTTTCTATTCCAAGCTTGCACTTTAGAAATTTGTTCAGCAGCTCGGTCTCGTAGCTCGTCACGTTCTTCGAGGAACTCTTGTAGCAACTCCTTATAAATATCATCAGCAATATTGGACAAACCTTTTAATCGAAGTGATGTTCCAAACATTGCTCTGAATGGGGACAATCCAATGCTCCTGT
Source organism: Dorcus parallelipipedus (assembly GCA_958336345.1). Taxonomy (NCBI): domain Eukaryota; kingdom Metazoa; phylum Arthropoda; class Insecta; order Coleoptera; family Lucanidae; genus Dorcus; species Dorcus parallelipipedus. Next base: position 41,876,455 of record OY284481.1, read on the forward strand.
ATGCAACAGTATTCAAACATTGCTGGGCACTCTCCAAATATTTGTACCATTGATCAGGTTTTGATGATGACAACTTGGTAAGTAACGGTATAATAGTACGGTTCACCCGTTCCACTTGTCCATTACCTCGTGGTATTCCTGTCGTTGTCAGCTGGTGCTGAATACCTTGTTCCTCACAATACTTTTTGAATTCACCAGAAGTGAATGCGGTCCCTATATCAGATATTATTCTCCTTGGATTTCCAAAGATTGCTGCCTGCTTCTGTAGCTTATCTACAACCTCTGCTGTGCTTGTCGTCTTTGTAGCATAAAGCCACACTGAACCTTTATCCAATGGGTTTAGCCAGCCTTCCAATTTCCCTACTTTTCTCTCGGCTAGTATGCAAGCTACACAATTTTTAATAACTTTCTCCACTTTAGCCTTCAAATCTGGAATCCAATAGTCCTGCCGAACTATTATTTCGGTCTTGCCAGCTGCAAAGTGTCCATGTTCGTGCACCTTCCGTATGACCTGAAGTTGTAAAGCACTCGGTACCACCAGCCTGAAATCGCCTGCAGCTTCGCGGTACAGAAGACCTCCTCGCAGCGAGAATTCTGGTAACTTTCCACACTGCACTTCCAAAATCAACTTCTGAATATGCTGATCTTCTCGTTGAGCTTTCCTCAACCTAGGTAGTAATCCTTCTCGATCGTCGTTGGTAACTGAGATCTCTGAAATCGGATTCTGACTCAACGTCCACGTGAGACGTTCTTGCTAGGGCGATGTACAATGGAATACTGAAATTCTTCTAGTTGTAATGCCCATCTCGCTACCCTCACACATAAATCTTTCTTGTTCATAGTCATTGTAAATGCCTTACAGTCTGTCACGATAGTGAACGGTGTTCCTAGCAAATACACTCGAAATTTCTTTAGGGCTTTGATGATCGCCAACACCTCCAACTCGTAACTGGTATACTTTTCTTCTTCCTGGCTAGTCTTCTTACTGGCATAATACACAGGGTGCATTTTACCATCGTCAGCATCTCTCTGCACCAATACCGATTTTCGATGCGTCGGTGTGTAGTTCTGTCTCCGTTCCAGCTTTGTACAACTTTAACACTGGTTCGGATATCAACTTTGATTTCAGTTGTCGGAATGCTTCCCGCTGTTCGAACCCAAAATTGAAATCGAATTTCCCACGCAATAGGTCAGTCAACGGTTGAGCTACCAACGCATAATTAGGTATAAATTTACGGAAGTATCCAGTTAAACCTAAGAAGCTTTGGAGCTTCTGTACATTCTTTGGTTCTGGAAGTTTCATAACAGCCTTAATTTTATGTGGCGATGGACTAACTACTCCATTTTCAACTATATTACCTAGGTATTCCGCTCTGGAGCATAAGAACTTACATTACTTACTCAATTTTTCGATACCTTCCTTATGGTCCACGGATGGAACAATAAGATCATCCATATAAACTAATACGGTGCCTTCTCTAATTAGATCTCTCAAAACGAAATTAATATACCTCTGAAACACAGCAGGTGAATTACACAATCCGAAAGGCATCCGTATAAATTCATATTGACCATCCGGTACCACGAAGGATGTGTATTTACGACTTCGTTCTGCAACCGGTACGTGAAAAAAAACATTTTCCAGATCCAGAGTGCTGAATATCCTAGCTCCCTGCAACTTATCTAACAAGTCATCAATTAATGGTAATGGGTACCTGTCTTTATACATTATTTTATTTAGAGCTCTATAATCGACACATAATCTATGTGATCCGTCTTTTTTCTTAACTAATACGATTGGACTAGCATACTCCGACATAGAATGTTTAATTATTCCCTCTTCTAACCACTCATTAATTTGTTTATCTACTATTTCGCGCTCTGATATTGACAATCTACGCGCACTTTGGTAAATCGATTTATCGTCTTTCAAAACAATATTCATGTCGATACCGACATCGTACTCATTTTGCGGATTATATTGCGAAACCATATCATACACGTTTTGTTTATCACTCGTACTACCGCCGCATTCGACATTCTCGGACAATAAATACTCCGTATCAATTTTACATATATCTAATATATTTTCTAATACCGTTCTGTTTAGAGGTTGTATTGTCACATTTTCTCCTGCTAACCTTAATTCAACAGTCTTTAAGAAATTAGCACCTAACAGCATATCACACTTTATCAAATTATCCGGTACAATATGTACATCAGTGACATAAATATTGTCATCTAACAGAAATTCTATTTTGATTTCACCTAAGGTTTGTATAACATTAGAGCCTATGCCTCTGAAATGTAACTTACGTCCGCTGAATTCAGGTGAACCTATCCGCGAATATTATTTTTCTTTTAACAGAGATATATCGCTACCGGTATCAATTAATGAAACTACATCTATATAATTTAACTTAACATTCTTTACATATTTTCCAGTCAAAGCTTCAATACAGATCCCATACCCAGAAAGCCAAACACATTGGAGATTCCTGTAGAAATGAACACCTTAAAATTCAGCTATTATTTACTTTCTTATTTTTTATGCACTGCACTGCTTTGTGACCTACTTCGTCATATATAAAGCATTTTCTTTTAGGACAAGCATTTTTAAAATGATCGAAATCGCCACACGAGAAGCATTTTTTATTTCCAATTGATTTTTGTTGACTGCCGCGCCAACTTTCGTTACTCAAATGATTGGAATAATTTTTCAACGTTTTGGTACTATTCGGCGGTGCTGTCACGGTTTTGGATTTTAACGAGACGTTATGGAATTTATTATTACTATTAGAGCTTCCGTTGAACTATACGTCCGGTATTCCCGCTATTATATACTCGCGTAACTCCTCCTGATCAGTGATCGGTATAGCGTTTGCGAGAATAATCTTATCATGTGCGTATTCCCTAAACACTTCAGGGTCCCTATACTCGAAATTGTGAGAAGGTGGCGATCCCATCTCTTATGGGACAAGTCACATCACAACGCTGTCTCTCAGCGGGAAAAAACTGTATTCTCGAATTATTGCGATGGGATATATCGTATGCGTTGAACGTGCATTCAATGTGCAACGTTGCCAACTTGATTGTGCTTCATTAGCCAATCACATTCGTTCTCTCGTTCGTCATTTGACACTGACAATATACAATATATGCTTTACCTACAGTGATTTCTTTGTACTTATTGTTTTGAGGGGTAAAAATTATTAGTTTGACTTATGAGGTAAATAAATGAACTGTTTTTAATACAATACAAAGAATATTTTATGCCCTAATGTAGTGAAATAGAACGGCAGCGGTCTGCTCCAATTACAAAGGCCCAACAGAGACTTATGACACAATTTATGGAAGAACATCCACAGCTTAAAAGTTATCAAAACCTACAATTAAAATATAATTTGGCAAAAATAATATTTTATTCTGACAAATATTATTATACTTTAGTTTCAATACTTAGTGCGGATGTTCTAGACGGATTCTGCATGTATGGGGTTACCAGCTGTATTACGAAACGAGTTAGCTCTTTAGTTAACTTAAAGTACTTCACAAATTTAACATCCGACAATTGGAATGCATCTTTTCGGTCTAAAAATTCTCGCCCCGGTTGTTGTTCCTGTTCTTCAGCGTCTTGGACATCATTACCACCATTAACATTTCTTCCTCGTTCATTTTTACAATAAATACACGCCAGTCACTATTGACAGCACACGGTGTTCTCTTGATTCCCACCAAGAGTTGTTCACATCCCTCAAAATTAAGAGATGGGATCAATCACGCGTTTCGAGAATATAGTCCGCAATTTTATCTCTTGTTTTCGCCAAACCCCGCCCACTTTCTCACGATTTTATCACATCGCATGATTCCAGTATAAGGGTCCAGAGGGTTTCCAAGTCCGTTGTTGGAATTTCTCCCGCGCGATTAATTTACTTGCTCTGTGCGAAAACATTTTCCGCCATTCTGTCAACAACGTTTCGAATGACATAAGAACAAATTCAGGTCTCGAGTTTATCCATTCTGACGCCCGTCCTTTAAGCTTCGTATTTAACAATAGCTTTGCCGAGTTATCGTCTAACTTATAAATATTCTTTAAAAAGTTTAATCGTCTAATCCAATTATCGCATGATTCCGCTTTACCATCAAAATAATTTATCGAATCCGCGATTACATTTATGCTAATACGCGATGTTTCATATAAATTTACAATCTGATCACCTGCGCTTACATTATTTGCACCTAACATTTGCGTACCGCTCCTTGGCTGCTCATAGTTGTTAATTAGCATGTCACTTCCTGCCAGTTCCGCCAGTTCTCTACGTGCTCGCTCACTGCTTTCCGCCACTCCTGCTGACACGTTGCTCACCGCATACCTGGTATTCCCTGCTAACACGCTTCTGCCCGATCCTTGCACGCTGCTCTCCGCCAACATGCTGTTTGCCACTGGCATATTAATCTGCGCCCGTAGTAACGCTACGTAAGCTGTTTTATTTGATGTTCGTTGTGCCTCTTCCATAACGCTGTCTTGGAACTCGGTTCCCTGCTCTATTTCTTTAGTTTCTGTACATTCTGCCAACCACGTACCTTCCGGATCTAGCTCTAATATTCTTCCCAACAGTTCGTGCTTATTTCCGGTCGTTGAATATCCCTTTCTTCGCAAAACTGTCTTTAATTGCATGACCGTACATGAACTCAAATCTGTCATTTCGTCACGCGTAATTTAAAAAGCCAATTGTACGTGTTACCTTCTTGATATATTCTTCTACTAACGAACTATCAACTTATTGTGACGTTTGCGGTCCCAGCCCGTCTGATGCGTCAACAACGACGCGCCTTAGACGAGAAGCTTCGATATCACGTCAACGATGATCCGAGACTTTCTGTCGAACGAGCGAGAATGTTCGCGAGAAACAACCCCGGCATATAAAAATGCACGCAGCCAAACGGGGGACAGTTGGACATTAATTAAGCAAGTGGACAGTTCGAAATTGAAGTCGCGTTATAAATATTCGCTCGGCTGTTAACATAAATTACTTATTAGTTTATAAATAAATTATTCTTAAGTTAGTGTTAATTAGTGTTACTTTTAAATAAATTAGATTATTAACTATTTCGTGTTTTGATTAAAATAAAATTAATAGAACCTTTAAAAATCGTTACATTATCCTTATCCCGGACGAGCCCCCAATTTGTAGGCTTTTTTACGTTTGTCTAGGTTTTTGTTTCAGATAATAAAATACTTCCTTCTGTTCCAGTTATTTATTTATATTTCCCAACCTACTACATCTACTGACACTTGGTGTCAGGTGCGAGGTTCGTGAAAACAAATAAACAATTAAAATTAAATTGAATTTAAACAAATTAGTTAAACAAAGTTCAGTGTCAAAAAAAAAAAAAAACAATGGCTTCAAGGAAAGTGTTGTTAAAAGAGTTAAACGTGACCGAATTAAAAACCGAATTAGAAGAGCGTGAATTGGAAATCTCCGGAAAGAAATCGATTTTGCAAGAGAGACTACACCAAGCGCTACTAGAAGCAGGGGAGGATTCGGAAGTCTTTCTTTTTGAAATCTCGGGCGGTCCTGGAGATTTAAGTAAGATATTAGAGGATAAATTAAAGGAACAATCGGGAAACTTCAAAGATGAATTGCAAAATAAATTAATGAAACAATCTGGAAATTTAGAAATTAAATTAAAGGAACAATCTGGAAATTTGGAAGATAAATTAAAGGAACAATCCAAAAGTTTCAAAGATGAATTGCAAACTAAATTACTGGAACAATCCGGAAATTTGAAAGACGATCTAGATAAGTTAATGGAATATTCTAGAAACACGGAAGAAAATGTGAAAATTTTAGAAGAGAAACTTGAAAATAAATTAATACAACAATCGACAAATCTGGAAACTAAACTGCTGGAACAATCTAGAAATTTAGACGAGAAACTTCTAGAACAATCTGGAAATTTCAAAGACGAACTGCAAATTAAATTGCTGGAACAATCTAGAAATTTAGAAGACAAACTTCGAGAACAGTCTGGAAACTTAAAGGATGAATTTCTAGAGCAATCAAAAGGGCTCGAAGATAAACTAGTGGTGAAAATATCAGAAGAGACAAGGAATCTGCAAGAAAATGTAGAAGAAATACTATTCCAGTAGGATAACAAAATTAAGAATCTCGAGCAAATCATGGCAGGGTTGCGAATGCTCGGGGATCCATCACCAGCCAACATACCAGAAAATAATGAGACCCAAACTGTGATAGGACCAGCGGAAATTTCTAAATTGAAAATAAAACCACCGACGTTCGATGGGAAGTCTTCTTGGCCCAACTACTTCAAACAGTTTGAAGCTGCAGCAAAAGCGAATGGATGGACGGCCAGTGAAAAAGCCACTTCGTTAATTGTGGCCTTGAGGGGGGACGCCATCGATGTGCTACAAATGATGCCGCTAGAGGAACAAGAAGACTTCAACAAGCTGGTGAACCGGCTGGAGATGCGTTACGGCCAGGCGCATCTGACCGACGTGTACCATGCGCAGCTGAGAAACCGTTACCAGAAATCCGGAGAGAGTCTTCAGGAATTCGAGGCTGATGTAGCGCGCCTAGCCCGGTTGGCATATCCTGCAGCTCCTGATGATTTCCTGCAATGTTTGACGCTGCAGACCTTCGTGGGTGGAATCCGTGATCCGGACAATCAGCAGGCATTAAGAATGGCCCACCCTAAGACATCCAAGAACGCATTGGCCTACGCCTTGGAATACAAGGCGACGAAGCAAGTTTCAAGAGGACACGTCAAGGTACGAGCTGCCATGGACTCCCAAGAAGAAGAACTCGCCAGCGTCAAGGTGCGATCTGCTGGAGAGGAGCGGCCCAAGGATAATACCACAGAGGAGGATATTCGCTGCATTGTGGAACAAGTCCTGAGGCGGAAGAATCCGCTGGTGTGTTGGAACTGCCAAGAAGAGGGACATGTTCGCAGGCGGTGTCCCAAGGCCAGGCAAGATCCTCCACGAAGGAAGCCACAGGGAAACTAAGCCGGGTCGGTGCAAAGGGGCAAACGTCGACCCGTATTCAAAGACCCCCAAAGACAAAAGCCACAAAAGTAATAGCCCTGCGGCGATTAACCAGCAGTGTCTTCGTGGATGCCACCATTGATGACATCCCTCACACCATGTTATTGGATACGGGTGCGACGAAGACTATCTTGAGGCCCGACGTTATCAAGTCATCAAGACGCACTAAGCCGACTAAATGGAGACTGAGGACGGCAACGGGAACATCAGCGACTGTCCATGGTGAAGTAGAGGTGACCATTACCATTGGATCGACCCCCATCAAACATCGTGCGCTGGTAGCAGAAATAGAGGACGAAGCGATTCTGGGCATGGACGTCATGTGTGCTCATGGGTTTCAATTGGATCTGAAGCGTGGCGTGATGGCGGTTAACAACGAGGAGTTGGTTCTACATCAACGAGAGGACGTGGCCGCTCGAGTTGTTCTCGCAGAAGATGTATTGCCTAGCAGAACCGAGGTTATAGTCGACGCAAACCTGAACGGCGCTTTCCAAGATGGGCAAGTCATTATGGTTGAACCTAACACTGACGATCAGAAGATTGGAAAAGGAGTTCTCGTTGGAAAAATATTGTTGACAGCAAAGAAGGAAATACCAGTTCGCCTAATGAATGTGAACTGTTTCCCTGTCAACATCAAGAAAGGTACGATCTTGGGAAGCTGTGCCATGGTGTCCTCCATCTCCCGTCAAATAGAAGCAAACGTACAACAAGAAACGAAGGTCGTCCGTTTGAATGGGACCAACATTGCCAAATTAGTTTTGAACAACTCAAACAGTACTTGATAAGTGCTCCTATCCTAAGTTACCCTCTCCCAGAAGGCAAGTTCATCGTGGACACTGACGCTAGCAATGTTGGTATCGGTGGCGTACTGTCCCAGATACAAGAAGGGCAGGAGAAGGTGATTGGCTACTTCAGTAAAGTCCTGTCAAAGCCGGAACGAAATTATTGTGTCACTAGAAGGGAATTGCTAGCCGTGGTAAAGTCCATAGAACATTTCTACAAGTACTTATATGGCAGACACTTTCTCCTGAGGACGGACCATGCCGCTTTAAAATGGCTCCTCCGATTCAAGAATCCTGAAGGACAAGTCGCACGATGGATCGAACGACTTCAGGAATACGATTTTGAAATCCAGCATCGGGCCGGAACTAGCCACAGAAATGCCGATGCTTTGTCGAGAAGACCTTGTGCCGAAGACTGTAAGCACTGTAGTCGGCTGGAGGAGAAAGTGGCCACGACTGCGAGGACGGCCATCGTAGACGACAAATGGCAAGGTGAAGAATTGCGACGAGACCAGGAGAACGATCAGGATTTGAAATTGGTGCTGGAATGGAAAAGTAGGGAGGCAAGGCCTACTTGGGAAGAGATAGCACCGTGTGCACCATCCGTGAAATCGTACTGGGCGCAGTGGGACTCCATAGTGCTGGATCATGGTCTTCTGAAACGAATCATCGAGAACCAGGAAGGCACGGAACAGAAGACACAGTTACTGATCCCCAAGAATAGGGTGCCGGAAGTTCTTTGGGAACTTCACGATGGAACTTCGGGAGGGCATCTGGGAATCAAGAAGACTATGGAAAAGGTGCGCGAGCGATTCTACTGGGTGAACTGCAAGGAAGATGTAAAGGACTGGTGTAGTCTGCGCAGCTAGTAACGGCCCCCACAGACGAGGCAAGGCTCCTATGAAACAGTATAACGTGGGAAGTCCTTTTGAGAGAGTTGCCATAGATGTAGCCGGCCCATTTCCACAAACGAATAGTGGAAATAAGTACATCGTCGTGGTGATGGACTACTTTAGCAAGTGGGTTGAAGCATACGCCCTACCAAACCAAGAGGCGATAACTATTGCTGAAGTCCTTGTCCGAGAATGGATCAGTCGGTATGGCGCGCCCATGGAGCTGCATTCAGATCAAGGGAGGAACTTTGAATCGGCTTTATTCAAGAACGTGTGTACTCTGCTCGGCGTCCGGAAAACTAGAACCACTGCACTTCACCCGCAGTCAGACGGAATGGTGGAAAGATTCAACAGAACCATCAACCGACATTTGTCCAAGGTAGTCTCCGATCATCAGAGAGACTGGGACACGTACATTCCCCTTTTTCTACTGGCATACCGTTCGTCCGTTCATGAAACAACAGGAGAGACACCAGCAAAAGTGGTATTTGGGCGAGAGTCAAGACTGCCCTGCGATCTGAAATTTGGCGTGAGGCCTGGCGAAATCCCTGCCGACGAAGACTACGTGAGCGGTCTACGCAGAAAAATGGACGACATTCACAATCGAGTTCGTCACAACATACAGACATCCAGCGACCGAATGAAGGAGCATTATGACATCAACGCTCAGAATGGGGGATACGAACCTAGAGCGCTGGTCTGGCTTTATAATCCTCAAAGACGTCGAGGTCTATCGCCAAAACTGCAGACATCTTGGGAAGGTCCTTACAAAGTGATGAAACGGATCAACGATGTCATCTACCGCATCAGGAAGATTCCGCATGGCAAACCCAAGGTTATCCACTTCAACCGAATGGCTCCTTACAACGGAGAAGAAAATGAGGGGACAGTACAACGGACGCAAGGTTCCGAAGTAAACTTCGAAACCTTCATGTTTCATCACGCCACAGGAAGTAAGGCGCGATTCGGAGTGACCACAGAGAGACAGCAAGACCTTTTTCAAGTGTCACCAGAGTACAGTCTGGCCCACTGTGTGGCAGAAGATCTAAGGATGTCCAAGGGGATAGCCCAAGTCTTCCGGAAGAAATTTGGTCAGGTCGAGGAACTCCTAAGACAGCACCCCATGGTGGGCAAGAGCCTGCAGATCATCCACACGGAGGCGGAACGAAGACGACACGTGTACTACTTAGTCACCAAGAAGACATCAAGCGGTAAGCCTGACTATCGCAGTATTTGGAGAGCTTTATGGAGCCTGAAGAGACAGTTGGTGGAAGACAAGGAGACGAAATTAGCCATTCCCAAGATAGGCTGCGGACTAGATGGGCTGGACTGGAGGGTCGTTCGCAGCATGATAGAAGTCATCTTCAACGGAACGGGAATTGAAGTTCTAATCTGCAGTCACCACCCACAGGCAGCTGTTGGCAGTAGGAAAACCGTAGACTGCTATTTCTTCCAGACCGGATGTTGTAAAGAGGGACCAGCATGCCGATTTCGACATTTTTCTTCAAGGCTATCACAAGGAACGTTCCGAGACGAAACGTTTTTAAGAAGGGGGCAGTGTGACGTTTGCGGTCCCAGCCCGTCTGATGCGTCAACAACGACGCGCCTTAGACGAGAAGCTTCGATATCACGTCAACGATGATCCGAGACTTTCTGTCGAACGAGCGAGAATGTTCGCGAGAAACAACCCCGGCATATAAAAATGCACGCAGCCAAACGGGGGACAGTTGGACATTAATTAAGCAAGTGGACAGTTCGAAATTGAAGTCGCGTTATAAATATTCGCTCGGCTGTTAACATAAATTACTTATTAGTTTATAAATAAATTATTCTTAAGTTAGTGTTAATTAGTGTTACTTTTAAATAAATTAGATTATTAACTATTTCGTGTTTTCATTAAATAAAATTAATAGAACCTTTAAAAATCGTTACATTATCCTTATCCCGGACGAGCCCCCAATTTGTAGGCTTTTTTACGTTTGTCTAGGTTTTTGTTTCAGATAATAAAATACTTCCTTCTGTTCCAGTTATTTATTTATATTTCCCAACCTACTACATCTTAAAAATTAATTACACAGCTACCTATAACAAAATACAGTTACACGAACACATAACGTTCCTAGATCAACTGTTGACTGACTAGATCACAATCCTTTTTAAAATTCCCGTCGCGTCTCCCGGACCCAATTCCTACAATATTAAATACAAAATTGGATTACACGAACATAAACACATATAGGTTATGACATGAGAATTGTCAAATCACGAGTCACGACCACAGTCATTGTTGAGTTCGGAAATTCACGCGGTGCCTGCTCGGAGTGAAAGGTAGAGTGAGAACGCAGCTGTTTTGATATACGTAAAAGTGAGACAAAGGTGCTCGAGGAGTGAATAGAGTGAGCGCGGAGGAATTACCGAACCCAGCACATACAGGCTGTTACAAATTTGAGGCTCACCATTGGGATCTCGGAAACGGTAAGAGATACGAAGTCGGTTAAATTGGGGCAAAGTTGCATATTTTAGTGCTGAACAATAATCTGTTTTGAAATATCTTCTACGATTTTTAGTTCTTGAAATATTTCCAAAAAACCGAGAAACGTAATTTTCTTTTTATTTTTTTCCGAAGTTATTATTACAGGGATCACAACAAAATGAATACATCCTACAGGCACTTTTTTGAGCTCTTTACGATGATATCATTAGATTTTACTTACAACGTTTCGTTTCGCTCTGACCATCATCAACTTCATTTTTTCTTATGGTCGCCATATTGGATTTTAATACCATTAAATAGATCTATTTTTTCTGATGATGATTTTTTCTCATGTATCACACATCCCTATTTAATAAAGTGAACTAACTATAAATGAAAGAAACTGTTGAAAATAACAGTGCAAAGATATCGAGGGCGTCATATCAGAAGGGCGTAAGCGCCATTATAATCCTATGCTGATACGTCCTTCTGATATGACGCCCTCGATATGATTTGCTGGGAAGACAAAAACAAAAAAGCTTTGATATGCCTTCGAAGTTTTATTTCGTAGGTACATTACGAAAGCTGAATTTAGTAAAATTTTCAGTTATAAAAATTACCGTTATAAATCAAGAAAGACGAAAATTTAAAAATTTATTACGTTAACAACAATAACTTAACATTAAACCAAATTTAATTCAAACAATATCCAGAAAAACGCTAAACACATAGAACATTGTCTAATAAATTAGATAGAAGCATTGCACTTGTGGATCTTTTCATAAAACTCAAAAGAAGTATGGAAGTTGCCTTAATGATGAGAGGAGTGAAGAAATATTAGAATAATAATAATTTAAAACAAAACAAAACGTTCAGAGAAGATATTCGAAATATCCTCCGTTCTTTTCTATACATAAATTTATTCATCGTCGAATGTTGTTAATAGCACGTTGAACGTCTCTTCTTCGTAGTGAATTAAAAGAAAGTAAAATTTTATTTCGTAGGTCGGCAATGTGGTTAATTTTTTAAAACTCCCCACAAAAAAAATCTAGTGGAGAGAGGTCCGGTGACCTTGCAGGCCAACGAACTACTCCCCTATTCCCAATCCACTGATTTGGAAATTGTTCGTTCAAATAATCACAAACAGCCCTTGCATTGTGCGGTGGTGCACCATCATGTTGAAACCATAATTCTGGAAGTCTCCTTAAATTAATATCATCCAAATATTCTTCAAATGTAGTTCTAAGAAAATTTAGATAACGTTCGGAATTTAGATTTTCCTCATAAATAAATGGTCCAATAATTTGATCTCCCAAAATTCCTGCCCAAACATTTAACCCAAATCTGACTTGATTTCGAACTGGCCTGTTGATTCTTGGATTTTCAAGCGACCAGACGTGTTCGTTATTTCGATTGAATAAACCATGATTTGTAAATTTATTTTCGTCCGACCAAATAATGTTGTTTAAAAATTTTTCATTCCTATTGAAGTGATTGCTAAGCCAGTGACACCATTCTAATCGTCTTTCAGTATCCCCAGGAAGTAAAACGTGCGATACGTGTACTTTGTAGCATTTGTAATTGTGTTTTTTCAAGGCTCTCCAAACTTTAACATGATGTGATAAAAGAACAAATTATAAAAGAAAATTGAAACAGATAAGGCAGTAGTTGATTAGATTTGTAATTAAATTATATATTTTTATTATTAACTTTATTTCCTGTAATATCTAGTTTCATACATTTTATAAATAACTATTAATTACTTTATTTCCTGTAATATCTAGTTTCATACATTTTATAAATAACTATTAATTACCTCTTCTAATATTTCTTCGTTCTCCTCATCATTAAGGCGATCTCCATACTTCCTTCGAGTTTTATTAAAAGATCCATGAAGTACAATGTTTTTATCTAATTTACCAAACGTTGTTCTATGTGGTTGGCGTCTTTCTGGGTATTGTTGGAAATAAATTTCGCTCGCTATTACTGAATTGCTATTGTTACCATAATAAATTGTTAGCATGTCACGCTTTTCTTCGTTGGAAAAATTCATTGTGATAAATTTAGACTAATTACAATCGAATAGTAAACAACACAAGATAGTACGAAGATGTGTCAAAATGTATTTTCTTTTTTGTCTTCACAGCAAGCCATATTTTCCTTTGCACTGTTATTTTCAACAGTTTTTTGCATTCATAGCTACTTCATTTTATTAAATACTTCATTTTATTAAATAGAGATGTGTGATGCATGTAGAAACATCAGAAAAAATGGATCTATTTAATGGTATTAAAATCCAATATGGCGGCAATAAGAAAAAATGAAGTTGATGATGGTCAGAACGAAACGAAACATTGTAAGTAAGATCTAATGATATCATCGTAAAGAGCTCAAAAAAGTGCCAGTATTTTCACATTTCAAGTCGTCAGCCACAGTAACTGGATGTCGCCCAAGTCGCCTACTTTAGCTGCGTTCAGAGATGTTTATATATTAGCTGGATTCCTAACTGCTATATACGTTCTCAGCGCAGCACAGTGGAACGATCATATGTGACTGGTCGGACATCGTTGATTTTTCAATAATAAATAATTTAGCGTTTTATTTCTACAAAATCATCACGTTTAAGTAATTTACACTGGGTTTCACAAACGTCACTTAACTTTAATCATTGATTAAGAATAATCATTCCTATACCTTCAACACATGTAACCATGGCAACGTTTACTTTTAACAGATGATTAAATTTAAGTAACGTTTGTGAAATCCACCATAGGTGTTACAAAATTACAACTTAGTAAAATTTATTTATGACATCAAGAAACTGTCATGTGATGATGAAATGAGGACAGAATTAAGGCACACTGTGCGATTATTGTTAATTAGTAAATTATTTTCTTTAATGAAAATTGAAAAGTGTTTTAAATGAAATATAAATATATTAAAGAAGTCACAATTTAAGAGAAACTATATTATTATAAAAGAACAGAGATTTAAATGACAATTGTAGGTAATAATTATAGGCTACGAAAGCAGTCATTACTGAAACGATACGATGACGATAAGTATACAGATAAAAGTATGTGTAAAATTGAAAAAAATAAATTAGTAATTTTACATGAAAACTAATATAATTTTTTTTAATGCGAAATTTACATACAATGTAGGGTATTTAAAACACCTTCATTAATTTATAAGGTAAATTCCTAAGTTTTTATTAAATTTTACGAAAAAAAATTCTTATTATACAGTTATAAATATGTATACTTGCGCATTAATGTAAATTTACTGTAATTATCGGCGGTCACTAGCAACCATCGATAATCACAATAAATTTATACAAAAACTTACATCAATGTAGAAGACTTATTTAAAATGGCTATACATATGCGTCAGCAGTTGTTAATGTAACTGACTATGTTCTGAATGACTAATTAACTTAGAAATCTATGAATTTTTTTTCTTAAATTAAGCTGTGACAATAAATTTATGTTAGTATTAAAGCTGCCGATATTTATTATTGAATGGGTATGTACAAATTAAATGCAAATAAAATCCAAGTTGCAGAAAGTAGCAGCTAATTTATGTATCAAAATCATCCTTATAGAGTCTACTTTTAGAGAGTATTATTGGTACAGCGGGGAAATGCGAGGCTTTTAAATAAAGCATGTTTTTTCATCCAAATGAAAATAAAAATGCGTCTTTGCAATTGAGCGCCAATAAAAATATTAAATATAGGACCCGAATGTCAGAAATCGATTTAATTGGATAGGAAACTATCTGACAAAGAATATATAACTAAAAAAACACATAAATATATTTCAACTTTGAAAGAAAAAATTTAGAAAATGTCCATTTCAAATAAGCCAGTTTGTGAATTAGCAGGCAAGGGTCACTTTGCAAGCGTGTCCTTATTTGTACAATCATCGCCTTGCTACAAAATTTATACATAACATGTAAAATATGTTCAGGAATGATAATAATAAGTTATTACATTTAAATTGTAACTTTGGATTTTTGTCAGATGTCCGATCTATTACATTGAATCGTTCCACTGTGCGCAGGAGTGAAGCCTCAAGGTCGCCCGGCAGCCATTTGTCGGACGGGTTAAGTTTGAACTTAACGCTCAGACAAAACCATTAATTTTAGTACTTTAAAAATTGTGAAATGAATTAATAGTATTGCAGGGTCCATTCTAATATCCTGTCGAATATCTTTTACCTATAGTAACTTAAGTATTTTAATCAAGAAAAAGTATATTGAGTGCAATTCGTGCGGACGCGCACATTTCATTTCTTATATTTTTGTAAAAAGTTTCGGTTTTTCGAATGTAATTTATTTATTCTGTGTGGCATATACGAAAACTATGTTTGCTCGTTGTATCCTGCTAAAAAATATTTTTAAGCAGCACATTTCTTTACCTTGTCACCAGTGTTGGGCAAGTACACGAATCTTTAACTCGAATTTTGTACTTAAGTACAAAAGTACTCTTTTTTGAGTACTTGTAAGTACTTTTCGTTTGGAGGACTTAATACTCGTACTTGTTGAAAACATTAGAGTATACTCGTAAAAAGTACTCGTCAAGTTGTGACCTTTTTACGAGTACGGGATTCCCGAATTTTCTTCCATATTTATTCTCCCTCCACTATTT
The DNA here is from genome assembly GCA_958336345.1 of Dorcus parallelipipedus. Taxonomy (NCBI): domain Eukaryota; kingdom Metazoa; phylum Arthropoda; class Insecta; order Coleoptera; family Lucanidae; genus Dorcus; species Dorcus parallelipipedus. The sequence continues at coordinate 41,892,320 of OY284481.1, forward strand.
CACGTCCGCTGATCGTTGAAAGCTGACTCCGATTGGCGAGTAAATATATACCTATACGAATTAAAAAGATATATAAGATATATATATATCGTTAGGAATGGAAATATTTTTATTTGTTTTGTTTGATTGAATTAAAGCTGTTGTCTGATTACAGAAAAGATTTTTTTATACTGATCTGTATAATTAAAATATTGGTATTAAGAAAAAATTAAATGCAAATTTTTAATTAACATAGTATAATTTTAATAATAAATACGAGTACGAGTACTCGATTACTCGAATTTCTGATGTTTTTTCGAGTATTACTAGTACCATTGCTTCTAGTACTTATACTTTTTATCGTTACAATACTTACGAGTACCGTACTTTTAAGTAAAATTTATTGATACTCGTACTCGAATTTCCGCAAGTACTTTTTTGTAGTACTCGTCGCAGGACTGCTTGTCACTCATTTCCGCTGGTCTAGAATATAAGGCATGCAAACATTTTGATACGAGGTATTTTTAGTTATATTTATTGAATATTACTCATGGGGAATCTCTCAGTTAATTTAATTTATTCCTTTACAGAAGTATATTTTTTGTAGGAAAATAGATTATTTTGTTTTATTATTCCCGTCATGGAATGTGCAGATAAGCTACTATATGCAAACATAGTTTTATACTTACATAAACAAAAAACTTTGCAAATGCAATAAAATTTCATTGGGAAATGTTTACCCAAATTAAAATAATTGAACAATAAATTAACAAAGAAACGTAACTTAAATTATAACTTAAAAATTATACCTATAGTTATTGTAAATAATGAGAATAGTATTTTGGATTATGGCAAGAATAGTACTTGTACGACAAATAAGATAAATAACATCTTTCCTCCAAAAGGCCACCTATATATTGGAGTATAACAAATTAACTACGAGACTCTGCATGAGATTTAATTAATTTAATTAATAAAGTACATTTTAAAAGTAACTAAAAATACTTGGTAAGTAACAAATATTTGTGCGCCTTATATTTGACATCATCGGAAATAAGTGATAAAGTCATAGAAATATGGCTCTTAAAAGCAATTAAAAAAATAGTTCGAAAAAACCGGAATTTTATACAAAAATATAAGAAATTAAATGCGCGCAATTGCAGAAATTTCACTTATTAATAACTAAAAAATTCAAACTGCTAGGTACAAAATACAGAATGGTATTGGCCATACTATTAAATAATATAATAATATAAATAAACTTTCCCGAGCGACAAATGGCTGCCGCAGGCTACGTTCCGAGCCGCTGCTTAGGCATCTAGTTATACCGTGATTTTATTTTAACACGAAACATTGCTGTTCATATTACTATGGAAACTAATTCCAATTTTTAAAAAAGTCGTTGCGATCGTCGTCGTTAGGGTTTCGAATGTCATATCAAATCAAATTTGTCCATTTTAATTTGGAACATCTGTCAGGCGAAGAAAGTTAGTGAAAATGTATCAAGATCAGGAAGAATTACCTCTGGACAAGTAACTAATGCAATTAACAAATTTTATAATCGCTTAGGATGAGGATGGAGGTAAATGAAGCATGTGCATGGAGGTAAATGAAGATATTTTTGAAAACTTGTTGTTTGTTTTGATTTAAAGAATTTCTGTTTTCTTTATGTTTTAAGTTTACTTATATTAAACAAAAATAAACTTATCTAGTGTAATTGAAAGAGTCGCTATTATTTTGTAGTACAAGTATGTACCTATATCGAAATCACTAATAACAGAACAGATTCATGACAGCTGTCATCTCACGTTCTATTTCAAAAAGGACAGTTTAATTTACAAATTATAAATGTTGCTATGGATTCTCAGATTCGTACGTAACAACCAAGTACAGCAATGTTTCACGTTAAAACAAATTCACGGTATATTAAAATCTCTGGCTGCGTTCTTTTATTTAATTCCGTTCACTCTATTTACTCTTTCACACTTTTCTCTCACTTTAATTTGTATCAAAAGAGCTTCCCTCTCGTTCTATTTTTATTCCAACTCTATACGGAGTGATTAAACAAACGCAGGAGTGCGTTCAAAAATGACGCACCCCGGGGTAAGAGTGATACCTAGGCGAACCTCAAGCGTTCAAAAATGAATTAAAGGAAACTCCCTAAGCGTTCAAATAAAGATTCGGGCGCACACTTTGAGTGCACTCCTCGTTCCTCGGTCGCGACAGGGAAAAAATTTACCGTCATGCGCAATGTGAAGCAAGCGTTGCTTCTGCCATATATCTACAGCCTATGAAAACTATTAAAAAAATAAATTAATAATTATTAACAAAAACACTTAGATCTAGTTTTCAGTTCACGGTTACCCAAAATATTTTCGATTACTTAATTTTTTATTTCCGTTGTAAATTCTGTTAAGTAATCAAAATATTTTATTAACCGTTAAATACTAAAAACTACTAAAATCACTGACAGTGACGACTGATAATATGTCCATTTAACTATAATTATCCTCACATGACACACCACATGCACCCCAAGCGTTCATATATTTTAATAGAGACATGAAGTCGAAACAGTGTTGCCCATGACTACGAAATTCAGAGATCATAAAGGGAAAAAAGGATTCCTTATGGGCGTGTTTTTTAATTACTCAAACAGCTGTTTGAGCGTTCGAGTAGACGAAAAAGCGTTTTTTAATTATATTCGAGCAACGAAAGTAGCGTTCGAAAAATCCACAAACTGTTCGAGCTAAGTGTTCGAGCTCCGCTAGCATGCACCAAGTGCCGAGGTAGTGCAGCAAAGTAGAACAGTGAACATAACCTAACAACGTCATGTATGTATGTTATGTACAGCAAGCACCAACTGATCATTTTTTTAAGCGTTTTTTAATTGTAGAATCGAGCAAGTTCTCGAACTATCTGACTGCTTGTTCGAACACATTTGGCTCGAGGAATTGGTGCATTTAAAAAACACGCTCAGTGTTTTTGGCCAAAATCTAGCGAAATTTGAACAAAATTGTTCAAAAAAAGGATAAAATATTATTTAAATAAGAGAAATAAGATATTATTAAAAAATATAAAAGTACCAAGAATGGCAACGTGACCTCCGGCTGCGAGAAGTTAAAGCTGTTTTACAAATCAATCGATTGGCATATAATAAAAAATCACATATACTTCATATTACAATAAAATTAGACGGAATTAAAAATAATTCTGTTTTCTACATTAACCAACATTCAAATACATATACAGGGTTAGTTAAAAGTTTGGAAACGGTCATTTATTGTCGTTATTATTCATTTTAGGAAATTATGTTCTTATGAAAGTTTTTTAGGAAATGTTTATCTACAATTGAGAATAATTGATTTTTTTTTCTTCAATTGTTTTTGAGTTATGCCTATCTGCGTAATTTTTTTAAATGGATACTTGTTAATTTTACTCTACCGTCCGGTAGAGTATTTTTTTCTCTTCACAATAGCATTCTTGTCTTCTTTTTTAGAATTGAGGAGTTTCTGAAAAAAAAAACAATATTTCAAGTATTCATTTCCCGTCGTGCATGCTTATTAGCGCCAGGTCAGGTACATCTAAGTAAGCGATAAACAAACTCGAGTGAGTAACTTTATCAGTGGTTATTGTTTACGTCAAATTCAATTGTGCAATTGACTGCTGTTAATATTAGCAAAAAAATTTCCTAAAAACTTTCATAAAGAACATAATTTCCTAAAATGAATAATAACGGCAATAAATGACCGTTTCCAGACTTTTAACTAACCCTGTATAAAAACAACTTATGTAAGTTTGATTACCCTGAACATATTTCTGTTTTCTCGATTCATTTTAGCATTGTTTAATATGTTGTATGAAGTAGATACTGTTATCATACGTGTTAATAAATTTATGTTATGCTATGATGGACTCTTAATGGCTATAAAGAATACCTCTCAACAGGTTATGGGCCCAGAGCAGTGTCCGCATTAGTGAGTACTTTGATAGTGCCAGTAAAACTAGAACGATTAAAAAAATTCTAATAAAAAAATTAGACTGACAGACTATAAAAAATAAGGTGTTTCTGTGAAAGATGGCCACTAGGAATGAATTTATGGATCTCTCACAAGTGGAAATCCTATCGGGAAATAATAACTTCGCTATGTGGAAGTTCGACTTATTTGTTCTGCTCAAAGCTGCCTCTCTACAAGACGTGGTTTTGGGAAAAGAAAAAATTGCTGAAACTGATTCGGAAGAAAAGAAAAAAAATTGGATGCTGAGTGACGCGAAGGCACAGAAAATGATAGTATTTACAATAGACAAAGTAAATAAAATACGTATCATGAACTGCGAGACCTCGTCAGAAATGTTTAAAAAACTCAGGTCCTTATACGAGTCAGACGTGACTCAACAAAAAAACTCAGCCTTAGAAAAGTTCTTTAAATTTGAATTTGTTTCATCTGAAGGAATGGCTGCGAATATCAGTAAAATTCAAAACATCGTTTTTAGCGTTAACTCAATCGAAAAGAAAATTGACAACGAAATGATCATGTCAAGAATTTTGACAGTTTTGCCGGACAAATATTTACATTTTAGAAGTGCATGGGATTCTACTCCGAATGATGAGAAGACCGTAGAAAATCTAATGTCGAGACTTTTGAAAGAGGAAAAGCGAAGCAGTTCTGACGTGGACACAGTGACATCTTCGGCATTTAAAACTACAGAACGGAAAATAAAATGCTTCAAATGTGAAGGTAATCATTATGCTCGTTCATGTCCAAAAAACAAAGAACAAAACAGAAAAGTTAAAAAATTCTCACCCTGTCCAATTTGTAAAAAGACCAATCAGGTGAGAAAGATTGTTTCTACAGGAAAGCAAATGAAGATAAAAAGAAACGACCCAAAGAAAAAATCTCGTTCCTGGCTCATTCATGGCTTAGTATGGGAAATAATGAGTGGATTTTAGATTCCGGTTCAACATCTCACATGACAAACAATGAAAATTTTTTGCTTCAAAAGGAAAATACGTCAATAAAAATTAAAACATCGAAAAAAGGTGACTGCATCGAAGCCAAGAAGATCGGAACTGTAGAAACGCAAGATTGTGTGCTAAAAGATGTTCTTTATGTACCTGAGCTGACTACAAATCTTCTGAGCGTCAACGCTGTAACCAGAAATGGAGGTGAGGTGAAATTTAGTAATGAACAAGTTGAAGTAAGAAAAGATGACAAACTTATATTTCACGGAAAGAAAGATGATGCAGGTCTCTACACCATTAAAATTAATGCCAATAATGAGAAAAACGATGAAACTCATTTAACTTCTCAAGATGCGTCAACTTATGAAGATTGGCATAGAAAACTTGGCCATTTGAGTGCAGAGAAAAAACTTGCTAAAATGTCATACGGAATAAATATACATCTGAATGACAGACAAACAACGTGTGAAACTTGTCAAAACTCCAAGCAAACTAGAAGTCCCTTCAAGAACGAACGATTAAGAGCGAAGAGACCTCTGGAACTTATCCATTCAGACGTAGGCGAAGTTGAATGTAGAACATGGGATAACAAAAAGTATTATATTACTTTTCTTGATGATTACACTCATTTTACTATGGTGTACCTTCTCGAGAAAAAGAGTGATGTCCCGAAAATTGTGGAATATTATGTGAGCGAAGTGGAGGCTAAGTGTAATAGCAGAGTCTCGAAATTAAGATGTGATAATGGAGGTGAATACCTGTCGCTTAACTTCAGGAATTGGTGTAAAGAAAAAGGAATATTTTTGGATTACACCATCCCTTACACTCCTCAGTTGAATGGCAGAGCTGAGAGACTTAAGAGGACATTAATGGACAAAACGAGAGCCTTATTATTCGATTCTGGTCTCGAGAATAAATTTTGGGGTGAAGCTCTTTATACTGCTACATATCTATTGAACAGAAGTCCTTCATCAACAATTTCATGTACTCCAGCTGAATTGTGGTTCAATAAGAAACCAGATCTCTCTATTCTAAGAATATTTGGATGCGTCGCTTATGCTAAAAACACCAGAAGACTAAAAAAGCTTGAAAAACGTTCAAGAAAATGCATATTTGTTGGATATGGCCTAAATGGTTACAGACTATGGAATCCAGAAAAAAGTCAGGTAATGATGTCTAGAGACGTTGTATTTAATGATACTGATGTTAATAAAAATACAAAACTCACGGCCAATACACACAATGTGATAAGTGAGTTTGGTATCCCTGAAGGAGATGAAAGTGATAAAATTACTGACCATGTACACAGTAATGCAGAAGACTCTGAAGAAATTTATGAAGAAGGATCTGCAGCAGAAGAATTAGGCAGAGGAAAAAGAATCAAAAGACTTCCATCTAAACTGAACGACTATGTGTTACTTACCTACAAAGAAGCGATCAACGGAGAAGAAAGTGAAAAATGGAAATTAGCCATAGAAGAGGAAAAAGCAGCTCTTGAAGAAAATAATACTTGGAAATTGGTAAACCGAGAAGAAGCAAAAGGTAAAAACATACTTACAAGCCGTTGGATTTTCAAAGTGAAAGACGATGATCGCTACAAAGCCCGCCTTGTCGTTCGAGGTTTTCAACAGCAAGAAGGAATAGATTTTGATGACATATTTAGTCCAGTAGTCGGTAGTGATGCATTAAGAGCAATGTTAGCTTACGGTGCAAAAATGAATTACCATGTAATGAAATTTGACGTTAAAACCGCTTTTTTATATGGAAGAATTAATGAAGAAATATATATGACTTTACCTGAAGGTTTCGAAAATAATCAAAAATTTGCAAATTAGAGAAAGCATTGTCTGGTCTTCGACAAGCACCAGCTTGTTGGAACAGAACTCTTTCGGAACTCCTGAACAAAGAAGGTTTTACACAATTGAAAACTGAACAGTGTGTTTATGCAAGTCAAAATCATGATATTTTTCTCGCAATACACGTAGATGATGGGATCATTATTGGAAGCAACAAAGTAAAAATGCATGAATTAATTGAAAACCTTGAAAAGAATTTAATAATGACTGTAGAAGAAAATCCAAAGATGTACTTAGGAATGAATCTGTCTATAACCGAACGAGAATTTAAGCTGACTCAAGATCATTATGCAGAACAAATTGTAAATAAGTACAGAATGGTGGACGCCAAATCAGCAACAACCCCAATAACGACCGAAAAAAATGTACACCAATTCCAATGCAGTAAAGAAAAAGATGTAAAATTTCCTTATCGAGAGGCTACAGGAAGCCTTTTATATCTTTCAACTAAAACTCGGCGAGATTTAGCTCTAGCTGTAAATCTCATTGGAAGGCATGTAGAAAATCCAGCACAAGCAGATCTACTAAATCTAAAAAGGACGCTAAGATATGTTAAAGGGTCTACAAATTTAGGTATTGCTTACCTACGAAAAAATGACAAAACTGAAAATATTATTGCTTACTGTGATGCAGATTATGCTGGGGATACTGAAACTCGGAAGAGCACGACAGGATTTGTTATATATTATAATGGAGGCCCAATTAGTTGGACTTCTAGGAAACAACCCATTGTTGCAACCTCCTCAACAGAAGCTGAATATATAGCAGCAGCAGAATGTGCAAGAACTCTAATGTACCTCAAAAACTTTTTAGAGGAATTAACAGGAAAAAGTTTTAAAACACAGCTTAGCGTAGACAACCAAAGTGCCATCAATCTTATAAAGAATGGAATACTTAACAGAAGAAGCAAACATATAGATGTTCGTTTTCATTATATAAAGGAAAAAGTTCAAGATAAATTGATTACTATAAAATATTGCCCTTCTGAAGATCAAATTGCAGATCTATTTACCAAACCCTTGAACTATAATAAATTTAAGAAGTTTCAGACTAAACTTGTAGCATAATAACATTTTTTTTAAATTAACATATTTTGCAATTGCACTAAGCAGAATTCGAATAAACATAATTGAGGGGGTGTGTTGAATATAATAATTATGTTGGCTTTGGTAGATAGAAATGCAATGCATTGATTAATACATAAAAATACAGGGATATTCACATAAACCGTTCGTTAAAAGTTTTCAAGGTTGCAGTTCACGTAGATATTTGAAATTTAAGGAGCAAGGGTTTTCCGTGGAGATCTCTTTAAATTAAATAAAATTGCCTTTGTATCACTTCCGGTTGTACCGGAAGTCGCTATCAACTCGCTTATTTTAAATGGAATGCTATATTTTTTATCACGTTTTTGAATTCTACATGTAAAAATATGTTAAATTGCAATACATTTCCCTATCTCTAAAATGCATCATTTTTGAGATATTTTGAATTTTCTTAGAAATTTGGATTCTGCAATCTGATTTTCAAAAAATTATAACACAGCTGTTATTGAAGCAATTTTATTTGTAATAGCTAATATTGTATTTGAAGCTTTAAGGTTCTTAAAAATTCCATCAGCATAATCTATTAAGCTACAGGGTGTCTAAAACGCACCGCTCCACTCGAAGATATTGAAACACAGAAAAATACTTTTTTTCAAATGGAATGACCGATATTTTAATGCACCATTGTATGTGGAATTAAATGCTGCGTCGAACTGTACTAGCATTCCCTATACCTAACTTTAACAGTTTTTGAGTTATGAAACATTTTCGATTAATTCAAAGAAAATTACAATTTTAATAGGTCAAATATTTTTAATTTTATTAAGATAGCATGGAAATTATAACAACGATTACTGTTACTACAAATTTTGTAGTCAACCAAAGAAAATAGAATTTGGCAAGTGGAAATTCATTAATTTTAATAGTTCTTTAATCATCCTTCTCTTAGGACGCTTGTGATCTTATAAAACGAAAAAGTATGAATTTCATTACTTTAAATTGAAGAATAAAATAGCTGCTAGTTTGCAATTCTCTGGATTAGCGTGAAAGTATTTTAAAACCATTGTCTAATTATCTTCGTTATTTGTTACTGATCTTCGTACATTTTATTTTTCCAAATTGTATAAAGTTAGGTTCAAACTTTCCAAACTGTGTTTTATTCATAGGAGACAAGAGGAGTACATTTGATTGAACACACATTCTCTGCTCTGAACAATTTTAGATCATTCTTCATGAATTTAAAAAATAGATTTAAAATATCAGCGTTTGAGTAATTTTGATTTTCATTCTCAAATTTTTTTTGCTTTTGCTTAAAATTTGTAGTAACAGGAAACGTTAAATGCAATTGTTTGTTGTTTTCATAACTATATCAACAAAATTAGAAATATTTAACCTAATAAATGTCAATTTTTATGTATTAAACCAGAAATATCTTATAACTGAAAAACTGTTAAAGTTAGGTATAGGGAATGCTAGTACAGTTCGACGCAGCATTTGATTCCACATACAATGGTGCATTAAAATATCGGTCATTCCATTTGAAAAAAAGTATTTTTCTGTGTTTGAATATCTTCGAGTGGAACGGTGCGTTTTAGACACCCTGTAGCTTAATAGATTATGCTGATGGAATTTTTAAGAACCTTAAAGCTTCAAATACAATATTAGCTATTACAAATAAAATTGCTTCAATAACAGCTGTGTTATAATTTTTTGAAAATCAGATTGCAGAATCCAAATTTCTAAGAAAATTCAAAATATCTCAAAAATGATGCATTTTATAGATAGGGAAATGTATTGCAATTTAACATATTTTTACATGTAGAATTCAAAAACGTGATAAAAAATATAGCATTCCATTTAAAATAAGCGAGTTGATAGCGACTTCCGGTACAACCGGAAGTGATACAAAGGCAATTTTATTTTATTTAAAGAGATCTCCACGGAAAACCCTTGCTCCTTAAATTTCAAATATCTACGTGAACTGCAACCTTGAAAACTTTTAACGAACGGTTTATGTGAATATCCTTGTATAGTATGTCATGAAAAAATATAAACAATTATGTATGAAGTAGATACTGTTATCATACGTGTTAATAAATTTATGTTATGCTCTGATGGACTCTTAATGGCTATAAAGAATACCGAGATCGGTTATTTCACGGTACAGATGGAATAAAATTAGAGTAACTACGAAGTTATTTTGACACATATAGAAAAGAGAAAAAAGCACGAAAAGAGTAAATAGAGTGATCGAAGTTGAATAAACGCCCATACTGACAACCCTGGATTCGGGGGGTGAAGAATAATGACTTAATGACTCTTCTCCGTAATTATCCCTTCTTACTCGTAGCGCAATTTTTAAAAGTTAATGTAAATGGGTGATTAACGCATGAAAAGAAAGTAGAAATATTCGATTTATTAGGCAAAAGGGGTCCGGTCCCTCATTAAATTTAGAATAATTATAATTACATTGCAATTCCCATTTACTTAAAAATTCGGAGGAGGGCTCTTGAGCTTAGAACTGTGCAAGCATGTGATATTTCCGTAAATTACCCTAATAGAAATTAAAGACCTGAACTAGCTTAATATAGGGTATATTGATAAAAAGAAAAAGTTGGTCTCCCTCGGAAGGGTCACATTATTACAACAAATTATTCCTGACGATAAAAATTAACAGTTCACCTACCGTTTGCTTGGTGAAGGGGAGAGAACCCAGCAGCTGAGGTGTCTGGGACTTGATCCCGGGGGCGGAAGCTCAACGGCCCTTTTCTTGGAGAGGAAGGTTCGGCGCTTGGCACACTCACACACACAACACCCGTATATTATGTTTAATTCATGAGGGCGTTAAGCGCGATTCGTATTGAAAGAATAAAAATTTTTCATACAAAAGGAAAGCGTCCGAAACACAAAATAAAAATGAAACTCTAGTTAATTAACGGGAGAGAATATCCGATCTTTTCGGAGGGAAGATGAACATTAATTTTCATTTTTCCAATTCCTTCCCTCCGCGAGGTCTTTATCTCATTTTTAAATATAAACAAACTCCCCTTAGGAAATGCTGGCCTCTCTAGGCCAATCGAGCAAGTTTTAATTAAAACGCAAATTTTGGGCACCGAAGTAACTAAAGTTGCCTAACGTTGGGGTATAGTTTCAAGCGATTCCTTCGCCCTTATCTGGACCCCCAGGTCGACTAATCTTTTTCCCATACGTGTAATTTGAGCCGGCGTTAATTTTGTTTATTTTAAACGTTATCTTATGGCACTTAGAGTGCTGTTTTGTCTATCGCGCTTGGGAACCTGTTTACATTAAGATTAAGTTAACATTCCTTTCGCTCGGTTCATTTGAGAATTAAATTTTGTTAATAGTTAGGGCGAAAACTTTTGGCCGTTTACAATAGATGACACCACAGTGACCACACCACTACAGTCACTAAATAGATACAGTACCACAATACATATGCTCAATGTGTAAGACAAAGAAACCACGTTTTTGCACTAAAATGGCCGATTTTTGTAGTTATTTTCTTTCCGGCAAGTTTAAATGGCCGACTTTTCTAGTGATTTTCTTTCCAGCATGTTTAATCAAACTTAACACCTGTCAAATAAAAGGTTACAATGCCCAAGCGTGTCGTTGTTAGCCTTAGACATTTAAATTTCCCGCCAATATTTTGCACTAAAATGGCGACTGTTTGCGGTACTGTAATTATTTAGTGACGGTACACACCACAAATCACATATAGCGTTTTCGATTCATCTCCACCTGTTGCACTCAGTGTATTTGCATCTTCTTTTAACCTTATGTCATAATACGAGATGAAGATACTCTGAGAGCATACTAGTGAAAACGCTAGTAGTATAAGGTCTATTTCGATAGCTCTACACTTTTTACACTTTTAACACCTTTACTCTATTTTTCTCACTCCTACTTATGTTATGTCATATACATCGCACTCTCTCAGGAGCGGTTGGTGCAAAAAGCGTAGAAAAGCGCAGAACTATCGAACAAACCTATATATAGATGCGAAAGGTCCATATTAACTTTTGAAACATAAATACAGAACCACTTATCGACTGTGGGGAAGCACTAGCACGAACTCAGCGGGAAATTTAAAAGACAAAAAGTCGGCATCAAATGGGAAGTTTTTATTTTTGATTTTTCGAAAAAAAAATTTTACGGCAATAATTTGTGCTTATCTGAACACCTGTTTAGCCCCTACTAGATATACCGAGTGATTTTTACTTAGAAAATAGCGTTTTTCGAAATTGCCAAAATCCTAAAATTGTTATTTCTTGGAAATTAATAGAAATTTCAACGAGACCTTTTTACTGTGTATTGGTTTTAGCTTACTGAAGAATTTCAAGGCCAGAGAATAACGCATTTTTCTTTAAACCGAATTGAATTTTTCAATTTTTGAACTTTTCATAAAATTTCTCATATGAAAACTTAATTTTAAATTTCAAATCATTTTATTTGTTGCTTTAGATATTTTTTTATTTACCGAAAAGTAATTGTACATAATCGCAACGTTTTTGATGCAATATGCTTTTGAGAAGAAATATTTTTTATTGATAATTAACATGTGTTAGAATGTCTTCTAAAAACTCTAATCTACTCCTATTAATGAAGTCCTGTCACAAAAACCCCTAATGTTCTTTTACAACGACCTAAATTTTCGATAACTTTACCTGACACTAAAACAAGCCGTCTCATAAACTATATAAGGAAAAACTCTCCTCATTTAGGTCGTTGTAAAAGAACATGTAGGGAGCTTTTGTGACAGGAGTTCATTAATAGGAGTAGATTAAAGTTTTTAGACGACATTCCAACACCTGTTAATTATCATAAAAAAATATTTGTCCTCAAAAGCATATTGCATCAAAAACGTTGCGATTTTGCGAAAAGTTCAAAAATTAAAAAATTCAATTTTTGCCGAAATTAAAGAAAAAAACGTTATTCGCTGGCCTTGAAATTGTTTAGTAAGCTAAAATTAATACACATTAAAGAAATCTCGTTGGAATCTTGATTAATTTCCAAGAAATAACAATTTTAGGATTTTGATAGTTTCGAAAAATGCTATTTTCTAACTAAGTAAAAATCACTCGGTATATCTGATCGGGGCTAAATAGGTTTTCAGACAAGCACAAATTATTGCCGTAAAAAGTTTTTTCGAAAAATCAGAAATAAAAATTTTTCCCATTTGATGCCGACTTTTTGGCGAGCACGGTATAATTAATTTAAGGTAGATTTTAACAGCCAATATTTTCATCGCTAATTAACTTGAACACTTGATTATTTCGTATATAAATATACTTTTGGGAATATATCAAGGGTTAAAGTTAATCAATAATGAAAACATTGGCCTGCATTTGTTTTATTTTCAATCTAATGGTTTTAGCAATGTAATTGCAACTACCAATCGAAGAAGTACTTACTTGAGTAAAAAGTAACAAGTTGTTAAATTAAACAAATATACAGGGTGTCGCTAAATTCCGTGGACATGGCTTAACCACAGATTCCTGGGCTCAAAATAAGACGATTTAACGCAACTATCCAAAAGTGCTTCGTTAACCGGAATCCTGCTTCAAAGTTCTTGAAAAAAAATTATTTTGATTATAACAGAAAAACCCTTGAATCAATTTGGATGATTTTTGGTATAAGGGTCCACACGAACGTAATTCACATTTTCAGATGATTTTGGTAATTTGCAGTGAACTGCTAGTATAAAAAGCAGGGTTGCCACTACCCTGATATTACTACAACTTTTTTATATTACTATAACTTTTTTTGTGTTTACTAGATAGCTTTAATTAATTAATTTTTTGAAAGAGTCGCTCATTATGAAACTTTTTTGTGTCTTTGTAATTTTTGATATTTCTTACGGTTTAGTTACAAAATAGAAAAATCTAAGATACTACATTGCCCTTTTTGAAAACAGGTATAATCTAGTACTAGTAGACTCTACACGGAAAACAAATGTCTATTACAAGCATAACTAATTTATTTTCAGAAAGAGGTGTTCATTAGTAAACTTTTGCATCTTTTAATATCTCTTACGGTTTAGCCACAAAATAACCGCCTTTCGTTTTATAGAAAGAGGTAATACTTATTATTCGCTAAAGTTTTTTAGATTCCACAATGACAATCCCTATCTTCAGTGATACATTTACATGACTCACTTTACAAAACTTTTTACGTCTATGGATAAGTTTGTAATAAACAAAAACATATTGCAAAGTCTGATACGAATTTGTTTATAAAATACATTCTACCAAACAAATTATAACACAGGCCGGCAAAATTGCAGTTTTTGTCTGAGGTTTGGATTATTTTGTGTAAATTTGATCAGTATGTGTTTACTCATTCCTAGGATACCATCAAAAAATTTCTATTACGTAAGGATTTGAAATTACAGGACAAATTATGAAATAACTTAATGTGGGCAATATTTAAAAACGTCCTATTTCACGAATTTATTTCTACGTTTGTAAATGTTTTGTGATTAAGTACACGACAATTTAGAAATCTTTCCCTGCAAACTCTAACGCTGTTACGACAATTTCCTTCACAAAATTCTAAAATCAGTAACATGTCTGTTCGTTCAGCATAAGTGTACGTAAGTACGTTAGAAGCATTATTATTCAAAAACACCTAGTTATTTTCTTTTAATGAATTTTACAAATTTGACAAACAATAAGCTATTAATAATAATTAATACGTCACGTAAGAGTAATTTATTTTGTTCTTCAAAAAAGGACGCCGTAGCACTTAGATTATTTTATTTTGTAGCTAAACCGTAAGAGATATCAAAAGATGTAAAAGATTACTAATGAACACCTCTTTCTGAAAATAAATGTAATAGGCATCGATTCTTACATGGCATCGTTGAATTGACGCCTCAAATATTGACTGTCAAAATATAAATAATTCTTATTTATGTAAGTATTTAATGTTTTATTGTAATTTGAAATAATAATTAGTTAAAAACGTTTGATTTCATGGCCACCCAGCACTACAATAATTATTGCACACCTGTTAGATTATACCTGTTTTCAAAAAGGGGCAATGCAGTCTCCTAGATTTTTCTATTTTGTAACTAAACCGTAAGAAATATCAAATATTATAAAGACACAAAAAAGTTTCCTAATGAGCGACTCTTTCAAAAAATTAATTAATTAAAGCTATCTGGCAAACACAAAAAAAGTTATAGTAATATCAGGGTAGTGGCAACCCTGCTTTTTATACTAGCAGTGCACTGCAAATTACCAAAATCTGAAAATGTGAATTACGTTCCTGTGGACCCTTATACCAAAAATCATCCAAATTGATACAAGGGTTTTTCTGTTATAATCAAAATAATTTCTTTTTTCAAGAACTTTGAAGCAGAATTCCGGCTTAACGAAGCACTTTTGGATATAGATAAGTTGGGTTAAATCGTCTTATTTTGAGCCAAGGAATCTGTAATTAAGCCGTGTCCACGGAATTTAGCGACACGCTGTATATAGATCCTCAAGTTTAAATAATAGTTGTGTTAAAAAATATGTAAAATGATTACAATATAAATATATTATTTAAACCTTTTTTGTAAAAAATTTTTGTGAGCTTGCAGCTTGACAGGATCTATTAACATAGCGTCGGGTTTACTTTTGAAAAATAAACTAAATCGTTCATCTTTGCCACTAACGTGAAAAATAAATCGAAACGAAAAGCTAACCCTAACCCTACATTGATTCTATCTCAAAACTAAAACTAACCTAACGTGAAAAATAAATCAAACAAAAAACAATTCCCAAACGCAAAAATAATCACAAAATAAAAAAATCAGGAAACAAGAATATTAAAAAAGCAAATAAAATTAACACGAGATAAAAACATGATTCACACAAACTTCCACACGCTCATTTGGCCGTCCAAAACGCACAACAAAAGCGAAAATTGTAACCTTAACCTGCAAACCTCAACACCAATTGGTTTAAATTTCCCAAAATTGCCAACTAATAGCGTTTTCGATTCACCTGCACCGGTTGCACTCAGTGTATTTGCATCTTCTTTTAACCTCATGTAATAAAACGAGATGAGTGCGCACTTGTGCAGTCAATCGAAAACTTTGTCACTCTTAGAAGATGCTCAGTCTATCTTTCTCTCTTTTTGCACTCATTTTCGTCACAGTATTCTTCAAAATCAAGTTGAAATAGACAGTTGAATTCGAGCAAGAAGCTATGTTGATTACTTCTTATTTTATTATTTATTGTGAACCAATTTTTTATTTTATCAGATTGCAATTAATTCTAATAATACAACAGACGTATAAAATTAAAATTTTTAAATCTATGAATTACATACATACATAAGCACATACCGGTTGTCCATTTGACAATGAGACATACACAGTGGCGTAGCTAGGTGACGAAGGTTCCCGGTGCAAAAAGAAATCAGGGCTCCTAACCAAAATATTTTTTTAAGGTTTTTACACATATCTAGAAAAATAAGTAAAATTGTGACAATTTTTGAACAATTTTTCGTGATTTTTACATGCAACTAGAAAAATGAACAAAAATTATGACTCTTTTTGTACATTTTTTTGTGGTTTTTACACGCATCTAGAAAAATATAATATTACAAAAAAACTCTTTAGCAAACTAAAAGTTAAATATCCCGATGTTGATGATATTGTTATTCAAATGTTTGTTAAACAACGATTATTTATTAGAATTAAGTTTTTGAATTACAAATATAGTGAACAAAAAAGTTGTAAATTTATGAAATATAAAGTTGGTTCTATAAAAAATAAAATGAAAAAGATTTTAAAGTGATATTGTATTCATTATTTCTTTTTAATGATTTTTATAGAATTATTGCAAAAAAACTCAATTCAAACTTGTAAAAAGTGAAAATATCCATTTTCAAATTTACCGCGTTTTGTTGATGTCATGAGTTACCTTCCCCCTTTCCCCTCCGTTGACTTTCGGCTTTACCCGGGCAACCTTCTAATACACAATCCAGCTCTACCAACCTTGTTATGCATGTTCTGTGGTATGGAGAACACATCAACAAAAAAGATTAGAATGTCTATAGTACCTAACCTACCAACGACCTATTAACAAGAGACATGAAGTTGTATGTTTGGTTCCAACATCCGTGTTTATTTTTACGTTACGAATGTCAACAGTGATACGAATTATTTCAACAATCAATGATTTATTATCGTTTTAAAATTAGTATTAGTTTTAAAATTAGTATTTTAGTGTAAAGTTTAATAAAAATTTTAAAGATAATGTTGCGTTGGTATTTATTTTGTAAAAAGACTTGTAAAAGTGACTCTAACCTCTCATTGCACACGTCACGCACACGTAAGTGTTTTCCATAGGCGTCACATAGTAAAGTATAATAGTTTTTACTATTTGTTTGTAGCAATGGGTGCGTTTTTAAAGTGTACGAACAAGTGTTCGTGTACTCGAACATGTAAAAAGGCGTTTTTAAATACAAATCGAACAACCTAGATAGCGTTTTAAAATTTCCCGAGTTGTTCGAACATAGTGTTCGAGTTGTATTCTCTTGCACCTACTCGGCAGGAAGTGCACGAAGTACAGTGGTGGGAATTGAATAAACATAACCTAAAAATTCTGAAGTACGTCGATCAAACAACACGATGGATACTTCGCCTTCATCGTCAGAACATTATAAGAAAGTTTACATGTCATAGAAATGAACGTTTAAATTCGTTACCTATTTATGTAGATACATAACTACATAACCAACAAAAAAACAAAAATGTAAGGTTATGTACAATACATAAATGACCTATTAGTGTTTTTATATTCTAGCGATCGAGCAAGTGTGAACAATTTGGAAATTGTTCGAACATATTTGGTTTGAACAGTAGGTGTGATTTAAAAACGCACCCAATGTAAAACTAACGTTGACATTTGTTTTAAAAGTAATCATATCTAAGATATAAGCTTGCACATCTCATTGCTCACTCTCGCCTGTTTTCAATAAATCGCATGGTGTTTTAAAGACATTTAGTCCCTTTTTCACGAATCGCCTATGTTTGCTAGGGAAGAGGCCCGCTGGGAGCGGGCGTGCAAGGCGTGCACCGCACATGGGCGGCACTTTCAAAGGGGCGGCAAAATGTGTTTTTATTATTAAGTTTAATACCCTTATTGTAGCATGAGATCTTTTGGGGCGGGTGGAGTAGCACATTAACTACACAATGGCTCAAGTGTTACTTATTTATTTGGAAATAACGCAAAACAGAGCTGACTATTACAATGACGTCGGTTGTGGTGGTGGGTACTGTCCGCGTGTGTTTTCTTGCGTCCCCGGATATCGCCCATGTCATAACTCTTAATATGCGGGTATTGGACACGCGATGGCGCCACCAGTTGAAAAAGAGTATTTTGCTACATTATTTGCATTAATCTGTTTGTATTAGAGGCAATAAAAATTCACAAACAGCCAAAAATTCCGAAGAAATATTACTCAATGACCAGACAGACCTCATGTACCTACTCTACCTTATTGAATGTACATACATCTAAGTTTTATTGTAGTCATAAAGTAAATTGTTTGATTAAACGCAGTGACTATACATATATTCTGATTGACATTTAAGCTTCAACTTAAGTATCAATTAGAATGTGACTAACATTTTGTTAAGTCTATAAGTAATGTCATAGTCTAAACATCACTTAAATTTAAGCTCTGCTTAAAAAGTTGGTACAACCGGGCATAAGTGTTTGAATAAATTAAAAAGTTTAGAACCTAATTTATGTATGCCTCTAACTTTATGTAAATTTAAGTTAAACTTAAAGAACGTTTTAATACAGAAATGTTATTATTCCATAGATGAATCGTTAAACAAAAATTAAAAGGTAAATTTTTGTCCGATGAAAATAGAATGGCAAATTCTTAAAATTCGTACAATCGCTCAACGTTATGTATGTCCGCCGGCGGCATTGTACTTATAAATTACAAATTCCGCCGAACGGCGGAATTGACGAACTTTTTGGAACGTTGTCCGCCGAAAAAAATAATTTTAATTAAATTCCGGCGGAACTGATCATCTTAAAAGTTATTTTCCGCCGTTTGGCGGAATATCGATACATAACAGTGAGAATCCGCCGAAAATATGGAAACATAATGAAAGGAAATAAAAATTAAATGAAAATACATATTACTACTATTTTATAATAAGATAGTTTACATATGGCACTTATGACAGCGTTAAAAGAGATTTTCACAGCAATTAATCCATGTAGATGCAACCTCTTCGTCACGGAAGACACCTAATTTGCGTATTATTGTAGTTCTGGGTGGCTGTGGAATCAAACTTTTTAACTAATTGTTATTTCAAATTGTAATAAAACATTAAATAGGTAAACAAGAATTTATTTGTTGTTTGACAGTCAATTCAACGATGCGAAGTAAGAATCGACATTTATAACGTGCGATTTATTGAAAACTTAGATCCTAAATAAGATTATTTTTAAAACAAACGTCATAATGATTTTACCTATGTTAACGTCAAAACATCACGATAAATGCTCGAAATTTTGTCCTTTACTGGCAAAACATAATTGCATCCGTATTGTTCATTGGAAAGCATTCTGGTCACAATTTTAAAAATATTTCAACATTTGTTCCTTGACAAATCTGGATATTAATTGTCAAAAGTGAATTTATTTAAGACATACGTTTGGAGATTCCAAAGCCAACTCTGGCACGGTATTTGATTGAACAGCCACCCAGGACTGCAATAATTGTTAGACACATGTTAGTTTTCTTGCGATTTTTTCTTTCATTATTTATGATAATTCTTATTCGAGTAACTAGCGCCAAAGCGGGCAAAATTTGCGTTAAATAAAATATCTATGGCGTTTACGAAAAACTGATCGGAGCAGGTAAACTGTAACTTATGTTTACGAAAAATTGATCGGCGCGGATAAACTGCGATCGTAAATGTGAGCGGAGCACAACCGATCATCAACTCGATCAGTGATCTGGTGACTCTGCTGTTTAAATAGAATCACTTGTAGCGACCACAGCGCCACCTGCGGCACATCTCTATACTATTGCCACGCACCAAGCTCTAACACCCTTCCACACCACACAGAGCCCCTCTACAAGATGGATGCCGGGGCTATATAAACGCGTGTAGAGCAGAGCAGCCAGGGTTGCCAGGTATGGTACTTTTGTACCATTTTTGGTACTTTCGCACAAAATTTGGTACGTAGAAAGTACGTTTCGAAGAGTGGTACTCAAATAGTTTAACCTTATTTTTGTGAAATAATATGATAATAAATGATATTAAATGTAGATGACTCTTTCTGCATTGCCTGCAACACGCTTGCATAACATTAATAAGTAGTTATGTAGATATTATGTAAGTTTTGTTGAATTTTTATTTTATGAGTTTTCTATTTTTTTTTTTAATATACATATTTTAGTTGGACTAAAATATTTTGTAGTCATCAACCTTTGACCCCTAAACACACTTCGCAGTGCAGGAGCGGCTTTTCCTCGAAAAAAATCTTGAATGGAACTGGTACGTTTTTCGCGACTTTGTTGGTACGCATAAGTCGGCAGTCCTGGCAACCCTGAGAGCAGCTCGCCCCAGCCAGCTGCAAAGTTGGAACCTCCTAACCAAACCCAGCTGCAAAGTTGGACCTCCTCTCCAAAAACCAGCCGAAAGGTCGGACCTCCTCGCCAAAAGCCAGCCGAAAGGTCGGGATATCCTTCGCCCTCAAATGCCTACGGCCACTCAGCTTCGTCGGGCACTGAAACGCATCAGCAGACTACCCCGCGCCGTTTCACCGCTTCCCCCGACGCCAGAAAAGAAGCACGTCAGGTCAGAAGACGTCACCCATCACACGGCCTGCTTATCGGCGACGACTCCGCCGAGGAATCCGGTCCCGCACGTCCACCACCTGCAACCATTGCACCAGGACAGCTAGGAACTCATCCCCGTGGACATAACCACCAGGCGATCTGACATACTAATATCCTTGTATTATTGTTATTAATAAAGATATTCTTTGTGTTGTTGTGACAATCAATTGTCAACAACCCCCCAAACTTTCAGATCACTGATTGAGGTTAGTAAACTTATAATTGAATCGGTCAATGCAGAATAAGTATAGGTATGTCCATAGTGAATATTATGGACATTATGCCCTTTCTGCATTGATCGATTCAATTATTAGTGAGCAATAAAACCTAATATAACCTCAGATAAGGAATAAATACTACTAACTAAAGTTGTATTATCATTATTATTTTAAAACTTGTATATTACAACTTTACATCGTTTTAAACATTTTAAAACGCGTGTAATGCAACTTTACATCATTAGATATACTAGCAAGTCTCCAACAATTATTGTAGTCCTGGGTGGCTGTGGAGTAAAACATTTTTAAATAATTATTTTTCAAAGTGCAATAAAACATTAAATACGTAAACAAGAAAGTATTTTTAAATGCCGTGAAGTTGTATTATACAAGCTTCAAAACATACTCGTTTTCCCATTAATTAAAAAGACCTTCCTCAGATACTTTTCCAACTTTTATATCCTTTGCTTGACTCATTATCTCAAAACAAGACAAAAGATAGGTAACGTTTAGTTTACCTTTTACGGCGGAATTTGGGCTTATGAAATAAAAATCCGCCGAACGGCGGAAATAATCAAAATATAAAGTCAATTCCGCCGTATTTGTATAATTTATAATATCTTCGGCGGATTTTCTTTTTCATACATGCAAAATTCCGCCGATCGGCGGAACTTTCTGCTTATATTTAAAGTTGGTTCTTGTCCGATGAAATTTGTATCACAAAATCTTTTAACCAAATATATTTTTTTCACTGAGAAATATATTTTTCACTGAAAAATATATTTTTCACTTCTGACGAAGCTGTCGAACGACGGTGAAACGTTAAGTGTATAGTGCGAGATTTAGTGTCCGGTTAAAAGATTTTGTTTCTGCTTATACGTACAATTCCGCCGGCGGACGTTTAGCCACTGCCTTGATTAAAAGTTGTTTTTTATACACTCCCCTAACTACGTAACCAAACTCAATTTTTTTCTAAACAGAAGTTTAGCCAGGGTGAACAGGATAGAGAAGGGGGCGGCATTGTTAAGTTTGCACGCGGGCGCTGAAGCGGTCAGCGGCGGGCCTGCTAGGGAAAACAAATACGAGCTATGTTGGAGCCTACCCCTTGTACCCCTCTGCCCACCAATTGCAAGTCTCTAGTTAATAGAGGGATATTTTCGCGACGGATGAAAGACGGCGTGTTTTAAACAACAACGTTTTCGTGAGTAACTTTGACGTCATGGTTATAATTTTTGAACGCGGTTACTGTAACACATGGATGAACCTTTCGACCTGTGTACATTTTCTGCATCCATGGTTCGATTATTATTAGGACTGGTAATCGTTGTAATCCGGTTTACATGTTTTAAATACACGCGTGTGCAGTAAATTTGTCATCTGTCGACCTTTGTTTCCTCTTTTTCCAAGAACCATAGATATATTTCAACCAACACGCTTTCGCGACTACTGTAATCCATGACGTAATCTTTAAACCAGGCATTGAACCGCGTTACTCACGAAAATATACCTTAGGTCGTTGGTACCTACTGACAACACAATCTTCAGCGCCACCTGGTAGAGTAATAGAGTAAACAGTTGCTAAAGGCGGGATTGATTTTTATAAATCCTATTCCGTATTCCTTTTTCGCCTGAGGAATTTACAATTTTCAAGTAACAATAACACTAAGTACCGTTTGTACAATTATGGTTTAGCTTTAAGTTTCGCTTTAGTCCCATAGCATCAATTGTAAATTCAAGTAGGTAATTAAGCAAAGTTTAAAGTCAAACCATAATTGCACAATAGGCACTTAGTTTCACAATTAAATTTATATATACATGTTTAATTTAAAAATTATTTATTTTTGTCGTTTAATTTACGTTAACGTGTGATATGAATATAATAGGATTTCTTCAAACGTTGATCCTCAACAGGAAAAAAATGAAAAGTTAAATTCTGTGCCTGACGAATTGTTGAATTATTGCAACCAGGAGCTTTGCAATAACAATAACATTTACTGGCCATGTCTAACGGAAACTACAAAAAAATATGGAAAACTATAAAAAAGAAAGCAAAGAGTAAACCGCGGCCAAAAACATAATCCATCGCATTAAAATAATGATCAATAATTTACTTGTTGTGGTGCGGCCACATTTACGTTTAACGTAACGCCTAACGTGATTTTCAAAGTCTAATTTGACTAGTTTGGTGTAGTTTTTACTTGTGATATGATAATAGTGAAAAGAAAACAAATTTATAACGAGTACTTTGATATTAAACTTAAGGCGTTTTCGGAAATTCGGTCGGAGCAGTCAGATTCTTGAAATAGCGTTTGTTTATTAAACCTGGTTATTTGTTCTGCATTCGAAAATTAGTACAGGTACACGACCCAAGTAACTCTAGTCACTGAGTAGAGTCACATAGGTTCTGTTATGAGGTTATGTTCATCTGTTTCCTTTTTTGAAGTTTGGGTAATTTGAAATGTGTCACATGTTATTAACGAATAATTTGATCTGTTTTAATTAAAGTGTTTAATTATTTGTGAATTGTTTTGCACAAAATGACGGGTTTGCCAAATTTGGCCAGATGTGGTTATTGTGATACTGACCTGACAACCACATTCGCGTTCGAAAATTACACCAACCTGTCAGCTTAATGCAGATCGGATCCATTCGGCGAGCGTTCGTTTTGATATCGAGCAGTACAACCACGTGCGTGAGATTGGATGGTCGATTGAAACTACGCTCTATTTTATGTATTGTTATTACCAGTTATTTACCTAAATAAATATCTAAAAAGAAGATTGACACTCGTGTTAGAAACTGACAAACCTGACTACTAACCTGCTAGGGTTAATCTTTGCAATCAGAGTTATTTTCCGAAAAAGCCTTTAAGTGCAACCGCAGATTTATGTCAAATTAGATGTTAAAAATCACGTTAGAGGCGTTGCGTTACATTAAATACATATCTGGGCCGCGGCATTGGAGTGATCGAAAACTAATTTACAATACAAAAAATTCGCAAGAAAAAGAAGCCGCAAGCAAAAGGACATACAAAGCACTAAAAAATCTACTTACAAAAATGAAATATAAATGTCAGTAACATGGTCGCCACATAAAATGGAAACAAACCACAAACAAACTTCACAATTTGCTCATGCGCATTTTGATTATTAAGATTGTAATATTGTTCTGCCACCTATGAGAATAGTAGGGTAATTACATTGCGAAATGACCTTGGCCATTGAAGATTATACCCCCTGATCACGACTAGGTGAGCCAAATCAAGCTGAAATGAGCTTTCTGCATTTATAAGAACGCTTCTTCCTAATACCTGTCTTTTTCTGTTACAGGCAGGGTTGGGACGTAGATAATGAGACGTATAAATACCTATTAATTACGCGTAGATTTTGTAATTATCTACGTCGTCAAAAATGAATTAACAACTGTAAAAACTACGTTTCTATTTCTCCATTTTCAGGTTATAATTAATTATTTATACACAATATAATATCTATTTCGATGTAAAATGGATAAAATTGTTGAATTGAAGCATTAAACAACTTCAGAAACTAGAAATACGTCAAATAAAAATTCAGTTTTGAGGTTAGAAATGTGACATTTCACATAAACTACGTCGTGTAAAAATTACATTTAATTACATAAAAATTACGTCTAGACGTAATGTAATGTAGAAAATATTTTCTACACGTAGTTTTCCCAACTCTGGTTACAGGTGTCACTTGTTGTATTTCGCAATGAGTAGGTCTCTGAATTAGAAGACATGTAAAGAATAACTCTATCCTTTTCTTATTCACCGGTGAAAAGGAAATAATACTGAAATATTTGTCGGTTATAACTTCGGTAACTTATGATGTAACATTCTTCTTTCGTGATTTCCACAGTACTTGACCATCACATAAGAAAACAAACACGTGATGGGGTCACTAACTTGACGGTTCACGCAGAGGCGCGTTCAGGTACTATATCGGGGAAGTCCTTTGACGGAAAAGCAAAATGCAGAAAAGTCTACATGAGAGAGAAATAACTTTAAGGCTGCGTCCGACTCGTTGACAAACATAGTCGAATTTGTCCGATCCATTGTCAGACTCCTGGAGAGACCATGGGCGCCGTGGTCGCAAACGTAACCACTCGACCGTCCAACAAATGGTCCGCCATGGATTGACTACTTTAACCACGAGTCGGACCCAGCCTAAGTAGAGCTCGCTCTTTTTACTCGGCGCGTTATTGCTGAACGGTCCCCACCCTATAAGGTAAATTACGAGGTAGTGATGGGCGAAAATAGAATTCAAATTGTATTCAAATAAAAATACTATTCGAATGAAATAGTATTCGAATGAAAATAGTAGTATTCGAATGAAAATAGTAGTATTCGAATGAAAGTGTTGTACTCGAATGAAATAGTATTCTATCACAAAATCTTTTAAACGGACACTAAATAGCGTGCTACCTACCTGAGCGAATAGGCAGAAGTTTTAACACCGGAGCGGAATATTCAAAAACGACATATTAAAACACCCTTAGCGTTGATTTTTTCGAAAAATGCTCGGACAGGTCGATTTTATTTTTAAAAAAGACATCTTTTACAACCAATTCTTATTTGATGTCAGTTACCATTTTTGCGCTGTGACGTCATCGACACTTTTTTTAAATGACAACCTATTTTTTTGAAAATGTCATTTGAAAGCATCCATTTTTCTGAGTACAAAAATGTTAAAGAACCACTAGTTGCATAAGAAAATTTTGAAGAAAAAATTATTGAAAAATGTAAATGTTATATTTAATCTTAATAAAATTTCAACCTAAAATAATACTTTCTTATAAAAACATAACAAAACAACTTAATAAAATTACAATAAATACTGAAAATGTCCTCCACCAACCTCTGTGACAGTGACCAGCTCGTGTGTAAACGTTATTAATGAGTTTTGCGATGGTTTCACAGCTAATGTTATCCATTTCCGTCTTAATTTTGTTTTATAAGTTTTCTTTATATGGGGTTCTCTAAAATAATTTTGACTTTATGTGAACAGACCTCAAAATATTGAAGACTTACAAAACAAAATTAGGACAGAAATGAATAACATTAGCTGCGAAACCATCGCAAAACTCATTAACAGTGTTTACACACGAGCTGGTCACTGTCAAGTGGTTGGTGGAGGACATTTTCAGCATTTATTGTAATTTTATTAAGTTGTTCTGTTATGTTTTTATAAGAAAGTATTATTTTAGGTTGAAATTTTATTAAGATTAAAAATAACATTTCCATTTTTCAATAATTTTTTCTTCAAAATTTTCTTATGCAACTAGTGGTTCATTAACATTTTTGTACTCAGAAAAATGGATGCTTTCAAATGACATTTTCAAAAAAATAGGTTGTCATTTAAAAAAAGTGTCGATGACGTCACAGCGCAAAAATGGTAACTGACATCAAATAAGAATTGGTTGTAAAAGATGTCTTTTTTAAAAATAAAATCGACCTGTCCGAGCATTTTTCGAAAAAATCAACGCTAAGGGTGTTTTTTCGCTTGGTGCGTTACTTTATCACCACACTGTATAGGTGAATCTAATATTTTGTAAATAGAAACAGTATTTGTATGGCATTCACAAAATAAAGGTTCAAGATCAGTTCAAGTACGTTTAATAAAAATAACATACAGTAATCATATACCTATACTTGTACATAACAGTTTTCTTAAATGTAGTTTGAAACAGCTTTAAAAGTATGAGTTTTATGTAGGGATCAGAATTTTATATTTTGTTTGGTCAATTTCGAATAAGGTAGCAACATGTGCTTGTACATTAACTCGTTGCTGTAGCATTATGTTGCCGCCTTATTTGCATTTAATGAAATAAAATGTAAAATTTTGCTCCCTTGATATTATTCAAATTATAGCAAATTATTCAAGTAGAAATCAAAATTTCCTATACAAAAAATTCTTCAGTAATTTGTGCTCGTTTTGCAACTCCTCTCTGAAAAAAATTTTCAACGTGAGCAATACCGTCATTAACATCATTTTCAATTGGTACTATATCTACATCATCTGGTATAGGTGCATTAAAGTGTAGTGCTATATTATGCAAGACACCGCACGCATAAATAATTTTTGCTGCTTTAATTGGATTGTAATGCAATGTAATATGCTTCAGGAGACATCGAAAGTGGCCCTTCAAAATTCCTATTACACGTTCAATGATTGTTCTTGCTCGTATTAAGTTGCTATTGAACCTTCCTTCAGGTGTATTATCGGGAAGTTCACCTGGATATTTCACCATCAGCCAAGGTAACAAAGGATATCCTTCATCACCAATTATATGATAATTTAAATTACCATATAAGTATTCCGTCCTTAGATGTTTGTTAATTGTTGATGTTCTCCAGATTGCTGAATCGTGGGTTGATCCGGGAAACCGTGCATTCATATTGATTATTTCTGTTTTTGGGTTGCATATAATTTGTGTGTTTATACTATAATAGCCTTTTATATTGTAGTAGGGCCCAGCAGGGTACATTTGATGTAAAATGGGAGGTGCTACTATAGCTATGTGACTACAATCAATAACACCAACAATTCCAGGAAAATTATATCTGTTCTGAAACATTTCAATATTTTGTTGGATAGCTTCTCTATCTGTTGGAAATTTAATCCATTGGTGAAGTAAGAACTCGTTAATTATTTCAGATATTTGTGAAATACATCTGCTCACTGAAGGCTGGCTTAAAGCAAATATATGATTTCCTCCAGCATCTAACTGATAACTGTGGTGTCCATAAAAATGAATTGCACATAAGATTTTTAAGTGTTTTGGTATTGCTGTAGATCGATGTTCGTTATCCATATGAGGAGATAATATTTCTATAAGGTGTTGAACTGCAATCTTGTTAAGTCGAAATAATTTTAAAAATTTAAGTTCGGTTAATTCAAAAGGGTTGCTTTCATCCCTTAAATGTCGAGTCAACAGACGGTGTCGATTTCTATAAATTAAGCAATAAATTTAATTGCAATGAAGATTTCAGTGAAGAGTAAGGATACATGCTGAAGATGCTTTGCTGTTCACCTTCGATGTTCAGGTCTCAGTGGATACCTTGAATAGAACCATGCACATTGAACACTGGGTGAATGGCAGAGTAGGTACTTCTTTAAAATGCATGATCCCATTTAAAACTACCTATACCTTTGTTTCACAAGGTGACATCAAAGTATCCTCCAAGACTAAACATTGAAGAATAGCAAGGCACCTTCATATCCTAACATGATAAATACTTGCCTCCTAAGCCTTTCTTCTTCTTCCTCGATCTGTAAAATCCCCATAAATTCTCCTGCAACTGCCATTTTTATAGATTAACACTACATGTTATTATTAACGTCATGTTTACAGTAAACGTTAAAATATGTAAGTTTAACTGCAAAATAAACACCCTCCTGTTAAAAATATAACAGATATGAAATTACTGAATACCACATTTGTTAAGTGAGTCGTTTAATTTTTAACACTGCCTTTAAATTTAACATACCTCTTACAGAATAGGCCCCTTTATCAGATTTTATTTAACTTAGCCCCTGTTAAAGACTCTGACTATATAGTTACCATGTACTTATATATAAAAAAAAGAAGTTTGTTTTTTGAATTACTAAAAAATAATTGTGTATGACATATTTCAATATATAACTCCTTTAAGAATTTCTAATAGAATATCACATTTATTATCAAAAGAATATCAGCTACACCTTGGGGTACAAGACAAAAAATCCAAGTTAAGTTGAAACAGGCCCGATCTTTCCACCTCCTAATAAAGTTCCCGATTACGTTATTTGGCAAATAACTTGATTTTTATGAATGGTTTCCTTGGTGATTCGTAAATTTATTCGTCAAATAAATTTATCAGGAGGTGGAAAGATCGGGCCTTAAAATATAATCCAGTGGGCCCTGAAGGGTGTTTGAAGTCAATACCACTGGACCGTTCATGCGTTTAAATACATAAATTCTTATGTGTAATTAAAAATTAACATTTTTGAGATTGAAACGTAATTACATATTTAAAATAAATATTATTAAAAAACGTCTTGCTTTATAACTTTATTTCAGCAGATTTAGCTTTTTTTATACAGTGAGCCTCTAAAGTATGGAGTAAAATTCGTAATTTCTTTATTTTTGACATTTCGAAAAAACGCTCGGACAGGTAAATTTTGTTTTTAAAAAGCACACATTTTCAAGTGAAAATCAATTTTTGACAGTCATTTGTTTTCGAGTAATGACGTCATCGATATTTTTTTTAAATAGCAACCACCAATTTTTTTTCTTGATTCTGATAGCTCATAGAATTCTCTATCCAACCACATCAAAAATTTATTATGTTCTATGGGAAAAATTTTGAGAAAAAATTATCGAAAATGAATGAATCATGAATGAAGTAGGCGTGACGTTTTCAGCAAAACCAAAATGATACCTACAATAAAAGAAAACTTGTCTTTTTTGTCATTTAAACAAAGTCTTTTCAAGTTGAGTAATCATGGTTCGTCATTTAACCGAAAATTAAAGTATTATTATTATTTTATTTCATTTTCAATAATTTTTTTCTCAAAATTTTTCCCATAAAACATAATAAATTTTTGATGTGGTTGGATAGAGAATTCAATGAGCTATCAGAATCAAGAAAAAAAAATGGTGGTTGCTCTTTTAAAAATATGTCGATGACGTCATTACTCGAAAACAAATGACTGTCAAAAATTGATTTTCACTTGAAAATGTGTGCTTTTTAAAAACAAATTTACCTGTCCGAGCGTTTTTTCGAAATGTCAATAATAAAGAAATTACGAATTTTATTCCATACTTTAGAGGCTCACTGTATAAAAAAACATCAGGTGGCTGCCGCGCTGCGTATTTCAACAATGTAATATTATTAATGTAATTATGTATTTACATTATTAGATTATTACTTATATTACCGAAAGGACACAGAAATATATTTTGCCCAAGGACGCTTGGCTCTCAAAGGAGGAGGGGGGGGGGGGGGGTGCAGATGCCAGTAAGGCACGAAGTCGCTTGCAGCACGTATAATTCTTATGGCGTTAAAGGAAACTCGACTTATATTATACACGATACAGTGGCGCACTCACGGGGGAGGGGGGCTGAAGCTCCCACCAGAGTCAGCTATGTGGTACTAGAATTTAATAATATAATTTAAGTATTGCAAAAAAGGAGTAGGCCGACTTAATTTCGTTTGGTAACGATAGTTCGATATAAATTCATATTATGTATCTTTACTATTTAATATGTCCTTGTATACTCTTACGTGATTCTTAAAATTATTATTATTTTTAAGGCCCCTCCAAGACAAATTTCTGGGTGCGCCACTGACACGATAGTACCTGTAAAAGCGATACTCGTTCCTAGACAAACTGTGATTTCGGCCAAACTGATACCGTGAAACTAATATCACGTCACAGTTTATATATCTGTTACCAAAACTGCGATTTCACAGTGATATCGATATCACGATATCGTCCATCACTAATCGTAAATGCCAAGAAATTGAATTTCTATACGTGCAGATAATAATCAGCGGATACCTGTCCCAAATTTCTATTAACATTATAAGAATAGATTATTATTTACTCTAATTTCTTAATACATAATAATAATAATAATAATACTGATTTAAAATTCAGATGAAAATACATATCCAAATAAATTTTTATGCTTTAAAATGTATAAAGGTTATATTGTAATGTTCAGAATAACTTCGGAACTAAAACTACGTATAAAATTATAATGGAATGCATTGTGTAATAAATTTGTTCATGCTAGATAAATATGTTATTTTATTTTTGAAACAGTATAAATAAATACATAATAATTCACATGTGAGTAAATACTACCTACAGTTTTCGCATTTTTAACAATGCTAAAAGAGTTCAAATTTTTAACCACAAACAAGAAAGTTTAAAAAGAAAATAATAAATATTTATTATTTCATATAATACTAAATACTGTAAACTTTTATCAAAAATATGCATGATCATTTATTAAATTATATATTTGAAATACATATATTGTTCTGGTGTTCCATTTAATACATTACTAATACCATTCTTCTCTTTCTTATTTGGTTTTTTATACTCACTTTGATATTTCCTTTTTCTTTGTGTAGAAAAAAATCGTAACAGAGATGATATATTTTTATTAGATGACTCTTCGCTGTTTCCTTCAAAAATGCATGTATTATTTATTTTTGGTAAATCAACCAAGTTATTTAAAACATTTGTAACAACGCAAAACGTGTTACTAATGTATATATTGTATATAAGTGTAAATAATGTTTTTGTACATAGTTTAGTTTAGCAGAATTCCTCCGCGGTGTTTCAGTTTTAGCAAATATATCTTAAGTTTGGGAAGGGGATTTTGTTGTGGGGATTCCCTCTCCTTTACTCCGACCGTATATAAGGCGCAGAAGCTCGCTCCAGGGACCAGTCTGCCAGCCGGCCAGTCAGCGAAGACATCGCAGTCCACCAGTAAGTTCGGTCTCGGGTAACGCGACAGATTTACGGGTGCTTCAAGCCGAGTAAGTAATATCAATAAGTTTCCGCCGCAACGGTCTCCGTCCCCGGACAAGCGTCTTGTTCACTCCGCTACCCAGCATAAGCGTCTTATGCTATATAACTGAGGACAAGCGTCTTGTTCACTCCGTCCTCGCACAAGCGTCTTGTGCTACCGTCCCCGAATAAGCGTCTTGTTCATACCGTCCCCGCACAAGTGTCTTGTGCTACCGTCCCCGAACAAGCGTCTTGTTCACACCGTCCTCGCACAAGCGTCTTGTGCTACCGTCCCCGAACAAGCGTCTTGTTCACACCGTCCCCGCACAAGCGTCTTGTGCTACCGTCCCCGAACAAGCGTCTTGTTCACACCGTCCCCGCACAAGCGTCTTGTGCTACTTACCTTGAACAAGCGTCTTGTTCACACCGACCCCGCACAAGCGTCTTGTGCTACTTACCTTGAACAAGCGTCTTGTTCACACCGTCCCCGCACAAGCGTCTTGTGCTACTTACCTTGAACAAGCGTCTTGTTCACACCGTCCTCACACAAGCGTCTTGTACTTACTTACCGGGAATAAGTGTTTTATTCACGCCGTACCCGCACAATCAACATCAGGACGTTTCGTTTTTCGTGTTACCTACCTGAGACCGAGGGCTGTTACGTGTTTTGTGCCGAACAATAACCGATGCATAGTTTTGTTTCACAACGTGTAAAAACCGCCGTGTATAATCCTAGTTAGCATAAGTGATATTTTGGCATGTTAAATTTTGAACATTCGTGAATAAAGTTTCTGTTGTGGATACCTGCCTTTTTTTTACGAACCTGGACACCGGCGAGCTCATACCTGGACACCACCGTTCCGAACGTAGCTGAGCCTGACGAAGGATTACCACCGTAGAAAATCGGCAACGTTACATTGGCGCCCGAGCAGGGACCGTTTAAAAAGTGAACAGTTTTCAAATACCAGTGATCGTTTCTAAAAGCCGCGCAACAGACCTTTTCGCACGACGTGAGTGAACTAGTATGAAACGCTGGATACATGGTCTAAAAAGATATCAACTTGTGGAAGAACTGGAAGCAAATAAATTGGATGCTACAGGATCAGTGGAAGAGCTTAGGCGAAAGCTAGGAAACTTCGTGCAGACGAATCCTGAACTGTATACTCACCGACAAACCAGGATGACTTCCAAAGATACTGAAACATATACGCCACCTATCTCCGATAAGGAATCAGTCAAACCAGGCACTAGTGATAATCTGGTCTTACCGTCTACGGCATTGCAGGAAAACTACCTGAAGGCAATTAACCAAATCCGAAAATGGGGTTGTCATTTCGACGGCAAAGACCCGCTGGCTTTTCTGGAAAGAATTGAAGAGCTCCGAGAAGGCTATCAGTTAACAGAAGCTCAGGTTTTGCGAGGCCTACCCGAATTACTTCGAGGCGAACCACTGCTTTGGTATCGAAATAATAAAGCTTCTTGGTCCGACTGGCAGGACTTCATAAAGTGTTTCAAACAATTTTATGTACCACGACTTCTGCAAGAACAACTAGAACAAAATATACGGGACCGGCTACAAAAAGACAACGAGCCCTTTTTGAGATATGCTACTGATATACTTACTCTGATGCGAAGATCCGGAGGCTTCTCTAAGGAAGAACAACTGAACCGAACTTATAAAAATATGATACCTAAATACATGTTATATATTCATCGGCGAGAGGTAACTACAATTAGCGATCTAATAGATCGAGCCAGTGAATTTGAAGATATTATGAAATTAAACCGTGAAACCGAACCCGTTATAAAACATAATCAAAAAGTTTCTAATATAAACGTATCGACACTCCAGCAAGATTACAACCGCAATACCCATTGTTGGCGTTGTAAACAAAGAGGACATTTACGAGTAAACTGTAAGCGACCTTTTCAAAAATTCTGCTCCTACTGTGGACTGGACAACATTCTTACTAAGGACTGTAGATGTAATAAGCAGACGGGAAACGCTGACGGGGCCGGGCCTTCAAGAGGTTATGTCCGGCCCCAAAAATAAAAATTTATTATAATCCTCGCCCGTACGTCAAAGTCCAGATATTCAATGAAACTTTTTCGGCTTTGCTGGATACCGGTTCCGAAAAATCTTACTTAAATGATAAAGTATTGCATCTCACCATGCTGAATGGACAGCATCCTGTTAAGGAAGAAGCATCAGCACGGCTAGCCGACGGAAGGGGAATTGAAGTCCAGGGAACGTTGCCAATGAAGTTCAGATTGGCGAACAATACCTATCAACACATTTTTTCTATAATGTCGAATTTACGAGTTCCTATACTTTTTGGCATCGATTTAATTAGTAAACTGAGTTTAACGATCCCTCCGACCCCCAGAAGGTTAAATGGAGCTAACATTTTTCATATTAGCCGCACTGAAAAATCGAACAAAGAACAGCTCTTTAAAAAATTCCTGGAAATAGAAAAAGAAAAATTTAATAATATAGTTGGTCCGACACAGCGTATTCAACATCACATAAAACTTGCTGACCCAAAGCCGATAAAACAACGTTATCGTCCTCGTAATCCAGCGATGCAAGCTATTATTAACGCCGAGATAGAAAAAATGGAACACGAAGGAATAATTGAAGCAGCACATGGCCCGTGGAGTTCACCGATTGTGATTGTACCCAAAAAAGACGGTAAACCGCGTTTTGTGTCGATTTTCGAAAAGTCAATGCCGTGACCGAGAAAGATGCTTATCCTTTACCTCAAGTTCAGGCTACTTTGGATAAATTAAGAGGTGCCAAATTTCTTTCTACCCTTGATCTAAAAAACGGATATTGGCAAGTTCCTCTTACCCCAGAGAGTAAACCAATCACAGCATTTACCGTACCAGGCAAAGGACTTATGCAGTTTAAAGTGATGCCATTTGGTTTACATTCGGCAGCCGCCACATTCCAAAGGTTGCTTGACGAAGTAATAGGACAGGACCTCGAACCTCATGCT
The DNA here is from genome assembly GCA_958336345.1 of Dorcus parallelipipedus. Taxonomy (NCBI): domain Eukaryota; kingdom Metazoa; phylum Arthropoda; class Insecta; order Coleoptera; family Lucanidae; genus Dorcus; species Dorcus parallelipipedus. The sequence goes on from OY284481.1 coordinate 41,926,798, forward strand.
TTTGTATATTTAGACGATATAATCGTTGTTAGTAAAACATTTGATGAACATATGATGCATTTGAAAGAAGTTTTTCGTCGTTTACGGGAGGCTAGACTTAAAATCAATCCAGAAAAATGTAAATTTTGTGTGGACAGCCTGAAGTATCTCGGACATGTGGTTGATCGGAATGGGATCCGTACTGACCCAGAGAAAGTAGAAGCTATCACCGCTATGTCAGCTCCTAAAAACATCAAGGAAATCTGTCGCTTTCATGGCTTGGTCTTGGTACCGTCGTTTTATACCTGATTTCTCCACAATAACTGAACCGATAACGAAACTAACTCGTAAACATGCGAAATGGAAATGGGGAGAAGAGGAAGAAAAAGCTTTTCAAACCATTAAACAGAAATTAACCGAATCTCCAGTATTGGCTTGTCCGGATTTTTCCCAAAGGTTTTATTTACAAACTGACGCAAGTGATGTAGGAATCGGAGTAGTACTCACACAAAATCTTGAGCAAGAAGAACGAGTGATCGCCTATGCAAGTCATACTTTTAGTAAAACAGAACGCAATTACAGTGCCACTGAAAAGGAATGCCTAGCTATTTTATGGGGAGTGCGCAAGATGAAACCGTATTTAGAAGGGTATAATTTTACGGTAATAACCGATCATCAGTCACTTAAGTGGCTGCAACATATAGATAATCCTACCGGGCGACTTGCCAGATGGGCTCTGGAACTTCAACAATTTGATTTTGATGTCCAGTATCGAAGAGGTTCTTTAAACAAAGTCCCAGACGCACTTTCACGCCAACCGCTTTGCGAACACCCCGAAAAGGATATCTGTATTATCCAACGCCGCCCTAAGTGTCCATGGTACAGCAAGATGTATAGACAAGTAAAAACGAATCCAGGGTCTTTCCCAGACTACTGCGTCCGCGATAACAGATTATATCGACACGTCATGAATGCAATCAATTATAATGAAACCATACCAGGGGAGGAATGGAAACTTTGTGTACCTACCAATAAACGTGTTGACATACTTCGCCAGTATCACGACGAACCAACCGCAGGACATCTCGGTATTGCCAAAACGATCGTTCGCCTTGCTCAAAAGTTTTATTGGCCAGGGATGTTCAAAGAAGCGGCTTTTTATGTTAAAAATTGCGGCAGCTGTAACCAGTATAAGGTCTCCCAACAGAAAACTGGAGGTTTTCTGCATCCAAATTCTGCAAATGATCCGTGGCACACCGTTTCAGTAGATTTAATAGGCCCGCTACCGCGGTCTCGTAAAGGCCACATTTGGCTACTGGTCATGCAGGATGTGTTTACGAAATGGGTTGAACTAAAACCACTACGAAAAGCTACCGGTGAAGCAGTAACTAAGGCAATAAAAGAAGAAGTTATCTTAAGACACGGATGCCCGTTCTCTATTATATCTGATAATGGCAAACAGTTTGTCAGTCAAGATTTTGCCAGGATGCTACAGAAGTCCGGCATTAAACACCGTCGTACACCCGCTTATACTCCGCAATGCAACCCGGTGGAAAGAGTTAATCGTGTCATCAAAACATTGATCGCCCAGTTTTCGGGAAAAAACCAGCAAGTTTGGGACGAGCGAATTGGTGAAATACGTTTCGCTTATAATACCGCACTACATGAAGCTATAGGCTATACCCCAGCATACCTGAATAATGGTCGTGAGTTACGGACGCCACAGGAAGCAAATAAAAACCGAGATATCCGCACTCCCGAGCGGAGGCATCACGACCTAACCGATGCGTACGAGTTGGTGCGCATAAACTTAGCTAAAGCTTTCCAGCGGCAACGAAATTACTACAATCTCCGTCATCGTAACTGGAAGCCTAAGATAGGAGATGTTGTATGGAAAAGAGAACACCCTCTTTCTAATAAATTTGCGAAAATAAACGCTAAGCTTGCAGCCAAGTTTACAGGCCCATATACGGTAGGAAAAATAATCTCTCCTGTAATTTATGATTTAAAAGACAAAAACGGCCATTGGCTCCGGAATGTACACGTACAGCATCTGAAACCATCTCCCGCTCCGCAATAATCCGCACACTTTTCCGTTCAATGTTTCGATTCCAGTTTACTCATGCGCGGATTTTCCTCCTTCTAAATTTTCCCCCCACTTTCATTTTACGATGTCTTTAAAAGGAGAAGAACAGGGTTAAGAGAGGACGACTTCGGTTTTGATTGTTGAAGTGTCAAGATGTCGAAGCGAAGTCCACCCGAGTGCACTTTCTTGGAGAATTGCACGAGAAAGCCGACCAGACCAAAACCCGTACCGACCCCCCGAGGAGAATCCACCGTACCGAAGACCGTCACAAATGTCCGGAACGAGCCGACTCAGAGGAAGGTTATCCTTCTGAGTGAACCGCCTGACCCCGTGAAAAAAGGATCCCGAGGGAGTAGACTGGTAAGAGACGCCAGAAAGGAAGCCGTCCGGAGGAAGAAAATGGTCCCGGCCCCAGTAACACCAACCCTACCGAAGCCAGGTAATATCATTCCTGTATCAACTCCTCCACGAGTGGGTGGTTTTAAGAGACCAAACGTTATCTCCCGTCTGCCCCCACCGTTGTGCAGGACAACAGAGGTCCCCACTCCAATTTCGTCCACGACTGCAACAACGCGATCGAGAGTTGTAGTAAAAGATTTACCGAGGATGGTTGAAGATTCACTTAGGATGGAAGAGGACTGGGTAATGGATTTAGAGGAGGCTCTCGGCCTGACGGAAAGTGTTATCACCGAGCCTCCCTCTAAAAAATCCAACATCCAATCACCTCCGGCAGAAGTGATAAGGCCCCCAGACGTGACACCGGCCCCTCGTCCCACAGATCCGCTTGCGCCAGTCCCGTACAGTCGTAAGGAACCACAGGAAGTGACCAGATGGTACCGCCTTACGAGTGGGCGATTCGTAGAAGTCCCTACGAAAGCCGTGTCACGATATCGTGAGTTCAAGCTCAGGTTTGAGGAAGAACGTTGGCATCTCCGTTTCGACCAGAACGGCCAGCTCCGATCATGTCGAGACTTGCGAAGAAAGGGGGGAGTGTAACAACGCAAAACGTGTTACTAATGTATATATTGTATATAAGTGTAAATAATGTTTTTGTACATAGTTTAGTTTAGCAGAATTCCTCCGCGGTGTTTCAGTTTTAGCAAATATATCTTAAGTTTGGGAAGGGGATTTTGTTGTGGGGATTCCCTCTCCTTTACTCCGACCGTATATAAGGCGCAGAAGCTCGCTCCAGGGACCAGTCTGCCAGCCGGCCAGTCAGCGAAGACATCGCAGTCCACCAGTAAGTTCGGTCTCGGGTAACGCGACAGATTTACGGGTGCTTCAAGCCGAGTAAGTAATATCAATAAGTTTCCGCCGCAACGGTCTCCGTCCCCGGACAAGCGTCTTGTTCACTCCGCTACCCAGCATAAGCGTCTTATGCTATATAACTGAGGACAAGCGTCTTGTTCACTCCGTCCTCGCACAAGCGTCTTGTGCTACCGTCCCCGAATAAGCGTCTTGTTCATACCGTCCCCGCACAAGTGTCTTGTGCTACCGTCCCCGAACAAGCGTCTTGTTCACACCGTCCTCGCACAAGCGTCTTGTGCTACCGTCCCCGAACAAGCGTCTTGTTCATACCGTCCCCGCACAAGTGTCTTGTGCTACCGTCCCCGAACAAGCGTCTTGTTCACACCGTCCCCGCACAAGCGTCTTGTGCTACCGTCCCCGAACAAGCGTCTTGTTCACACCGTCCCCGCACAAGCGTCTTGTGCTACTTACCTTGAACAAGCGTCTTGTTCACACCGTCCCGGCACAAGCGTCTTGTGCTACTTACCTTGAACAAGCGTCTTGTTCACACCGTCCCCGCACAAGCGTCTTGTGCTACTTACCTTGAACAAGCGTCTTGTTCACACCGTCCTCACACAAGCGTCTTGTACTTACTTACCGGGAATAAGTGTTTTATTCACGCCGTACCCGCACAATCAACATCAGGACGTTTCGTTTTTCGTGTTACCTACCTGAGACCGAGGGCTGTTACGTGTTTTGTGCCGAACAATAACCGATGCATAGTTTTGTTTCACAACGTGTAAAAACCGCCGTGTGTAATCCTAGTTAGCATAAGTGATATTTTGGCATGTTAAATTTTGAACATTCGTGAATAAAGTTTCTGTTGTGGATACCTGCCTTTTTTTTACGAACCTGGACACCGGCGAGCTCATACCTGGACACCACCGTTCCGAACGTAGCTGAGCCTGACGAAGGATTACCACCGTAGAAAATCGGCAACGTTACACATTTAAGTGCTTATGAATTTCCGAAACAGTTGGATCATTTAAAGAATTCTGTTTCAGTTATTTTACTCATTAAATTATTACCTACTACTATTAAGTTTCTTTTCTTCTGCCTGGACAGGTAGAGCTGACACAAAACTTCCTGTTTCTTCAACTATCCGATTTTCAACCTCACAAATATTTTGTTTTTGAACATTCATTATTACTGTATAATGGATATATGAATACATATTGTAAATTTGTAAGTAAAATCATCACAAGTACATGAATACATATTGAAATATTTGAATTTATTATTAAATTTTATTTTAAGGCTTGTCACAGGTAGTAAATTCTTTATATATTAAGAAAGTCAAATCTTCTTAAAATCAGGGGCGGATTTAGGCATGGTCTTTATGGGCTGCAGCCCAGGGCCCCGCCAATCAAAGGGCCCCCTTCATGGTCAAAAAAATAAAAATGAAAACAATTTAACTTAAAAATTTAATATTTAAAGTTAGTTCTTGTCCGATGAAATTTGTATCACAAAATCTTTTAACCGGACACTAAATCTCGCACTATACACTTAACGTTTCACCGTCGTTCGACAGCTTCGTCAGAAGTGAAAAACAAAAAACAACGTGTTATATTTTTCACTTCTGACGAAGCTGTCGAACGACGGTGAAACGTTAACTGTATAGTGCGAGATTTAGTGTCCGGTTAAAAGATTTTATGATTAAAAATTTAAGAAAATATAAATTATACGAAATTTTTCTTTGACTTTAAACAATTTTTTCGACAAATTGGAGAATGAGTCGCCACAATTAACCCAAACTTGGGTTAATTTGTGTTAATTGGGTAGGCCCCCAAACAGTAGTAGTCCAGGGCCCCAAAATTAGCCGTCCGCCCCTGCTTAAAATTGTTTGTATGTTTGTTGAAAATATTTTATAATTTTATATAATCGATTTAAATACTTTGATTACGATTCTTGCAAATCGTCATCTAAGTATTCGTTGACTAAATTATGTTTATCTATTTATATAAAATCGTCTACACTTTATTTCTTTTATTGATACAGGTTTTATTTGGATGTCAATTTGAATTGTCAATTAATTGTCAAAAGACTAATATTATGTCTTCTACTAAAATTTCCTTTTTTCTACTCACTGTATTTTTCTGGTAGGTACTTCTTTTGCAATATTGAAAATTAACTCAAATAAAATTCAGCGGAGTTACTCTAGCAATATTTTCCAGCAATAAATCATAGAGATCAGTCTATGTGTGATTATCAGTAAATCTACCGCCAACCGCTTATAAATTTTGAATATTGTAAGGTGGCAGCATTTAAAAACACAATCTGAGCACAAATTCGTTTTATCGGTGTTGGGGGCGGCGCGATAATACGTAACTTTTTTATTAGAGATCCTGCCACTTACATATTTTGCACGTCACTTCTAAGGAGCAACTAGAAAGATAATCTGTGCACAAATTCGTTTTATCGGTGTTGGGGGCGGCGCGATAGTACGTAACTTTTTTATTAGAGATCCTGCCACTTACATATTTTGCACGTCGCTTCTAAGGAGCAACTAGAAAGATAATCTATGCACAAATTCGTTTTATCGGTGTTGGGGGCGGCGCGATAGTACGTAACTTTTTTATTAGAGATCCTGCCACTTACATATTTTGCACGTCACTTCTAAGGAGCAACTAGAAAGATAATCTATGCACAAATTCGTTTTATCGGTGTTGGGGGCGGCGCGATAGTACGTAACTTTTTTATCAGAGATCCTGCCACTTACATATTTTGCACGTCACTTCTAAGGAGCAACTAGAAAGATAATTTGTGCACAAATTCGTTTTATCGGTGTTGGGGGCGGCGCGATAGTACGTAACTTTTTTATTAGAGATCCTGCCACTTACATATTTTGCACGTCGCTTCTAAGGAGCAACTAGAAAGATAATCTATGCACAAATTCGTTTTATCGGTGTTGGGGGCGGCGCGATAGTACGTAACTTTTTTATTAGAGATCCTGCCACTTACATATTTTGCACGTCACTTCTAAGGAGCAACTAGAAAGATAATCTATGCACAAATTCGTTTTATCGGTGTTGGGGGCGGCGCGATAGTACGTAACTTTTTTATCAGAGATCCTGCCACTTACATATTTTGCACGTCACTTCTAAGGAGCAACTAGAAAGATAATTTGTGCACAAATTCGTTTTATCGGTGTTGGGGGCGGCGCGATAGTACGTAACTTTTTTATTAGAGATCCTGCCACTTACATATTTTGCACGTCGCTTCTAAGGAGCAACTAGAAAGATAATCTATGCACAAATTCGTTTTATCGGTGTTGGGGGCGGCGCGATAGTACGTAACTTTTTTATTAGAGATCCTGCCACTTACATATTTTGCACGTCACTTCTAAGGAGCAACTAGAAAGATAATCTATGCACAAATTCGTTTTATCGGTGTTGGGGGCGGCGCGATAGTACGTAACTTTTTTATCAGAGATCCTGCCACTTACATATTTTGCACGTCACTTCTAAGGAGCAACTAGAAAGATAATCTGTGCACAAATTCGTTTTATCGGTGTTGGGGGCGGCGCGATAGTACGTAACTTTTTTATTAGAGATCCTGCCACTTACATATTTTGCACGTCGCTTCTAAGGAGCAACTAGAAAGATAATCTATGCACAAATTCGTTTTATCGGTGTTGGGGGCGGCGCGATAGTACGTAACTTTTTTATTAGAGATCCTGCCACTTACATATTTTGCACGTCGCTTCTAAGGAGCAACTAGAAAGATAATCTGTGCACAAATTCGTTTTATCAGTGTTGGGGGCGGCGCGATTGTACGTAACTTTTTTATTAGAGATCCTGCCACTTACATATTTTGCACGTCGCTTCTAAGGAGCAACTAGAAAGATAATCTATGCACAAATGCGTTTTGTCGGTGTTGGGGGCGGCGCGATAGTACGTAACTTTTTTATTAGAGATCCTGCTTGTATTACATATTTTGCACGTCACTTCTAAGGAGCAACTAGAAAGATAATCTGTGCACAAATTCGTTTTATCGGTGTTGGGGGCGGCGCGATATTACGTAACTTTTTTTATTAGAGATCCTGCCACTTACATATTTTGCACGTCGCTTCTAAGGAGTGTCAGCTTAATGCAGATCGGATCCATTCGGCGAGCGTTCGTTTTGACATCGAGCAGTACAACCACGTGCGTGAGATCGGATGGTCGCGAGGTCGATTGAAACTACGCTCTATTTTATGTATTGTTATTACCAGTTATTTACCTAAATAAATATCTAAAAAGAAGATTGACACTCATGTTAGAAACTGACAAAGCAGCGGTGGGATACCATTGTCTAAACGATAATTTGACAGTGTTGTACCTAAAGCCCCGAAAACACGCGCGTTTCGTGACCCCCTTGACCAAGAGCGAACAAACCGGCGACAGACGGGCGGCGCGCAATGCCAATAAAACGGAGCGATTTCTGCACGTATAGCGGAAGTCGTATTTAAAACAATAATAATACACCGAACTGATTTCACACCCAACGAATTGTAACACGATAACGAAAAACAAGCAGCGATGAACCCCCGAAATGTGCGGAGTGCCGACGATTTGACGTGCGTCAACGAATTACGTATACAACATGAAGGCGATCGCAAGTAAAGGCAACATAAGCGAACGAGCTGTTATAAAATACATTACAGTAGGACTTGGAGACTCTGATTTGTCGAAGATGTTGGCCTTGAATGATATACAAACGACCCAAGAATTGCTGAAGCGGATTCTTTATTATGAGAGCATGTTCCAAAAGGCTGAGACGAAACCGATTAGATCGAGATGGACTCCGGCGGATCATTCAACGAAACAATCTCAAGAAATGAAAAAGAAAGAGGAAAGAACCATTAAGTGTTATAACTGCAATGAAGAGGGACATATTTCCATAAAGTGCCCTAAACCCCCGAGGAAAGAGAGATGCAGCCGATGTAAACGCGCTGGACATCAAGAAAAAGAATGTAGGAGCGGAGAACAACTACCACGTGACCCACAAGTAAAGAAAATAAACTACGATTCCCAATCAGACGAGTATATCAAGATGGTAGATATCAATGGTGAAAAAGTTAGAGGATTCATTGACCTTGGAAGCGATGTTGTCACAATGAAAAAGAGCGAAGCAGAAAGGCTGAAGCTGAAGATTCTACCATGCCACACAATACTTCGAGGATTTGGACAGGGATCTTGCCAAGCATTAGGGAAACGAACTCTTTTGCTGACCGTGGATGATGTCGACATGGAGGTGGAAACCATTATCGTGCCAGACAACGCCCAGGACGATCCCATGATCATCGGACGGAGTGCCCTGGATCAACCCAACCCCAGAATAGTGAAGGAAGGGAAAACACTCAACATCGAGAAAGTGATGACTATCCAGCGGAAACAACTGGACATCGACTCAGGTATAGGCGGCACACAAAGAGAGAAACTTCATGCGCTAGTTAATCGATTCGGTTCCTGTTTTGCAAGTAATGTGCAGGAACTTGGTAATACAGACTTAGTAACTTTAAAAATAGAACTTACAGACACTGAAAAAAAAATTCAATATAGACCTTATCGATTTCCGTACGCCCAACGTGAGGAAGTGAACAAAATTGTCGATGAATGGTTACAGGCCGGTATTGTGTCTAAATCTACATCAGAGTATTCGAGCCCAGCTATTCTCGTTGATAAAAAGGATGGTACAAAGAGACTGTTTAACGATTATAGACAATTGAATTCGATTACGAAACGCGAGTATGTGCCAATACCGATAATCGATGAACAATTAGATAGGTTATCTAGAAAGAAGTTCTTCACGAAATTGGATTTTGCGCACGGTTATTTGCAGGTGCCCGTATCACCCGACTCAAAACATTTAACATCATTCGTGACCACGGAAGGACAATTTGAGTTCAACAAAATGCCCTTCGGCCTTGTTAACGCCCCTAGTGTGTTTAGTAGACTTATGTCAGTAGTGACCCAGAAAATTGGGAACGATGTTGCAATATCATATATGAATGACATGTTGATCCCGAGCGAAACGGTGGATGAGGGACTTCAGAAACTCGAAAAAGTTTTGTGTACGTTGCACGAGCTAGGAACTAACGTTGAAGTTATCAAAGTGCCAATTCCTTCAGACGCGCGTAGAGTTTTTAGGTTTCGAAGTGGATAGTGATGGCGTGCGTCCGGGGAAACTGAAAACAGACTCGATTAAGAACTTTCCGCGACCTACTTCGGTGCACGAAGTGAGACAGTTCCTAGGGCTGTGCAATTTCTTTAGACGATTTGTGCGCGAGTATTCACTTACGGCTAGACCGTTGACTCAACTCATGAAGAAGGATCAAAAGTTTGTTTGGGCTGAGGAGCAAGAATCTGCATTCACGCAGCTAAAACAAAACCTGGTCCAACAGCCAGTATTGGCCTTGTATGATCCGAAAGCCCAGTTCCAGGTTCATACTGACGCATCACAATTAGGGTTAGCTGGAATCCTTATGCAGCGAAGAAAGAACGAAGACAAGTGGTGCGCAGTCAGTTATTTTAGTAGGCAGACCTCCCCACAAGAAATGAAATACCATAGTTACGAATTGGAGGCCCTTGCTTTGGTTGAAGCACTAGAGAGATTTCGCATATATCTCATTGGACGACCGTTCACCGTAATAACGGATTGCAACTCCCTCAGAACACTAGCAACCCAAACACATCTAGTTCCACGTGTTGCCAGATGGTTATTGAAACTTCAAGAGTTTCAGTTCGAAGTGAACTACCGAACGGGAGAACGGATGAAACACGTCGACGCACTGAGTCGACACCCCGTTGACCCGCCAAGAGAGACAGAAGTTGCAAACTCAAGTGTGTTTACCTTGAGAATTACCAAAGACGATTGGTTGCTCACGCTGCAGCTCCAGGATCCAGAAATCAAGAAGATAACGGAAACCCTGAAACGTGAGCCACGGACCAATGACGAAAGGCAGGTCCACACTGACTACCAGATCGACAATCACCGGATTTGTCGAAAAGTCAGCGAACAATTGCGATGGGTGGTCCCAAAGCCAATAATTTGGAAAGTGATTCAAGGAAGTCATGACGAGATGGGACATTTTGGACTCGACGAACCTTAAAGCATCTGCAGCGATACTTCTGGTTCCCGAAAATGCGGAAAAAAGTGAAAGGTTACATTGACTCTTGCGTTCGGTGCGCGTATCACAAAGTACCTAAGGGAAAATTGGAAGGAGAGCTCCACCTTATTGAGAGGCAACCTATACCGTTCCACACTGTCAATTTGGATCACTTGGGTCCGTTCGTCACATCGACTCAACGCGAGAGTTATGTCCTACACTACCAAGATAACTTTACTAAATATGCTGTTCTCCGAGCTACCAAAAACACCAAGACGAAACCTGTCATAGATGTGTTGAAAGATATATTTTGTAACTTTGGAACACCCACGAGGCTCATCACCGATAGAGGAACCGCATTTACGTCGAAAGAGTTTATATTGTAACGATTTTAAAGGTTCTATTATTTTTATTTTAATCAAAACACGAAATAGTTAATAATCTAATTTATTTAAAAGTAACACTAATTAACACTAACTTAAGAATAATTTATTTATAAACTAATAAGTAATTTATGTTAACAGCCGAGCGAATATTTATAACGCGACTTCAATTTCGAACTGTCCACTTGCTTAATTAATGTCCAACTGTCCCCCGTTTGGCTGCGTGCATTTTTATATGCCGGGGTTGTTTCTCGCGAACATTCTCTCGCTCGTTCGACAGAAAGTCTCGGATCATCGCTGACGTGATATCGAAGCTTCTCGTCTAAGGCGCGTCGTTGTTGACGCATCAGACGGGCTGGGACCGCAAACGTCACACTGCCCCCTTCTTAAAAACGTTTCGTCTCGGAACGTTCCTTGTGATAGCCTTGAAGGAAAATGTCGAAATCGGCATGCTGGTCCCTCTTTACAACATCCGGTCTGGAAGAAATAGCAGTCTACGGTTTTCCTACTGCCAACAGCTGCCTGTGGGTGGTGACTGCAGACTAGAACTTCAATTCCCGTTCCGTTGAAGATGACTTCTATCATGCTGCGAACGACCCTCCAGTCCAGCCCATCTAGTCCGCAGCCTATCTTGGGAATGGCTAATTTCGTCTCCTTGCCTTCCACCAACTGTCTCTTCAGGCTCCATAAAGCTCTCCAAATACTGCGATAGTCAGACTTACCGCTTGATGTCTTCTTGGTGACTAAGTAGTACACGTGTCGTCTTCGTTCCGCCTCCGTGTGGATGATCTGCAGGCTCTTGCCCACCATGGGGTGCTGTCTTAGGAGTTCCTCGACCTGACCAAATTTCTTCCGGAAGACTTGGGCTATCCCCTTGGACATCCTTAGGTCTTCTGCCACACAGTGGGCCAGACTGTACTCTGGTGACACATGAAAAAGGTCTTGCTGTCTCTCTGTGGTCACTCCGTATCGCGCCTTACTTCCTGTGGCGTGATGAAACATGAAGGTTTCGAAGTTTACTTCGGAACCTTGCGTCCGTTGTACTGTCCCTTCATTTTCTTCTCCGTTGTAAGGAGCCATTCGGTTGAAGTGGATAACTTTGGGTTTGCCATGCGGAATCTTCCTGATGCGGTAGATGACATCGTTGATCCGTTTCATCACTTTGTAAGGACCTTCCCAAGATGTCTGCAGTTTTGGCGATAGACCTCGACGTCTTTGAGGATTATAAAGCCAGACCAGCGCTCCAGGTTCGTATCCCCCATTCTGAGCGTTGATGTCATAATGCTCCTTCATTCGGTCGCTGGATGTCTGTATGTTGTGACGAACTCGATTGTGAATGTCGTCCATTTTTCTGCGTAGACCGCTCACGTAGTCTTCGTCGGCAGGGATTTCGCCAGGCCTCACGCCAAATTTCAGATCGCAGGGCAGTCTTGGCTCTCGCCCAAATACCACTTTTGCTGGTGTCTCTCCTGTTGTTTCATGAACGGACGAACGGTATGCCAGTAGAAAAAGGGGAATGTACGTGTCCCAGTCTCTCTGATGATCGGAGACTACCTTGGACAAATGTCGGTTGATGGTTCTGTTGAATCTTTCCACCATTCCGTCTGACTGCGGGTGAAGTGCAGTGGTTCTAGTTTTCCGGACGCCGAGCAGAGTACACACGTTCTTGAATAAAGCCGATTCAAAGTTCCTCCCTTGATCTGAATGCAGCTCCATGGGCGCGCCATACCGACTGATCCATTCTCGGACAAGGACTTCAGCAATAGTTATCGCCTCTTGGTTTGGTAGGGCGTATGCTTCAACCCACTTGCTAAAGCAGTCCATCACCACGACGATGTACTTATTTCCACTATTCGTTTGTGGAAATGGGCCGGCTACATCTATGACAACTCTCTCAAAAGGACTTCCCACGTTATACTGTTTCATAGGAGCCTTGCCTCGTCTGTGGGGGCCGTTACTAGCTGCGCAGACTACACCAGTCCTTTACATCTTCCTTGCAGTTCACCCAGTAGAATCGCTCGCGCACCTTTTCCATAGTCTTCTTGATTCCCAGATGCCCTCCCGAAGTTCCATCGTGAAGTTCCCTCAGAACTTCCGGCACCCTATTCTTGGGGATCAGTAACTGTGTCTTCTGTTCCGTGCCTTCCTGGTTCTCGATGGTTCGTTTCAGAAGACCATGATCCAGCACTATGGAGTCCCACTGCGCCCAGTACGATTTCACGGATGGTGCACACGGTGCTATCTCTTCCCGAGTAGGCCTTGCCTCCCTACTTTTCCATTCCAGCACCAATTTCAAATCCTGATCGTTCTCCTGGTCTCGTCGCAATTCTTCACCTTGCCATTTGTCGTCTACGATGGCCGTCCTCGCAGTCGTGGCAACTTTCTCCTCCAGCCGACTACAGTGCTTACAGTCTTCGGCACAAGGTCTTCTCGACAAAGCATCGGCATTTCTGTGGCTAGTTCCGGCCCGATGCTGGATTTCAAAATCGTATTCCTGAAGTCGTTCGATCCATCGTGCGACTTGTCCTTCAGGATCCTTGAATCGGAGGAGCCATTTTTAAGCGGCATGGTCCGTCCTCAGGAGAAAGTGTCTGCCATATAAGTACTTGTAGAAATGTTCTATGGACTTTACCACGGCTAGCAATTCCCTTCTAGTGACACAATAATTTCGTTCCGGCTTTGACAGGACTTTACTGAAGTAGCCAATCACCTTCTCCTGCCCTTCTTGTATCTGGGACAGTACGCCACCGATACCAACATTGCTAGCGTCAGTGTCCACGATGAACTTGCCTTCTGGGAGAGGGTAACTTAGGATAGGAGCACTTATCAAGTACTGTTTGAGTTGTTCAAAACTAATTTGGCAATGTTGGTCCCATTCAAACGGACGACCTTCTTCGGTGAGTTTTGTCAACGGCTTAGCGATGTCCGCAAATCCGGGAACATAGCGCCGATAGTAAGTGCATACGCCTAGAAAACTCCTTATCTGGTGTTTATTCTTTGGAGTTGGCCAGTCCTTCACGACCTGAATCTTCACTGGGTCCACGGCGATTCCATTCCCATTAACAATATGGCCTAGATAATTCACTTCCTTCTGGAACAGGTGTCACTTCTTGAGACTAAGCTTTAGTCCAGCTCCGCGAAGCCGCTGGAACACTCCTTCCAGATTCTTCAGGTGGTCGTCGAAAGTTTTCCCCACCACAATTATGTCGTCCAGGTATACCATGCACGTTGTCCAGGACAGACCCTTCAGAACCGTCTCCATCAGCCTCTCGAATGTCGCTGGAGCATTACATAACCCGAACGGCATCACCGTGAATTGCCATAGACCCATACCAAGGGAAAACGCCGTTTTTTCTCGATCTTCGGGCGCTAGTTCCACTTGCCAATAACCACTCTTTAGATCCAAGGTCTTTGAACCGGCCAGGGTGTCCAGGGTGTCATCAATTCGTGGCAGAGGATAGCTGTCCTTTTTAGTGACGTTGTTGAGCAATCGATAGTCTACGCAGAATCGTGTGGATCCATCCTTCTTCTTCACAAGCACTACCGGTGACGCCCATGGGCTACTCGATGGCTCAATTACGTTGTCTTTTTCCATCTCACGTCCTCTCGTTGATGTAGAACCAACTCCTCGTTGTTAACCGCCATTACGCCACGCTTCAGATCCAATTGGAACCCATGGGCACACATGATGTCCATGCCCAGAATCGCCTCATCCTCTATTTCTGCTACCAGCGCACGGTGTTTGATGGGAGTCGCTCCAATCGTAATGGTCACCTCTACTTCACCATGAACAGTCGCTGATGTTCCGGTTGCTGTCCTCAGTCTCCATTTAGTCGGCTCAGTGCGTCTTGATGACTTGATCACATCGGGCCTCAGGATAGTCTTCGTCGCACCCGTATCCAGTAGCATGGTGTGAGGGATGTCATCAATGGTGGCATCCACGAAGACACTGCTGGTTAATCGCCGCAGGGCTATTACTTTCGTGGCCTTTGTCTTTGGAGGCCTTTGAATACGCGTCGACGTTTGTCCATCTGCAGCGACCAGAGTTAGTTTTCCCTGTGGCTTCCTTCGTGGAGGATCTTGCCTGGCCTTGGGACACCGCCTGCGAACATGTCCCTCTTCTTGGCAGTTCCAACACACCAGCGGATTCTTCCGCCTCAGGACTTGTTCCACAATGCGGCGAATATCCTCCTCTGTGGTATTATCCTTGGGCCGCTCCTCTCCAGCAGATCGCACCTTGACGCTGGCGAGTTCTTCTTCTTGGGAGTCCATGGCAGCTCGTACCTTGACGTGTCCTCTTGAAACTTGCTTCGTCGCCTCGTATTCCAAGGCGTAGGCCAATGCGTTCTTGGATGTCTTAGGGTGGGCCATTCTTAATGCTTGCTGATTGTCCGGATCACGGATTCCACCCACGAAGGTTTGCAGCGTCAAACATTGCAGGAAATCATCAGGAGCTGCAGGATATGCCAACCGGGCTAGGCGCGCTACATCAGCCTCGAATTCCTGAAGACTTTCTCAGGATTTCTGGTAACGGTTTCTCAGCTGCGCATGGTACACGTCGGTCAGATGCGCCTGGCCGTAACGCATCTCCAGCCGGTTCGCCAGCTTGTTGAAGTCTTCTTGTTCCTCTAGCGGTATCATTTGTAGCACATCGATAGCGTCCCCCCTCAAGGCCACAATTAACGAAGTGGCTTTTTCACTGGCCGTCCATCCATTCGCTTTTGCTGCAGCTTCAAACTGTTTGAAGTAGTTAGGCCAAGAAGACTTCCCATCGAACGTCGGTGGTTTTATTTTCAATTTAGAAATTTCCGCTATTCCTACCACAGTTTGGATCTCATTATTTTCTGGTATTTCTGCTGGTGACGGATCCCCGAACATTCGCAACCCTGTCATGATTTGTTCGAGATTCTTAATTTTGTTGTCCTGCAGGAATAATATTTCTTCCACATTGTCTTGCAGATTCCTCGTCTCTTCTGATATTTTCACCACTAGTTTATCTTCTAAATTTCTAGATTGTTCGAGCAATTTACTTTCCAGATCTGTCGACTGTTGTATCAATTTATTTTCAAGTTTCTCCTCTAAAATTTTCACGTTTTCTTCCGTGTTTCTAGAATGTTCCATTAATTTCTCTAGATCGTCTTTCAAATTTCCGGATTGTTCGAGCAATTTAGTTTTCAATTCATCTTTAAAACTTCTGGATTGCTCCTTTAATTTATCTTCCAAATTTCCAGATTGTTCCTTTAATTTAGCTTCTAAATTTCCGGATTGTTCCATCAACTTATTTTGCAATTCGTCCTTGAAATTTCCAGATTGTTCTTTTAATTTCTCGTCTAAACTTCTGGATTGTTCCAGCAATTCATCTTTGAATATCTTACTTAAATCTGCAGGACCGCCCGAGATTTCAAAAACAAACGTTTCCGGGTCCTCTCCTGCTTCTAGTAGCGCTTGGTGAAATCTTTGTTGCAAAATAGATTTCTTTCCGGAAATTTCTAATTCGCGCTCTTCTAATTCGGTTTTTAAGTCGTTCACTTTTAAGTCTTTTAACAGCACTTTCTTTGAAGCCATTGTTTCTTTGTTTAACTAATTTGTTTAAATTCAATTTAATTTTAATTGTTTATTTATTTTCACGAACCTCGCACCTGACACCAATGTAACGATTTTAAAGGTTCTATTATTTTTATTTTAATCAAAACACGAAATAGTTAATAATCTAATTTATTTAAAAGTAACACTAATTAACACTAACTTAAGAATAATTTATTTATAAACTAATAAGTAATTTATGTTAACAGCCGAGCGAATATTTATAACGCGACTTCAATTTCGAACTGTCCACTTGCTTAATTAATGTCGAACTGTCCCCCGTTTGGCTGCGTGCATTTTTATATGCCGGGGTTGTTTCTCGCGAACATTCTCTCGCTCGTTCGACAGAAAGTCTCGGATCATCGCTGACGTGATATCGAAGCTTCTCGTCTAAGGCGCGTCGTTGTTGACGCATCAGACGGGCTGGGACCGCAAACGTCACAATATCGTTTTGTGAGACAAATCAAATCACGGTAATCCATAACGCAACGGCAACCCCACGAGCGAATCGGCAAGTGGAGAGAAATAACCAGACCGCCCTAGATGCCATAAGGACGACCTTCAATCGAGAGGATGGACGAGATTGGAGCAAGCATCTACGAAATCTGCAGTTTGCTATGAACGAGATGCCGAACAAAACCACGGGGCGAACTCCTCATGACTTGTTGTTTAATTACCGACCACGAAATGCCCTTGCAAACCAATTGATTTTGGCGTTGGGAGAGGACGAAGAAGAGAAAGATCTGGAACAACTCCGACACCTCGCCCTACAAAGGATCGAGACCCAGCAGAAAAAGGATAAGGTTCGATTCGATCAGAAACACAAATCACCGCGGGTGTACACAGAAGGAGACCTTGTCCTGGTACGAAGAGAACCAACCGCTACTGGCCAGTCAACAAAACATATGCCTCGTTATAAGGGTCCGTATCTAGTAGAAAAGGAGCTAGGAAATGATCGTTACTTACTGGTCGACATTCCCGGAGCCGAAAGAACACAGCGAAAGTTCAATGCCGTGTTTTCGAGCGATCGTATGAAGACCTGGTGTGGTCTCGGAATTCAAGAAGACGATTCCGATGGTTCACCTGAGGAAGACCCCTATGAAGATGAGGAAATCAAAGCGCGTGCCGAGGACGACACTGATGATAGCGCGGCCGAGCTGTCAGCTTAATGCAGATCGGATCCATTCGGCGAGCGTTCGTTTTGATATCGAGCAGTACAACCACGTGCGTGAGATCGGATGGTCGATTGAAACTACGCTCTATTTTATGTATTGTTATTACCAGTTATTTACCTAAATAAATATCTAAAAAGAAGATTGACACTCGTGTTAGAAACTGACAGGAGCAACTAAAAAGATAATCTGTGCACAAATTCGTTTTATCGGTGTTGGGGGCGGCGCGATAGTACGTAACTTTTTTATTAGAGATCCTGCCACTTACATATTTTGCACGTCGCTTCTAAGGAGCAACTAGAAAGATAATCTGTGCACAAATTCGTTTTATCCGTGTTGGGCGCGATGCCGGTAGAAGTAAACCGAGGGCCACAAAGTGAAAATATTGTTTAGCGGACAGTCCCTATTGCCGGTTCTATGTATTTCTTGACGATATTAGGAAGATTTGTCGTATCTTATTAAATCGAATATCAGTTTTCTACTTCCCAACCAGAGAGAGTTAAGAGCTGGGAATACAGTCTCCTGATCCCAGCCGATTTTTGGTTCCGAAAATTGAATCCGGGAATAGAAAGTAATAATCCCGGGATTTTCGGGATTGTCCAGCAGTATTTAAAAATACAGTGAGCCTCTAGATTATGGAATAAAATTCATAATTTCTTTATTTTTGACATTTCGAAAAAACGCTCGGACAGGTAAATTTTGTTTTTAAAAAGCACACAATTTTAAGTGAAAATCAATTTTTGACAGTCATTTGTTTTCAAATAATGACGTCATCGACATTTGTTTAAAATAGCAACCCCCAATTTTCTTTTCTTGATTCTGATAGCTCATTGAATTCTCTATCCAACCACATCAGATATTTATTATGTTTTATGGGAAGAATTTTGAGAAAAAAATTATTGAAAATGAAATGAAATAATAATAATTTAATTTTCGGTTAAATGACGAACCATGATTACTCGATTTGAAAAGACTTTGTTTAAATGACAAGAATGACAAGTTTTATTTTATTGTAGGTATCATTTTGGTTTTGTTGTAGTAGATTTTGTAGGTAGTACATGATTCATTCATTTTCAATAATTTTTTTCTCAAAATTTTTCCCATAAAACATAATAAATTTTTGATGTGGTTGGATAGAGAATTCACTGAGGTATCAGAATCAAGAAAAAAAATTCGGGGTTGCTATTTAAAAAAAAATGTCGATGACGTCATTACTCGAAAACAAATGACTGTCAAAAATTGATTTTCACTCAAAAATGTGTGCTTTTTAGAAACAAAATTTACATGTCCGAGCGTTTTTTCGAAATGTCAAAAATAAAGAAATTATGAATTTTATGCCATAATCTAGAGGCTCACTGTATTTTTAAATACTGCTGGACAATCCCAGATTATCTTTATAGTTGCTCCTTAGAAGCGACGTGCAAAATATGTAAGTGGCAGGATCTCTAATAAAGAAGTTACGCAATATCGCGCCGCCCCCAACACCGATAAAACGAATTTGTGCACAGATTATCTTTCTAGTTGCTCCTTAGAAGCGACGTGCAAAATATGTAAGTGGTAGGATCTAAATAAAGAAGTTACGCAATATCGCGCCGCCCCCAACACCGATAAAACGAATTTGTGCACACATTATCTTTCTAGTTGCTCCTTAGAAGCGACGTGCAAAATATGTAAGTCGCAGGATCTCTAATAAAAAAGTTACGCAATATCGCGCCGCCCCCAACACCGATAAAACGAATTTGTGCACACATTATCTTTCTAGTTGCTCCTTAGAAGTGACGTGCAAAATATGTAAGTGGCAGGATTTCTAATAAAGAAGTTACGCAATATCGTGCCGCCCCCAACACCGATAAAGCGAATTTATGCTCAGATTGTGTTTTTAAATGCTGCCACCTGGCAATATTCAAAATTTATAAGCGCTTAGCAGTACATTTATTGATAATCACACATAGACTGATCTCTATGATTTATTGCTGGAAAATATTGCTAGAGTAACTCGGCTATAAAACTCTTAAAAGTTTAACTGTTATATTAAATAAAACTGATATACAAGCACGAACTGAAACAAATTTATTGCAAACACAAGTTTAGTTTTAAATTCCATTTCATTTAATTCTTCCTATAAACTCTTCAAAGACATTGGAACTTCATTGCACTTCAGTTAACATGTGGTTTATTTCAGTCAGATTTCAAACCAACAGATTCGAACGTTTCCAGCGACCTACGCGCATGCGTAAGGTTACTGTATTTCGAAGGTACCGCCATTCATTTCCGCGGCTTTGTCCTCCAAATTAAAAAGGAAGCGAAACGCTAAAGAAGAAAGAGGTAACAAGTTACCGTTGCTAAGGAGTTTATGAATGAATTTGATTAACCTCAAATTAAAAGAGATAGAAAGTTGGCGCTACCTTCTCGATACAGTAACCTTACGCATGCCTGGCATTTAGCAACTGCACGCACTCCTTTATGTTGTTTTACAGTAAAGCTACGACATGCCGTCCAAGTTCCATGGCGAGTTGATAAAAAATTTAAAAAATCGCGCGGTAGCTTTATAGTGGATTTTAAATTTTTAAAATGTCTACCGGTGGAGTAACCGGTTAATTCTGAAATATGCCCTATATGATTTTCTCCGGCAAACGCTTATGTATTTTTTACTCGTAGGAATTTTTCAATTTGATACGTTGGTTTGGGGGGCTGTGTTGTCGTATTCTTTAGCCAAACAATTGATTGTCACAAACACAAAGAAAACGCCTTTATTAATAATAATAATACAAGGTATGTCAGATCGCCTGGTGGTTATGTCCACGGTGATGCGTTCGTAGATGTCCTGGTGCAATGGTTGCAGGTGGTGGACGTGCGGAACCGGATTCCTCGGCGGAGTGGTCGCTGGTAAGCGGGTCGTGTGATAGGCGACGTCTTCTGACCATGTGGTTCTTTTCTGGCGTCGCCGTCGGGGGAAGCGGTGAAACGGCACGGAGTATTCTGCTGATGCGTTTCAGTGCCTGACGAAGCTGGGTGGCCGTAGGTGTTTGAGGGCGAAGGATATCCCGACCTTTCGGCTGGCTTTGGCGAGGAGGTCCGACCTTGCGGCTGGCTTTTGGAGAGGAAGTCCAACTTTGCAGTTAGGTTTGGTTAGGAGGTTCCAACTTTGCAGCTGGCTGGGGCTAGTGTTGTTCTTACCGATTCAATGTATCGATTCAACATCGATTTGATGACACCGAAATGAATATCGATTCGTTAAAAACATATATTCGATTTATCGATATTTTTAAAATTCCTTTTTATCCTCAACATTTAACATTTCTCACTTTAACCTGTCCTGTATTATAACAAATAAAAAGACCAAATATAAAATCTGTTCCTGCAGCACTCCTTGACTGGTTCGAAACCGTCAGAAGCATGCGCCGATCAAAATTTCACATTTACGGTAGTTCTTGAAAGCGGTGATTAATTCGATGGGCGAACATATTTGACAGTTTCAAACTAGTCCAGAATGTTGCAGGAACAGACCTATAATTTCAAAATAGTTTTGATACATATATGTGTTCGATGCTGTATATGCTTATGCCAGTGCAGTGAGTATACATGCCTATAAGATCTACAGTTCATTTTTTTACTATATGCTATATACTATACATACTATACTCGTATACTATATAAGTCAAAGAACTTTTATATAAAGCTATCTCCTTCTAACTTCCGTGAAACGGCCTTGCGGGTTCTGTTATATCATTTCGTCGTATACTTTCTTAACTATCTATGCGATCGGCATGTAAATACATATAGAATGAACTTTAGTTAGATCTATACTCATTGCTTGTACCTATTTGTTACGTATCGTAATTTTTTTCTTATATGTCGATCTGATCAATCTAAGTTAAGAAAACAACATGACTTCCGACTGCAAGAGGCAAAGATGCTTCACAAAAAAGCAAAACAAATAAAATTTTCATGTGATTGCTTTACTTTATTAATATTTTATTGTAAAAAGTAATTATTCTGTCACTATCATTGTTATTCTATTTTTAAGAATACCGTGTTCACACTTTAAATATTAGGATTTTTTTTTTGGATTCACTGAAATTTTACAACAGAAACAAACAAATACCGATTCGAATCGATGTTATCGATTTTTTTAGCTGAAAATCGATGTTGAATCGATTCGACGTAAATATCGATAAGAACAACACTAGCTGGGGCAGAATGATCTTCGGTCAGTGTTGCCAACACGAAACAAGCTTTTTACCGAGTTATTTGACTAGAAATCCCCAATAATCGCCACAAAATTTTTAAAATCCCCAAACTTCTCCCCAAATATTCCAATAAACTTTTAAAAACTGTCGTACAAAAAAAATAAGTTTCAGCAGGTTCTTGTCCGATGAAAATTGTATCACAAATTCTTTGAAACGGACACTGAATATGCGCACTAACACTTAACGTTTCGCCGTCATTCGACAGCTTCGTCAGAAGTGAAAAAATATAAACAAGTTGTCAAAATAAACAAGAATAAGGTATATTAATTTTTTATACACAATGTATTCAAGAATTAGATAATTTACCTATAGATTATGTCTTAACTTTACAAACTATCCATAAGTTAATCAAGTATTTCGTTACCTACATACATACAAATTTTCTAAACTATACATATTCAGTTTTTATCTACATATAAATAGATATTGTGTGCAGTTGAAAGTATGCTTTTCAGATTTTGCATGCCGTATAAGATCATTTTTGTGAGCTATAAGGTTTGTATCACATATTTTACAGTAGCCTAAACTTTTGTTTATATTTTTGGGTTCTGCCAACCAAGGCTTTAATTCAGGTATATCCAACCATTCTGTACGAAATGAATATTTATAGGTACAATCATATAGTTCTAGGGGTACCAACATTATATTTTACTCTGTGTGTTGGCCGTGTTGTGTGAACATTTCATCTGTGTTTCCGTGATGTACCTGTTCGAACTTACATGCTATCAAAAATGGGTAAGTGGCTTCTTAAAACAAGTGAGGTGAGTGGGTTGCTTAGGTTATATATATTTTCTCTAAATTAAAATCTTCAGGTTAGCAGAGAAGAAATCGCGGACATAAATTATGAAAATGAACACTCGAGCAACTCCAATTCTTCTCTAAGTAAACAAGTATTTCAAACTTCTTTTTTATTAGAACATGAGTTATTACTTATTACAGTTGTTTTTAGGTTAACAATTCAGAACTTCAAAAAAGCAAAAAGTACCGAGTGACTTTTAGGGTGTGTTTCATTTGAGCACTTAAATGCTTTGAGCGCTAATAAGCGTTGCTTAAACCATTGCTTATATATGTCTAGTTAGTCAACCGACGGAAATTAATTTTAGTTCTGAACCAAGATTGACAGGGGGCGATGGACTAGAAGTGTTGCACTCCATCGGACGCTAGCAGGTTTGAATCTCCACTCATAAACTGTTTCCAATAAATGCCGTCTTGATTTGTTTGCGCTGTGTAGCAGTATTTCACCGAGATTCGTTGTAGTTGTGAACATAGTGAACATAGTAACTAGTCACAATTTGTTCAAATTTCTCGACGAATTTTTTAAGATGTCAGGAAACAAATGTAGTTATTTTATGTGCGGAAAAAGACTGAGAAAGAACCCTGGACTGAAAATTTATGTTCCCCATTCATGATGACGTACGTTGTAAAAAGTGGATTATAAATTCAGGTTAATGAACATTGCTGCTAACAAGGGAAAGTTCCCAACCCGAAAAAAAAAATTGGAACTTTGTGGGTTAGTAGTTCACCCTAAAAAGCTTCAAGTGGGCAAAACACCCTTTGAAATTTCTGCGATTTTCGGTTTTCTGTGAATGAATCGAAAATGATTGAGCGTCCTTCAAAAATACGTACTAATTTCAATATGAAAAACTTGTAGAAAACTCAATCAATAAACAAACCATGCAAATATACGAACGATATTGATTGTCACCCGACCTTGAGTATTCAAAAACGCGAAAATTCTCTAGGCCGAAGATAGTTTTGATCACCTTCGGATATTTATTTTCGCTCAATTATTTTCGATCGCATTGTGTATATACTTTTGTGTATTTTTTTTTTATATATACTTTTAATGATTGAAGCAAATTTAGTATGTTGAGAACACTGAGGAATTGGCATTACCTGAAAGTTCGTTAATTTTGCGGGAATGCGTAGCTATAGGTTAGAGTTGATGTTTACATTGATGATGAAAACTGTTTAACAGATTATTATTATTATTCAAGACCTGGAAATATTAACCCCCTTTGCGTAAGCAGCACCGAATCCTTTGAGATAAGTTATTGAAGACATTATTAACGTTTTAGGGTGTCCGATATTTGCAATTGCCTCTTCAATTGCCTGCTGCACAATTCATCCAAATTGTTTAATACGTGTTCTGAACACCACATTATTGAAATGAGGAAATAAGAAGTCCAAATTTAATTGAATATTAGAGCACATCCTCAAGCCCCCTTTGCGTAAGCAGTACCGAATCCTTTGAAATATGTTATTGAAAACATTAGCGTTTTAGGTTGTCCGATATTTGCAATTGCCTGCTGCAATTCTTCCAAATTGTTTAATACGTATTCTAAACACCAAGTTATTGAAATAAGGAAGTAAGAAGTCCGGATTTAATTGAATATTAGAGCAACTAGGCCACCAACCAGCACTGATTAAACTTCCTGGGAAAAACTCCTCTAAATAATTTATTGTGGTTCGTGCTGTGAAAGTAGCCATTTGCTAATTCAGTGTCGTCTAACTGGTTTATAAATGGATTCAATATAAGTCTCTGATATCTATAGACGTTAATTGTTTCCCGGAAGAATATTGGCCCAATAATTCTTCTCCAAGACATTGCCAACCAAACACCAATTTTAAGTGGATGTAGTGCCTTTACATCAATCACATTAAGGGGATTATGTTCTGACCAAGTCCTGAAATTTTGTGAATTGATAAACCCAGAGAGATGAAACCAGGCTTTAATCAGAAAAGAAAGTTGTATCTTGTTTGGTCACTATTATTTAGCAGATTATTGTTATACCACTGACAAAACTGAATTTGTTGAAGAAAATCAAGTGGGTGAAGTTGTCGAACCATTGAAAATTTGTATGATTGGAAATGAAGGTGTTTTTTCAAGATCTTCCGAGTGGATTCGTATAGGAAACATGAGGATTCTGTTGTACAGTATCATTAACATTTTCTACAATATCGAGTGTTATTATATGTTGAGTTCGGAAATTCACGTGGTGCAAGCTCGGAGTGAAAAGTAGAGTGAGAACACAGCTGTTTTGATATACGTAAAACTGAGACAAAAGTGCTCGAGGAGTGAATAGAGCAAGCACAGAGGAATTACCGAACCCTGAAATAGTGGGGCGACCAGTGAATTATCCTTTTTCTACATTACTGGTTTGCAAGAAACGTTTATTTATTAACTGATTTTGAACTGAACTGACTTTAAAGTGAATAGAGAGACTCATAAAAGGAATGATGTTTTGGAACTAAAATTAACATAATCTCAAAATACGTATGAAATCAGATGAAACTGATAACTGATTTAGAAACCAGCTTGATCAGTACGGTGTGCGGGAGGAGAAATTCAATCACTTCCTCATCACTGGTCGCCAACTGAATAACTGTAAATGGAATGCAATCAACGATTTTTAAGTGAATTTGAATCGATTCATGTTCGTTGTAAATGAAGGACGGCTATTCTAAAACAATGTTGTGAAGAAAGGCAAAACTCAATTTGTTGTTCAGGGTATATTTCAATGAAATCGTCATAGGCATGCTGCTGTGAATAAATTCAATTACTATTGGGCTGATTCAGAAGAACATATCAGTAACAGTTCCTGCTCCAACAGTTGAGACTGAGCACTCATTTCTGCTGAATGAAGGTCACTCATCATAACATGTTCCAGTCAGGTAGCGGAGAAGTTACGCTACAAAAAATGGCGACGCCTCCAACTTATCAACTTATGAGAGGTCGCATTCAGCAGAAATTTGGTCAACAGTTGCACAACTTTCGGGTCTGCTGAATGTGCCCATTTTCATTTTGTACTCCGCTTCGAAAATAAGCCATTACTAAGAATGTATTTTATTCTGTGCTCAAAACCATTTTGGTAATAAATTGAGATAATTAAATATCTGATTTATTTGGTTTTCTTGATTCGACAATAAACGATTTTATTTGAGTTTGACAATCTAGTGCACTAACCTAAATTTTGAATTTTTGAATTTGAAAATCCAGCACCAACATAAACATTGACAAGTGTTGCCAATCTAATAAAATAATTTTCAATCATTAAAAGTCACTCGGTATTTTAAGTATATAATATCATTTTAATACGGTTTGGATTTAAAACGGAATCAGGTGTGTTGTAAAGATTATGACATTCCTGTGGATGTGTTAAAGAATGTAGGAACAAGTACTTGTTATGTTAATGAGAAAGACGGAGAAGAAGAAAATATAATTCGACATTTATGATTGTGACATGTGACTTTTTCATTTTTGTTTGTATCCAGAAAATTTATTTTGTAAGAATTTTTGTTTAGTTTATTGTCTTTGAAGAATTTGGTTTAAAACAAATTTATTATTTTTTGTTGTTGTATACTTAATTAATATAATAATAATAATATTTGACAGTTTTATTTTCTAATTGTTAACTTGTTTGAATTTGGCGGTTTTCTGGAGGTTTTGAAAGTGGCAAGTTTAGGATTTTCTCCTGTAGGCGTTGGCAACACTGCATACACCCGTTTAAGCTAAGTTCACATGCATTGCGGATACGCAAAATTTTATTGCGGATCGTTTCTAATTGGTTCAAAATGAACCATTCAATTAGAAACGATCCGCAATAAAATTTTGCGTATCCGCAATGCATGTGAACTTAGCTTAAAAAGCACGTTCATTCTAAGTCACGTGATCTAGGCTTTGAGCGGCATCCTTGTCGCATACATGAGCTAAAATTACTCACAGATATTCGCTATTTCACTCACATGCTGATATCAATCAAGAATGCAGGAAACATAAGGCACTGTGTATCTAACTATCTACCCCTTACCAGATCATTGTTGCCATTTAAAATCAAGTACATAAATACAAAATTTAGGTTATATAAATTAATTGAGTTGCATAAAAGCATTAAAATGTTTAAAGGCAATTTAAAACTAAAGAAGATATGCATCATTTATAGGAGTCATTACACTAGCCTCGTAAATATTGCAAACATTTTACGACATAATAACATCGGCGATTCGGTAGAAATAAAAGTAGGTGTGCATCAACCTTGCTGTAATTACATTTTTCCGTGGAAAATACAACAATTATGACATCAATTACAGGGATGGATAAAATCAATAAGAAAAATGAAAGAATACATTTTCTTTGACGTATCAGATGGATCTTGCGAGCAAAGCTTACAAGTGGTCATATCACAAAGCCTAAAACTGAAGGAATTAACCACAGGATGTTCGGTGGTTGCATCTGGTAGCTTAAAGAGAGCACCCAAGGGACATTTGGAACTGCAAGCAAATGAATTACAAGTTTCAAGTAAATGCTTATTAACAGAAGGATATCCATTCTTACCCAAAAAAACCTATTCCTCGGATTATCTCAGGCAATATCTGCATTTAAGACCTAGGACAAATGCATTTGCTTCATTACTCAGGCTGAGGCATGCCGTGAAATTGACAATACATGAATATTTACATGCTGAAGGATATATTAACATAGATACACCAGTTCTTACATCAAATGATTGTGAAGGAGCTGGAGAATTGTTTGTTGTTCAGCCTGATAACCAGAAGTTGCTTAGGCGCATGAGGAAATTAGAAATACCAACTGAAGAAGCATTTTTTGATTCAAAAGTGTTCCTGACAGTTTCTGGTCAATTACATTTGGAAGCAGCTGTGCATGGTATCAGCAAAGTGTATTCGCTCGGGCCAACATTTCGGGCAGAAAATTCTCGTTCAAGATTACACCTATCAGAGTTTTATATGCTTGAAGCAGAAATTGCTTTTCTAAATAAAATTGAGGAATTGTGTGACATTACAGAACAGTTAATAAAGGCAGTCACATCAAGGATTTTAAACGAGAACTCCCAAGATTTACACAGTTGTCAGATTGATGTCAAGCCAGACTTGTCTTGGCTGGAAAAGAAGTTCAATTTGATAACATATGATGAGGCAATTGATATTTTAGATCGAAATAAGGCACGGTTTAACACACAGTTTTCTGTGTCACATGGTTTTGCTAAGGAACATGAAATATTTCTTGTCAATCATTTTGGAGAAGTTCCGGTTTTTGTAATAAACTGGCCAAAAGCTGTTAAACCATTTTATATGAAGGAATGTGCAGATGATGTGTCAAGGGTATGTGATTATTTATGAAAATCAATTAAAAATTAGGAATGTGCTTTCAGGTGGCTGCTTTGGATCTTCTAGGGCCAAATGTTGGTGAGATAGTGGGTGGAAGCCTTCGTGAACATGACTATAGCAAGCTCAGAGAACGTTTACCCAAAAATGGAACAAATTTAGAATGGTATTTGGAACTTAGAAAGTTTGGAGGTGTTCCGACAGGAGGCTTTGGATTGGGTTTTGAAAGGTACCTGCAGTTAATCTCTGGTATCAGCAACATAAAAGATACAATTCCGTTCCCTAGGTGGCCTCATAATTGTAGTTTGTAGATAATTTAATTCTGATGGTACAGTAGCAGACAATAAAATCCGCGCACATCATTTGTACGATGTAAATCTGACTTTAATGTTTTTGACATTTAATACCAATTTAACACCTATTGGCAACTCCAATCACCAATGGGGCCGACGGGAGCGCACTGACGTTTGTAAACAAACATGATGGAAAGCCAATTATAGGTCTGTTTGTTATCCTGCACTGGTGTACACTAGTGCACACTTTTTTTTACGAAATATGCCTTAATGAAGTCTAAATTCTTCGATAATGTGTCAATACAAATCATACACATCCATACTGACAAACCACACAAACATTGAAGGTTGCATTAAAGCGTATTTTGTGAAAAAGTATGCATTGGTGTACACCTGTTCAGGATAATCAAGAAAATTGACTTAAAGTATAAGCTACTTTTCACAAAACGAAATGTGGAAGTTACTTCATTTTAAAAGTTATTTATTATTTGACAAATTTCAACGAACAAAAAGTGTCTTAATTACGAATATTATTTAATTAAGAATTATTTTACTACTGGCGTATTTCGCAATTTATTTTTGGATATAAGAATGATTTTTATTCAATCTTATACTTTTGAATTTCTCGCGTATATAACCAGCAAACTTTTCTTCCTTTATTTCAGAATATAAGAATATTACCACGTGCTAGTTTTGCGACGCGACGTTGCCACTATGTTAGATACGATGAATGTGTGTGAACTTATACAAGACGAGTGTAGATGCTCTTATCCTTGTCCTTCAACTATTGAGCCTGATTGGACTAAACGACAATTATTTCAATTATAAGAGAGGCGTGTTTTCAGTCATGCGGGGTTTGGGGGGAGTACTGGTGGCTTTCGAGTAGTTGATCACGTGATCCATAGTCCTCTTAAGCGATTGTGCGAATTTAAAGCGTCCGTTAAAAGAATTTGTTATATTATTAATTACAGTTATAATTTCTTCATAATTTTACATTGAGTTGTTTATAAACCAACATACCGGGTATCCCACGCCATATGCTCACCCTTCTAGAACTTCTATTTTTCAACCGATTTCAATGAAATTTGGAAAATAAAAATTAAGCAAAAAAGCGCATTTTCCGACATACTATTGAGTACCGTAGGACTTCCGGTTTCACCGGAAGTAACATCAACTTTCTTATTTTAAATGGAACACCCTGTATATTTTTACATATTTGGAATCTGCAGATCATTGCGAGTCCAAATATGTACCATTTAGTAATTTTGGTTTCCATGGAAACGAAAAGAAAAACTTTTGTTTTTCAATCTAGGAAGCTTTGAATCGCGTATTTTCCTTCTAATGCAATCAAGCAATTCGAGAAAATCACTATTTTGATTGTATTTTTATTTTTAACATTTTTACGGCATTTCAAATTTTGATTAGGTCGTAACTCTTTTTTTTAATGGAACCTCCATGTGCTTCTTAGCTTGGTTCGACGGAATATTTTTTTCTGAGTACGCTGATACCAAATACTTCATACCTTCTTTGAAAGTCATTTAAAACAAAATATGGTTTATTGAGGTTTTATGCCCGCTCTGTTTTAAATGACTTTCAAAGAAAGTATGAAGTATTTGGTATCGCGTACTCAGAAAAAAATATTCCGTCGAACCAAGCTAAGGAGCACGAGGTTCCATTAAAAAAAAATGTTAAAAATAAAAATACCATCAAAATAGTGATTTTCTCGAATTGCTTAATCGTGTTAGAAGGAAAATACGCGATTCAAAGCTTCCTAGATTGAAAAACAAAGTTTTTTTTTTTTCGTTGTCATGGAAACCAAAATTACCAAATGATACTTATTCGGACTCACAATGATCTGCAAATTCCAAATATGAAAATATACAGGGTGTTCCGTATAAAATAAGAAAGTTGACGTCACTTCCGGTGAAACCGGAAGTCATACGGTGCTCAATGGTATGTTGGAAAATGCGCCTTTCTGCTTAATTTTTATTTTCCAAATTTCATTGAAGTCGGTCAAAAAATAGAAATTCTAGAAGGGTGAGCATATAGCGTGGAACACCCGGTATAGTATTACATTCATTAAATGTAAATTTACTGTAAACTTCAAATAAAAGATGGATCATTATTACGTGTCTTTTTTTCTATAAAACATACTTTTTTCATAAGACTGCTAAAAAGAAACTATTTTTATAATTTTATGAAACAAATTGCTAATTGCACATTTTTTATTGTACAGGACCTACACATTTTATTATTAGACATACAAAAAAATGTTAAATACGAAAGTTTTAGGGATTTGCCATTATTTGCCGGTTATATTTCAGTCGAAAACTAATCAATAATTCATATTTACATTTAAAAATCTATATTTTCATTCTATTCGTGATTAACTTAACTTCAATAGCTAGTTTTAATATTCTTTTTTGTTCTGTCATTCATCTTTAAGGACAAATCGATCGATCATAACACACGTTCGGTGATGGTCCGAATTAATATTCTCAACTGCTTACAATTACGAGACGACCATTACCCAACAGCTTTTACGATCAAACTCGACTCTCCTATCGTGGCTCTAACCGTTAATGTCCCTCCCCCAGATACGCGGAAAATGCGCGAAAATAAGCAATTTGTGATTTAGCGACGTTGCCAATTTTCGAACATAACCATGGGTGCCACTAAATGCAATAAATGTCACCATGTATCATTTAAAGTGTATAAAACCTAATCGCCCTCTGGTGGCAAAACCTTGAACTAGTGGCATATGTCCGTGAACAAAAATTGTAAATCTGGCACCCACTCGAAAATCCGTTTTATCGCACTAGGTGGCGTCAAGTCACTGAAAACATGATTTAACGGTCAAAACAAAGTGGCACCCAACCCCGGGTGTCACACTGTAAAATTGGGTGTCATTTTTACAAAGCGTATGCAATTTGGGTGCCAAAATGACAAGATTTAAATGTCTATATATATATATATATATATATACATCCCGGTATCATTGGAAGCTCCTTTCATAACTGTTCCATGCGGCGTCCAATATGGCGACACGCGGAGGGTATTGCAAGTGTACTATCATTTGAAGCTCCTTTCTTATTGCTATACTTAAAGCGTCCGGTGATATACACTTACTTTCTATTAATCATCAACCAGGCGTCCTATTTGTGTATACGTTTTCATTCAATAGACAATGTAAGCTCCAGCAATGTTGCCATATTTATTAAGTGCAATTGGTCATGCATCATAGTCTTCTTGAATATGAGATCATAAAATGAAGAATTCCAAGATGTTTGCAATTAGGTAGACTAGATGAAATGTTTCGAAGAAGCAATTCGACAATCCCACAGATCCCAACTTGAAATTCGAGATAGTGTCGACTTATGACCAAAAACATTTACGATGAAGAAAAACCCCACAAGTGTCAGATCAAACAAAAGATCTCGAAGATGCAAGGTTCCAAGATGAGGTCCGAGTGATTGTCGAATTCGCCTCTTCAAGACCTTTCATTTCATGTGCCACATGTGTGATTTTTTCTTCGTCGTAAATGTTTTCAATCATAAGTCGGCACTATCTTGAATTCCAAAATGACATTCGTGTGATTGTTGAATTCGCCTCTTCGAGACCTTTCATTTCATGTGCCACATGTGGTGATTTTTTCTTCGTCGTAAATGTTTTAAGTCATAAGTCAAAACCATCTTGAAAACCACGATGAGGTCCGTGTGATTGTCGAATTCGCCTCTATGAAACATTTCTTTTAATGTGTCATATGTGTGATTTTTTCTTCGTCGCTAATGTCCTACATCACAAGTCGATACCATCTTGAGTTCCAAGATGAGGTCTGTGTGTGAGGTCCGGTCCCAACACCGATAAAACAAATTCGTGCTCAGATTATCTTCTTAGTTGCTCCTTAGAAGCAATGTGCAAAATATGTAAGTGGCGGGATCTCTAATAATAAAGTTACGTAGTACCGTGCCGCCCCCAACACCGACAAAACGAATTTGTGCTCAGATTATCTTTTTAGTAGCTCCTTAGAAGCAACGTGCAAAATATGTAAGTCGCAGTATCTATAATAAAAAAGTTACATAGTACCGCGCCACCCCCAATTCCGATAAAACAAATTGGTGCTCAGATAAACGTTTTAGTTGTTGTTGAGAAGCAAATTGCAAAATATGTAAGCGGCAGGATCTTTAATAAAAAAAGTTACGTAGTATCGTGCCGCTCCCAACACTGATAAAACGAATTTGTGCTCAGAGTATCTTTTTAGTTGCTCCTTAGAAGCAAATTGCAAAATATGAAAGTGGCGGAATCTCTAATAATAAAGTTACGTAGTACCCCGCCACACCCAACACCTATAAAACGAATTGGTGCTCAGATAAACGTTTTAGTTGTTGTTGAGAAGCAAATTGCAAAATGTGTAAGCGGCAGGATCTTTAATTAAAAAGTCACGTAATATCGTGCCGCCCCCAACACCGATAAAACGAATTTGTGCTCAGATTGTCTCTCTAGTTGCTCCTTAGAAGCAAATTGCAAAATATGAAAGTGGCGGGATCTCTAATAATAATGTTACGTAGTACCACGCCGCCCCAACACCGCTAAAACAAGTTTGTGCTCCGCTTATATTTTTAGTTGCTCCTTAGGAGCAATGTGCAAAATATGGAAGTGGTAAGATCACTAATAAAAATGTTAGGTAGTACCGCGCCGCCCGCAACACCGATAAAACAATTTTGTGTTCAGATTATCTTTTTGGTTGCTCCTTAGCAGCAACGTGCAAAATGTGTAAGCGGCAGGATCTCTAATAAAAAGTTACGTAGTACCGAGCCGCCCCCAACAGCGATAAAATGAAATTGTGCTCAGATTGTCTTTTTTGTTGCTCCTTAGAAGCAATATGCAAAATATGTAAGTGTTTTTATAAAAAAGTCACATAGTACCGCGCCGCCCTCAACACCGATAAAATGAATTTGTGCTCAGACTGTATTTTTAGTTGCTCCTTAGAAGCAATGTGCAAAATATGGAAGTGGTAGGATCAATAATAAAAATGTTACGTAGTACCGCGCCGCCCCCAACACCGATAAAACGAATTTGTGCTCAGATTATCTTTCTTGTTGCTCCTTAGAAGCAACGTGCAAGATATGTAAGTGGCAGGATCACTAATAAAAATGTTACGTAGTACCGCGCCGCCTCCAACACCAGTAAAACGAATTTGTGCTCAGATTGTTTTTTTAGTTGCTCCTTAGAAGCAATGTGCATAATATGGAAGTGGTAGGATCACTAATAAAAATATTACATAGTACCACGCCGCCCTCAATACCGATAAAACGAATTTGTGCTCAGATTGCTTTTTTTAGTTACTCCTTAGA
The DNA here is from genome assembly GCA_958336345.1 of Dorcus parallelipipedus. Taxonomy (NCBI): domain Eukaryota; kingdom Metazoa; phylum Arthropoda; class Insecta; order Coleoptera; family Lucanidae; genus Dorcus; species Dorcus parallelipipedus. Next base: position 41,960,398 of record OY284481.1, read on the forward strand.
AGCAACGTGCTATATAATGTAAGTGGCAGGATCTCTAATAAAAAAGTCGCGTAGTACCGAGCCGCCCCCAACACAGATAAAACGAATTTGTACTCAGATTATCCTTTCTGTTGCTCTTTAAAAGCAACGTGCAAATTATGGAAGTGGTAGGATCACTAATAAAAATGTTACGTAGTACCGCGCCGCCCCCAACACCGATAAGTGGAATTTGTGTTCAGATGGTTTTTCTTTAGTTACTCCTTAGAAGCAATGTGCAAAATATGGAAGTGTGGGATCACTAATAAAAATGTTACGTAGTACCGCGCCGCTATCAACACCGATAAAACAAATTTGTTTTCAGATTATCCTTTTGTTGCTCTTTAGAAGCAACGTGCAAAATATAGAAGTGGCAGGATCTCTAATAAAAAAGTTACATAGTACCGCGCCGCCCTCAACACCGATAAAACGAATTTGTGCTCAGATTTTTTTTTAGTTGCTCCTTAGAAGCAATGTGCAAAATATGGAAGTGGTAGGATCACTAATAAAAATGTTACGTAGTACCGCGCCGCCCCCAACACCGATAAAACGAGTTTGTGCTCAGATTGTTTTTTTTTTAGTTACTCCTTAGAAGCAATGTGCAAAATATGGAAGTGTGGGATCACTAATAAAAATGTTACGTAGTACCGCGCCGCCCCCAACACCGATAAGAGGAATTTGTGTTCAGATTGTTTTTTCTTTAGTTACTCGTTAGAAGCAATGTGCAAAATATGGAAGTGTGGGATCACTAATTAAAATGTTACGTAGTACCGCGCCGCTATCAACACCGATAAAACGAATTTGTGTTCAGATTATCCTTTTTGTTGCTCTTTAGAAGTAACGTGCAAAATATATAAGTGGCAGGATCTCTAATAAAAAAGTTACATAGTACCGCGCCGCCCTCAACACCGATAAAACGAATTTGTGCTCAGATTTTTTTTTAGTTGCTCCTTAGAAGCAATGTGCAAAATATGGAAGTGGTAGGATCACTAATAAAAATGTTACGTAGTACCGCGCCGCCCCCAACACCGATAAAACGAATTTGTGCTCAGATTATTTTTTTTTAGTTACTCCTTAGAAGCAATGTGCAAAATATGGAAGTGTGGGATCACTAATAAAAATGTTACGTAGTACCGCGCCGCTATCAACACCGATAAAACGAATTTGTGTTCAGATTATCCTTTTTGTTGCTCTTTAGAAGTAACGTGCAAAATATATAAGTGGCAGGATCTCTAATAAAAAAGTTACATAGTACCGCGCCGCCCTCAACACCGATAAAACGAATTTGTGCTCAGATTTTTTTTAGTTGCTCCTTAGAAGCAATGTGCAAAATATGGAAGTGGTAGGATCACTAATAAAAATGTTACGTAGTACAGTGCCGCCCCCAACACCGATAAAACGAATATGTACTCCGATTATCCTTTTTGTTGCTCTTTAGAAGCAACGTGCAAAATATATAAGTGGCAGGATCTCTAATAAAAAAGTTACATAGTACCGCGCCGCCCTCAACACCGATAAAAGGAATTTGTGTTCAGATTGTTTTTTTAGTTGCTCCTTAGAAGCAAAGTGCAAAATATGGAAGTGGCAGGATCACTAATACAAATGTTACGTAGTACCGCGCCGCCCCCAACACCGATAAAACGAATTTGTACTTAGATTATGCTTTTTGTTGCTCTTTAGAAGCAATGGGCAAAATATGGAAGTGGTAGGATCACTAATAAAAATTACGTAGTACTGCGCCGCCCCCAACACCAGTAAAACGAATTTTTGCTCAGATTGTTTTTTTTAGTTACTGCTTAGAAGCAATGTGCAAAATATGTAAGTGGTAGGATCTCTAATAAAAAAAGTTACGTAGTATTTTGCAACAAAGTTGAAACTCATTTGTTAGGTTGCCGACTGTCGTTTGTTCTTTTTAAAAGTAAATTCTGGCGGTTCAGGTAAATTCACAAAACTTTTCACAAAACATTTTCTGATAATAAAATGTATAGGTACCGTTTAAAGTATGGACAAAAAGCCTGCACAGCCTACTAGGTTATACCTGTTTTCAAGAAAGTTAACCAGGCTGAAGCCATTCAAATTTTTTTATTTTCTATGTCAAAATTTTGCATTTTCTTGCTGCGTTGTATCAGTATTGCATTGTGTAACACACTTGAAGGGCATTAAGATTATAAACAACGTTTATAATTTCATTCGCTTTTAAAAGTGTCATAAATATTCGCTTGCATAAATGATATGCACAGCAAGAGAGCGTCCGCTGCACATTTCAATTACAACAGTGTTGACAGATTTACTGGACGCCTTATTGTGCTATACGTGAAAGCCGAATATACACGCTCCTATATACGCAAACGACACTAGCGCCACAGGTGGATATACGCTCGAACTAAAAATATACACTAATTTTCATTTGATCATCATTCGGGCGTCCAGAAAGAATTTTTTTAAATGATAGACAAAGGTCGCACGATGCCCCAAAATTTTTTTTACATGGGATACAATCGAGCGTCCGCATACGGACGCTCAATTACTTCGGACGCCCAATTGACGGCAAATTGACAATATAGGGACGCTCAAATGATAGCTGGATATATATATATATATATATACATTTTTAATCCAAGTCGAGATCCGGATAAAACTTAGCCTCAATAGCCTATAAATGGTGACTCAAAGCGTTACTGCCACAGAGGGGTAAAAAATTCAGAGTACATTTTTCTGTGATAAACATTGACTAACATGAGATCCATTAGAAAAACATGCACAGACGAGATCCGTTAGTGTATAATATGATATTTATGAGATAAGATGAGATCCTTCGGTGTTGCCAAATGTAACATAACCTTGAACTATATATTTCCGTGCGTTCACTCAATAGTTAATAAATTGCATGTATTTCCAGCTGTCAATGTGAATTGTAAGCCCCAAATAAATTCTTGCAAATGTTTTTGGTTATAGTGGAGCAAAGTAGTAGCATTTTTACGATATTAACTACTGAATAAAGTGGTTTTCGTGTCAATTGGAAGTTTCGTTTCATTAAAAAAAAATTCAGCTATCAATGTGAATTTGTAAGCCACAAATAAATTATTGCAAATGTTTTTGGCTATAGTTGAGCAAACTAATAGCATTTTTACGTTATTATCTAGTGAATAAAGTGGTTTTCGTGTCAATTGGAAGTTTCGTTTCATTAAAAAAAAAACTCCAGCTGTCAATATGAATTTGTAAGCCCCAAATAAATTATTGCAAATGTTTTTGGCTATATTTGAGCAAACTAGCAGCATTTTTACATTATTATCTAGTGAATAAAGTGGTTTTCGTGCAAATTGGAAGTTTCGTTTCATAAAAAAAAAAAATTCCAGTTGTGAATGTGAATTTGTAAGCCTCAAATAAATTATTGCAAATGTTTTTCGCTGTAGTGGAATAAACTGATATTAATTTTACATTAAAATCTAGTGAATAAAGGGATTTCCATATCACCTCAGTGTGAATTTGTAAGCTCCAAATAAATGATTGCAAAAGTTTTAGGCTATAGTGGAACAATCTAATAGGTATCATTTTTATATTACTATCTAGTGGATAAAGTGATTCTCGTCTGAATTGAAAGTTTCGTTATATTTAAAAAAGTCCAGCGGTTAAATGTGAATTTGTAAGCTTTAAATAAATTATTGCAAAATTGTTCTCTGTTATACCAGGTGTCCCACGTCATGTGTTCATCTTTAAAAAATTTTAATTTTTTAATCGATTTACATGAAATTTGGAAGGGATTAAACACAAGAATGAATTTTTCGACATAGTATTGAGCGCAGTAGAACTTCCGGTTTCGCCGGAAGTGATGTCAACTTTTGTATTTTAAATAGAGTACCTTATCTATTTTTACATACTTGGAACAGAGCATAATTTATTGAGATTTACGACCGCTCTGTTTTAAACTATTTTCAAGAAAATTAGGAAGTATTTAGTATCAGAGTAGTCAACAAGAAAGAATTCTGTTGAACTTAAAAAATGGGCTACGACCTAATGAAAATTTCAATTATTACAAAAATTTCAAACTTCGATTTCAAAATCAAAATGTAATCAACGCAGTGATTTTCTCAAATTAGGGGAAAGTGGGGCATGTTCGGACATGTAATTTCAAAAATTAATATTTCAAAGTTCAAAAGAAAATTCAAGTTTTAATTCGAGTCTTACAGATACCTTAGTCTATTTCCAACATTCAGGGCTTATCTTAAACAAAAAAATGCAGTGGTTTTTGTTCAGTTATATTTTCCCGTAAAAGGTGCATTTTTCTGAATCTGCCCCATAGTGGGGTACATCCGGACAACAACAGTATTTATCTAGAAAAAGGTTTATTGAATATTGTAACCATAAATATTGGCATAAAATTTACAAATTGAAGCCATTTTTAACTTTGGATTAGGTAATTTTGAGACTATATCTTTACTGGAAACATTCGAAATGTCTTTCAAGTCCCGGAATCAGAACCCGCCTTTATAATTTCTCAAGAAATCCACGACGTAATTGTCTTTATTGCAAAATTATACTTTACCGATAAAATAAAGTATTTTTTTTATTAAAAATTTTTGTGCAAATCGGTTTTGATTGCAGCGGATTCCCCGAGCAGGCTCTGTACAGCTGTTTCAGGCTTAGTTGGGCCTTCATCAGCAGAACCGTAGCCCGAGAACTCCACTGCACATGGCCGCCTTGCATTGGGATGACTTATTATGTAGCGGACTGGCTTCAATTTGTCAATCCTACTGCAATATCAGGTCAACAAGCGATCGAAAGATGTCGCTACTTAAATGTCCATTACTTTCACATCGCATTGGCGAATAACCCTAGGACATATCGGTTTCGTTTGCAGTGGAGTTCTCGGGCTACGGTTCTGCTGATGAAGGCCCAACTAGGCCTGAAACAGCTGTACAGAGCCTGCTCGGGGAATCCGCTGCAATCAAAACCGATTTGCACAAAAATTTTCAAAATTCTCATATGCTTTGACAGCACATGGCCGTCTTGCATTGGGATGACTTATTATGTAGCGGACTGGCTTCAATTTGTCAATCCTACTGCAATATCAGGTCAACAAGCGATCGAAAGATGTCGCTACTTAAATGTCCATTATTTTTTTATTGTTAGGAAACTGATTTGTCCGAACTGGCCCCACATAGCAAGGATACATAAATGACAATGATACGTATTCTCGAAATGCCCAATTTTGTAGCAGTCTATATTGTTAAATTCGATTTGTTCGGAGGTGCCCCAACAATCAAAATAGTGATTTTCTCGAATTGCTTGATCGCATTAGAATGAAAATACGCGGTTCACAGTATTCTAGATTGAAAGACAAAAAAGTTTTTTTTCGTTGTCAAGGAAACCAAAATTATCTAATGATACACATTCGGACTCGCAATGATCTGCAAATTCCATACATGTAAAAATATACCTATAGGGTGTTCTATTTAAAATAAAAACATCACTTCTAGCGAAACCGGAAGATCTACTGTGCTCAATAGTATGTCGGAATGTTCATTTTTTCATTTAATTTATCCTTTCCAAATGTCATATAAGTCGATTAAAAAATAAGAATTTTAGAAAGGCGAATACATGACGTGGGGCACCTGGTGTTGTGGGGTAAAAACTATTATCATTTTTACGTAAAAATGATGTGAATAAAGAGGCTTTCGGGACAATTGGAAATTCGATAGATTCAAAAAATCAGCTTTCAGTGTGAATTTGTAAGCTCCAAATAAATGAGGAACGTTCTATTGACACGAAAGCCTTCATGTAAAAATTAAAAAAATACCCCACTGTGGCAGAAAACATCCGCAATAATTCATTTGAAGTTTACAAATTCACTTCACAGTTGGAAATTTTTTTAATCAAACGAGATTGACACGAAAGCCTTTTTCTTCACTTCATTGTAAAATAATTTATTTCAGGCTTACAGATCTACATTATATAGACAACTTGTTTTTTTTTCTCATTTAAGGAAACTTTCCATTAACACTAAAACCTCTTTATTCGCTTCATTATTATGTAAAAATGTGATAGTTTACCCCACTGTAATAGAAAACATTTGCAATAGTGTATTTGAGGCTTACAGATTCACATTTGACTGTTGCTTTTTTTTTTAATATAACGAAATTTTCCATTGACAGGAACGCCTTCATTGTTAATATAAAAATTAAAAAAATTACCCCACTGCAGCAGATAACAGTTGCAATCATTTATTTAAAATTTACAAATTCACATTTGATAGATGGAATTAATTTTATTGTAACGAAACTGAAAATCTCCTCTCTACTCACTTTATTTCTGTGTAAAATCGATAATATTTTATTGTAAACTATTTACATTAAAATGTACTGCTATCAGATAGTGATTATAAATGTCTCTAGTCGGCATTTTGCAGTGTCAAATCAAGCAAACTACAATTCCTAAAAACTCAGAAAGTGTTTCGTCTCAAACCTCATACTGAATTGAAGTAATTGTAAAATTTACGAAAAGCTCACATAAAATCATTATTAAGTAGAAAAATAGAGATATAAACGTTTCACGTGACGATGTTTAAGCTGTGCGTTAAAAGATTATAAACAAATTATTCTACACATTTCATCGAAAGAAGAAGAGTCTAGTTTAATTAAAAACGTATAATTCTTTCATGTTAGAAATTTTATTGGAAAGCAGAGCTCTGCTGTGTTGCCAGATTGTCGGATCTCACTTAGGTTAGAAACTATGTACGTGTATACTTGGCTCACATGCGCCCTCTGCATAACTAATTGTGAACTACTGGTGTATAAAACTGCAAAGAAATCAGTAAAACGAGATCCGGGATAAAATTTGAATTTGAGCTCTTTATTACCAACAAAGTCGGTTATGACCCGATATACACGCTAAGAAAGGTGAGATCCGATTTCGGATCTCGCCTTTCCAAAAGGATCTCATCTTGCCCAACTTTTATCGCGAAATGATCTCAGGTTCCCTCTTTTTAAATCTATATATATATATACATATTTATATATATATATATATACATATTTTCCTATCAAAGTGACACCCTGCACAATGAATGTAAATTTGGCACCCAATTTATACACTGTAGAGAAATGCTATGTGAAGTGGCACCTATATACAAAATACCAAAATAGCACCCGTCTATATACAAGTTTTATGACAGCAATTGTTGTACTGACACCATCCACGGTTGCCATTTTACTAAGTGCCATATTGTCATTTCTTATAAACGTATGGTTATATTGAGTGATTTTTAAACTTTTTTGTCTCTTGATTTTCAAAAAGCATATGAAAAATAAGTATTCTTAAGATTGTGTAACAATGGGCGCATTCAGGGACGCTCAGCGGCTTAGGTAAGCTGTAATTTAATCAGCGTTTTCTAAGTGTCAGCATACAGTGATTCCCTGAACGAAGTTCTGAATGGCAGCTGTCTCACACGTTTTGACAGCTTGACTTACTATATGGGCGAGTTAAATAAACGGTCAATCCCGTCAATCTGCACAAAATCGTCAAGTCAATGGTCAGAATAAATTATCTGACCAATTATCGACGGGAAAAATTGAATACTGACCAGTTTAACCGTTCACTTACCCCTGCCTATGTTAACCTTAAATATTACTATTAATTAAATATAAATAATTAAATATTATTATTAATTTTGAGTGTAATAGTTCTATAAATATGAATAATGGTAAATTATAGATTATTTAAATATAATGATGACAATGCAAAATTATGAACATTATTTGTTTAATGACAGGTTAGTTCACGGTTAGTTCAACTGGTAACTTTAAATTATGCTCCCACCACTTTTTTTGATAGCGCTGAGGAACTCAGCCTACAATTTATGCGCTGAGTAAATATCTTAACTTAATATAAATAAATTAAATATCGTAACTTTACTAGTGTCAATGTAATACAATCTCAAAGACTTATTTTTCAGTTAAGCTAAGACAGGTTATTTGAATTTATTTGAAAGCGTTGACAAAAAAGTTTAGAAATTAGTGAGAACTAGTGAAACTTTTAGAGTAATTTAAAGAAATTGGAGTAAATGCGTAAAAAATTGATGAAAAAAATTTTCTGTAAATACCTAATTCGATTTATTTTATTGGTTGTGTTTAAACACTGAAATGTACGCCCACAATTGGATCACTCTTCTTTTGTGTTAGGGTGAGTAATTGTCATATATCACTTCTTTTTATTTATTTATGTTTTGTTTTGTTTATTTGTGCAATTTTCGCACCAATTGCCGTCTGGACCAAAATGCGGAAATAAATGCACGCTTACTAAAGAGTATATTGAAGAAAATTAATTATATTTAAACAAGTAAATAAATCCAATTTAATTTTTCATTTATTAAATCAAAATTTTCGTTACAGTTAAACAACCTAACCCATAAGTTTATTTTAAGACAAAAGAAAAATATTCGCATCTGATCCTCCTTGCTCAAGATCAAAGTCTGGATTTAGTTACTTTAATTAAGGTAGATTCTTGTATGATGAAAATGGAGTAACAATTTTTTTTAATGGACACAACAATCGCTCAACGTTTCACTCCTGACGAAGCTGTCAACCGATAGTGAAACGTTAAGCGACTGTGCGAATTTAAAGCGTCAGTTAAAAGAATTTGTTATATTATTAATTACAGTTATAATTTCTTCATAATATTACAATGAGTTGTTTATAAAGCAACATACCGGGTGTCCCACGCCATATGCTCACCCTTCTAGAACTTCTATTTTTTAACCGATTTCAATGAAATTTGGAAAATAAAAATTAAGCAGAAAGGCGCATTTTCCGACATACTATTGAGCATCGTAGGACTTCCGGTTTCACCGGAAGTAACATCAACTTTCTTATTTTAAATGGAACACCCTATATATTTGTACATATTTGGAATCTGCAGATCATTGCGAGTCCGAATATGTACCATTTAGTAATTTTGGTTTCCATGACAACGAAAAAAAACTTTTTTGTTTTTCAATCTAGGAAGCTTTGAATCGCGTATTTTCCTTCTAATGCAATCAAGCAATTCGAGAAATCACTATTTTGATTGTATTTTTATTTTTAACATTTTTACGGCATTTCAAATTTTGATTAGGTCGTAACTCATTTTTTTTAATGGAGCCTCATGTGCTTCTTAGCTTGGTTCGACGGAATATTTTTTTCTGAGTACGCTGATACCAAATACTTCATACCTTCCTTGAAAGTCATTTAAAACAAAATATGGTTTATTGAGGTTTTATGCCCGCTCTGTTTTAAATGACTTTCAAAGAAAGTATGAAGTATTTGGTATCAGCGTACTCAGAAAAAAATATTCCGTCGAACCAAGCTAAGAAGCACATGAGGTTCCATTAAAAAAAATGAGTTACGACCTAATCAAAATTTGAAATGCCGTAAAAATGTTAAAAACAAAAATACCATCAAAATAGTGATTTTCTCGAATTGCTTGATCGTATTAGAAGGAAAATACGCGATTCAAAGCTTCCTAGATTGAAAAACAAAGTTTTTTTTTTTCGTTGTCATGGAAACCAAAATTACCAAATGATACTTATTCGGACTCACAATGATCTGCAGATTCCCAATATGAAAATATACAGAAGTCATACGGTGCTCAATGGTATGTTGGAAAATGCGCCTTTCTGCTTAATTTTTATTTTCCAAATTTCATTGAAGTCGGTTAAAAAATAGAAGTTCTAGAAGGGTGAGCATATGGCGTGGAACACCCGGTATAATATTACATTCATTAAATGTAAATTTACTATAAACTTCAAATAAAAGATGGATCATTATTACGTGTCTTTTTTTTCTATAAAACATACTTTTTTCATAAGACTGCTAAAAAGCTAAAACGCTAAAATGAAAGAAGAATTACAAACACAAAAGCAGAAAACACAAAATGTATATTGGAACATTTAGAACAAATTACAGAAGATGCCAATCAAATGAATCCTCGTGCAACATTCATATTAGATCAAATTCGAAATTATAAAAAAAAGCTTCCCAGATGGTCTGAGATTACAATTCGACATTGTATTGCTTGGAGATTTTGTTCACCAAAAGGATATAAATTTCCAAGTAATTCAATTCTTAAGTTACCAAGTCATACCACTATAAAGAAATATATGGGAACTGACAACAAAAATTTAATCAAGGATCGCTTAACATCAGAAATTAAAACATTACGTGCCTCAGAGAGAGTATGTTCACTAATTCTTGACGACATGGCAGTACGTGAAGCAGTGTTTTATTCCAAAACAGAAGATCGTATTTAGAGACTATTCCTCAATCTCATGATGAAATAGGAAATAAACCTGTTATTGCTAATCAACTGCTTTGCTACGTAATTCAGGGAATGTCAACAAAATATATAATACCAGCAAGTTACCATTTTCATAGACATTTAAACAGCAAAGATTTATACAAATTAACATTAGACGTTTTAAAATTACTGTCCGACTGTGGTTTTATCGTGATAAGAATGGTAGCTGATAACCATAGATCCCATGTAGCTCTTTTCAAGCATTTCGGCAATGGAATGCTTAAAAATGTTGTTTCGCATCCTTACAATCCAGGACTTGAGCTATTCTTCAGTTTTGACCATTGTCATGCAATAAAAAATGCGAGAAATTTAATGCTGGCTCATGACATGACATCATCCGATGGTATAATTTCAGCTAAATACCTACCTCTTTGATTTGGCTGAAATTCAAGAACACCTTGTGATTAAACCAGTTAGATACTTAACAAAGAAACATCTTTACCCTTCTAATTTAGAGAAAATGAAAGTTAATTTGGTTGTTAATCTGTTTTCTCCTCAAGTAACAGCAGCTTTGAACTATCTTATTCATCATGGTGGTGCAGAATATTCTCACTTCAAAGACTGCATTGCAACAGTAAAATATATGGAAAACATGTACAAATACTTTCAAATTCACGATGTCAGCAATAAAACTCAATACATCCATCAAAGAGAACCTAACACTGCTCCATACACAGATATTCAAGATGCACGTCTTTCATGGCTGCTTAATGAATTTACCTATTTTATTGCTGACATACAGTTTACATCAAGAGAAGCAGGTATGGCTGGATTAACTAACGAAACAGCAGAAGCTTTAGTTTTCATAGCCAGAAGCACATCTCTCTGCATCCCATATTTGATTCGTGATTTAAATTTTCATTATGTGTTAACCAGGTGTTTTAGTTCTGATGCTGTCGAATCCATTTTTGCAAATATTCGACTTCGTGGTGGTTCAAATGACTTGACTGATTGTAGAGCAGCTGAATATGCACTCCGGCAAATTTTAAAAAGTGGTTTGATTGAAAATATAAACACCAGTAACACGATGAATAAAGTTCATTATGCCAGCACTGCAAAACTTGGAAATATTCAGGAAAATTTAGAAGATAATGAAATTAGCATTACCTTAAGCGAGATAACAATTAAGAAATTGGAGATGATGAGGGAGTTTGAAGGCAGTTATTTAGGTTCTCTTTCGATTGAATCTGCAGCAATTGCATTTTTATGTGGATATTTAATCATGAAAGTTGAAGAGTCTGTGGAATGTAATTCATGTTTGTTTACTCTGCATGATGATTCTTGCAAGAAAACCAGTCCTCTCCTTGACTTGATCTACAAGGTGGGCCAAAAGAAGTCATCCGATGTTGTTTGGCTCTCATTTTTTTTCTAAATGAAAAACTTCGATTCTGTTTTTTGATTATGTTTATTTGAACCTTTAGAATTTTATTGGTCAAGTCGAGAAGATGATATCGGCGAAATGGGCGCCGTCACAATTGATTGCCATACGGGCTCGTTTTATGGCATTTTTCATCACTTCGGCGAAAACTTCGGGCGACAGATTCTCGCACTCGTGTCGAATGTTGTCCTTGAGGGCTTCCAGGGTCTCGGGCTTGTTCACGTAAACACGGGACTTCAAAAAACCCCACAAAAAAGAGTCTGGAACGGTTAAATCGGGCGATCTTGCGGGCCAGTGCAAATCGCCAAAACGAGAGATGAGGCGACCCGGGAACGCCGCCTTCAGAATATCTGTTGTGGCTCGCGCAGTGTGTGCCGTTGCTCCGTCCTGTTGGAACCACATGTCCTCCAGTCCTAATTCGTTGAATTTCGGCAGAAAAAACTAGGTTAACATCGCCCTATAGCGCGCACCGTCCACTGTTGTCGTTTGACCAGCGGCGTCCTCGAAAAAAAAAATGGCCCGATGACTCATCCAGCGTGAACAGCGCACCATGCAGTCACTTTGAGCGGGTGTAATGGCTCCTCGTGCATCACTCGTGGATTTTCGGTGCCCCAGAAGCGATAGTTTTGCTTGTTCACGTACCCGATGAGCCTCATCGCTCATTATGATTTTGGTCGAAAAATCGTCCACTTCGTCCTCGAGATTGAGGATGGCTTGGGCGTAGGTTACACGCGTTTGGCGGTCGACAGGCAGCAGCTGATGCACGGACTGGACTTTGTACGGTAACATGCGCAGGTCTTTGACCAAAATTCGCCTTAGGGACGACCGGCTGATGGCTAATTGCGAGGCACGACAGCTCGACATCATCGGCAACAGCGGCGATATTCTCGGCAGAACGGGCGCTCCGGGGCCGGCCACTCTTGGCAACGTCTCGTGTGGTTCCATACTCTTCAAGAAGAGTGGCCAAACGGTGCAGTGTTTGCGCAGTCGGTGTCGGACGACCGGGGAATCGGCGACGGAATTCGCGCTGCGCCAACACCACAGACGAATTGTTACGCAAAAAAATAGACACGATTATTCCGCGTTCTTGGGGAGTGTATCGCTCCATGGCTTATTCACTTGTATTCTACATCTGTCTAGTTCACAACTGTCAAAACAGATTTGACATTGGCCGCCATTTGCAAAAATAAGAGCATCTTCCAATAGGGTGATTTCTTTTGGCCCACCTTGTATAACCAGGACAGAGGAAAACTGAATTATCCCTCTGAAAAGTTTGTTGGCTTAATTCATTATGTAATACAAGTTATCCTAGAGATATTACCAAGCTTACCTAAAGAAGAACTGGAAATAATTTGAAAAAGAGTAATTGTCTCATATCTCAGTGGTAATCCCATGTTCTCATGTGAACTGCACAACGCCAATATTTGTAACATTATTATATCGAAATTAATACCTCCACTGTTAACAAATTTTTTTAATCTGCAAACACAAAACATAAGAAAAAAAGTAATAATATTTACACAAAAAAACGAAAACTTTTAAAATTAAATTAAACTTTACAACTTTACTTACCGTGTCTAATTTTAGCCTGTTAATAACAGCTACGGATTGATAAGTCCAAAATAAATCATTTCTTGACAATAAACCACTCCATTTTCAGAATGAAAACATATTATACAATAACTCAGCAACTCAACTGCTACGGTCACCTGAACAGGCCCTATTGATTTAGTTGAAGCAACAGTTCCAATGTGTCAGATCTGAAGTTGCAAACTAATAATAAATTATTTTCAAATGTACAAAATACACATAACTTGCAATGCTTAAAGGTGTCTTCCACTTAGCATTAAATTTTATGCTTCAATCACATCAAAATTGATGTGATTGAAGATTGCATAAAGAGTTCATCGTTATGCAAACACCCATCACAATAACCATTGCCAAAGCCAGCCGGACCAAAGCTTAATAAACGATCATTGCTGATCGTGTCACTGCTGCCATTACACAATTTATTTAAGAGCACTAATAAACTTATGATCATGACTTACTTCAACATCATCCAAAATCAACTTTGAAATCGTGACTTGACAAATAAGAAATGTCAAATGATGTTTTACTGTACTGTAGCTCCCTCTATGCACAGAAAAAAAGCTTTGAACTAAGAATGCGGCTAGCCGGATGAAGCACACTGGGCTTCATTAATCGAGGAAGCCGTGGTACCTGTTAAATTCGTTTTACCTTTTTGTTAATTTGGTTCTCGACCTCAGTTTTCCACTTTTTGAATTCACTCAGAACGTCTCCTTTCTTCTGTAGAAATCGTACGAAAACATATCTGCTAGCGTCATCCACAATGACAAGTACATATCTCTTTCTTCCCCAGCTCGGAACGTCAATTGGACCCATCAGATCAGCATGTACAAGTTCCAATATCGCTGTCTCAGTCTTCGTACTGTCATTAAGTGAATTCTTTGGAAATGGTTGTCGAATTGACTTCCCTGCCAGACAACTGTCGCAATGAGTTGGAATACTTTTCTCAATGCTCAAACCTAACACAGATTCTGCGTTGGCCATTTCTAGAATTTTGGTTTTGTTAACATGCATCATTCTTCTATGCCACAAATCAATAAGTTTCGCTTCAGTGTTTTTATAAAACGAATTTAACAATGGTTATGGGCCCAGTGTGCGCAAGAAATACTGTGTCTGTACGTGTAAATTGATAAAAAGAAAAGCATGACGGATAATAGGAATACAATTGAGAAATTGAACGGCGCGAATTATGCATCATGGTCGTATCAGATAAAGATGATTCTCATGGAAAGTGATTTGTGGACCGTCATTGAACCTGGAGAAGATGAACCAGAAGAAAATGCAAACGCTAACGAAAGAAAATCATACACGTCACGTCAAGGAAAACGCACGCAAAAATCGCACTTGCGATATGTGATGAGCAGCAAATGCACATACGTCATCTAACGAAAGCAAAGGACGTCTGGGAAGAATTGCAGAAGTTATATGCCCCAAAAGACAGTAAATTCCGTACAGTTCAACTTAGAAGGAAGTTATATTCATATAAAATGAGTGATTATGAAACCGTAGAAAATTACTTAGGCCAAAACAATAAGAAAATGGCAGATTTATCGAGTATTGGCGACACAATAGAAGACGGAGACTTAGCCATGACGATTCTTTGTGGATTGCAAGATGATTGGGATACAGTGGTTTCAGCATTATGTAATCTCCCACATGCTGAATTTACAAGTGCTACTATCAAAAGACGCGTACTGGCAGAAGATGCAAGACGTCAAGAAAACGGTGACAGCAAACAATCAGCATTGTTCATGAAAACTAAAAGGATATCATCAAACAAAAGAAATCAAAAATATGGAAAGCAATCAGAAACAACGCAAAGTGGTAAAAGAAGTGAACAAGTAAAAACAAAAATGACGCAAAAAGGTGAACTTATTTGTTACTACTGTGAAGAAAAAGGTCACATTGCAAGATTTTGTCCTAAGAAAAAGAACAAAAAGCCGAAGGAGGAAAAGACAAATGTGATGAACATGAGTGCATTCTGCGGTTTGGTGGCGATAAGCAGTGACAGTTGGATAATAGATTCTGGTGCAACTCATCATATGACGCCGCATGAAGATTATTTTATGAAGATTAGCAAGAACAACGCTATCGAAGATATAATAATGGCTGATGGGAGAACTACATCTACAATCGGAAAGGGCACAATAAAAGCTAGGATTGCAGGTTCTAGTTTATATTTTAAAGCAGAAAATACATTGTTAGTTCCAGAAATTGGTTATGGAATTCTGTCCGTTCGAGCATTGACGGAAAATAAAAAGAAAGTTATTTTCGACGGGAATGGATGTTTTATTTATGATGAAACAGGACAGCTGCTGATTAGAGCAAAGAAAAAAGGCCAACTGTATGTTATTGAAGCAAAACCATGCAAGGAAAACAGGTTAAATTCGCTTTATAAAAACACTGAAGCGAAACTTATTGATTTGTGGTTAGGGAAAAAGCCCAGTGTGAGACATCTAAAAGCTATAGGTTGTGAAGTATTTGTTCATGTGCCAAAGCAGAAACGGTATTCGAAATTGTCAGTGAGAGCTGAAAAAGGAATATTGGTGGGATACGCATTGCATGGCCGCGGATATCGTGTCTGGATGTCGGAAACGAAGAAGGTTCAAGAGTCACGTGATTGCGTGTTCAACGAAATGTATTCTGGTAAGAGCTCAAACGCAAGTGAGCGACCCAAATATGTCATAGATATTCACCACGAAGGACCAGTCATAGGAGACGACGTAAGTGAGGATGAAGTCAATGATACTGAAGATAAATCTCAAAATACATTAAGTTTTGAGATACCAAAAAGTGAATACATAGACTCATTATCGGATCATGTGGTTAAGAAGAATAAACCTGGAAGACCGAAAAGGGATTCTACAAAACCGCAACAAGTAAAAGAGCGACAACATGAGATGACACTTCGTTCAACTAAACCGAAGTACGCTGAATTGCCACAATCAAACATTATGAAAGGTACCCAAGAGGAAGATCCATCATATTATCATGAGGCAATCAATTCTATCGAATCTTCGAAATGGATAGAAGCAATGACTGAAGAATTGAATTCACTGATAAAACATGATACATGGGAATTGGTGGAGTTACCTCCTAGCGTTACACCAGTCAAATGCAGATGGGTATATAAGAAGAAAACAGTAGGTGATACGCAAGTTTTCAAAAGTACCAGTGGCTACATAGTAATGGTAGCTGGTGCTGCAGTAGTTTGGAAAAGTGCAAAACAAACTTCAGTTGCTTTAAGCACAATGGAGGCTGAATATATAGCAATGGCCGACTGTGCAAGGGAAATTGTTTGGATCAGAGAATTACTTAAATCCCTTGACCTAGGCGAAATAATTGGAGAGTCAACTTTCATTTGGTGTGACAACCAAGCAGCTATCGCACATGCTACAAGTTACATCGACAAGTCGAGAACAAAACATATCGCAATAAAACATCATTTTATTCGAGAGATAGTGATGGATGGAATTATCAAATTGAGATATGTACCAACAAAGGAAAATCCAGCAGACATCTTGACAAAGCCGTTAAGTTGGAATCTTCATGAAATTCATTGCAATAAAATGCTTCAGTACGACTGATTGAACAGGAATTTTTCGTAATGATTATCAAGATGATTGAAATCCTTCCGAGGGGGGAATGTTAGTTTTATAAATTTGTGTAAGTTAGTCGACGTAGGCGTGTGTGAACAATTACCGTTGTCATAATAGTTTTTGATTGTAATTAATTAAATGTATACTATCAATACATTCCTAGTAAAAGTTACGTGCCTTTAATTAACGAATTTAACAGTACCGTTGCTACCGATTCGTTTTACAACGAAAAGATGTCGCATACAGTTTTTGAATTTTCACTGTCCGTCGATCCCGGTTACAGCATAAATATTAATCCCAGCAACATCGTCTATTTACCTGTAAGAGTGCACAAGATCGATAACATTACGTTGTCGTTACTCGATCAGAATGGATCGTCGATAAATTTAAGAGGTGAACAAGTTCGAATCAGTTTGGAATTGAAAAAGCAAACATGAAGTAATGGGTCTGCGTTTCCACGACAAAAATAACGGTAGCAGTAATAATATACAAAACAAGCCCGCAGAATTCATCATTCAGAAGACAGCTCCCCAAAGGTTAACATCGAGCAATATATTGTTCTTGCAAAGTTTAGGCTATAAAGTGAAAAATATCGACGGTAATGTTGCATCTATCCGAAGAACTCGACTTTGACGAAGTTATCGTTAAGAAGCAATTTCACTGGGATTCTCCGACGTACAAGAATTTTAACAACAACGACGAAGTGAGAATCTTAATCAATCATCAAGATATTTACACCTATCCGCACGAAAGTTATCTGTACATCGAGGGAACTTTCAAGCCGACCGACGAAGGTACCGGCGAGTGTCGACTGACAAATAACCCTTATTCGTTCCTTTTTGAAGAGATCCGATACGAAATCGACGGTAAGGAAATAGATAAAGTTCGAAATGTAGGCGTGACTACTACCATTAAGGCGTACCTATCCTATAACGATGCGGAAAGTAAAGTAATACAAGTGGCCGGATGGGTGCCCTTTCAGGACCAGCATCCGACTTTATGAGATGATAAATTTATGGCATGCATACCGTTAAAATTTTTGCTCGGCTTCTGCGAGGACTAGGACAAGAAAATCATAATGAACGCCAAACAAGAAATAATATTACTTCGTTCCAGAAATGACAATAATTGTTACATGAGTACGGGGACGAAAACGGCAAGCATAAGCTTAGAAAAAATCGAATGGCACGTGCCGCACATTACACTCAACGACGAGATTTTTTAAGTAGGGATTATAGAGTTATCTAGGAAATTGTCATAATTAAGGAAGCCCTAGAAATTTTCTAAAATTAAATCCTTTGAATAAAATCCCCTTAAAAAGGGTAATCCACAAAGAGATATATTACAAATGAAATTGAAAATGCTACAGTTTCTACAAGAGTCAAAATCTATTTTCATTCCTTATCGACAATGGGAATTACATGAATTACCAAGCATGCGCCCAACCCTTAATGATGTGTGGCCAATAAGAACGTCTACGAATTTAGAAAAACCTAGGTATGTTATCGTCGCTTTCCAAGACGCTAGAAAAGACAAACCTACTAAAAACGCGTCAGAATTTGATCACGCACACATTCGAAATATTAAATTACATCTCAATTCTGAAAGTTATCCGTATAAAAATTTAAATCTCGAAATGAGTAAAAATAAATTTGGCATTGCTTATCTGATGTACGCAGATTTTGAAAACAGTTATTACGGACGTGGCAACGAACCGATTCTAAATTTGGCGGAATTCAAGAAGAAAGCTCTCTACGTTATAGACTGTTCGAAACAGTACCATGTCCTTGTAACTTTTAAGTTTACATTTATACAAGGCAGGATGCTGTTTCACTAAATTAATTAATACTTAATATGTTTATTCATTTTTATCGTTCGCTCCGTTCAAATCTACCATCGATTGGATTGGAACTGACAACGAAAACTGACACAAATTATGAAATTTTTCGCTATAGAAACGAGTGCAGTCTAGGTTGCGGTGGGTTTCGGTCGCATGATTTCCTAGGAAACCGTAGGTGAAACCAGACTGAAACTAAACCGACAATGAAAACTGACACAAATCAAGATATTTTTCGCTATAGAAATAAGCGAAGTCTAGGAAACCATCCTTATTGAATTTTGCGCATTTGGTCAGAGCGAATGGCGGTCGCGGTCCGTTTCGGCCGGCCGAATGTCCTAGGAAACCGTACCTTTATATACGGTATATAAAAAAAAGCCTAAAGAGAAAATATTGTAACAGGAGCTATTTACGTAAATAAATACGCTATAGTGACCTCCTACAAACATGTAGCAAATACTTAGGGCTGGAGGCTTTCTCAATTTTCCGAATAAAGCAAAATCCAAAAGAAATGGGGTTCCAAAGTGCACCACGGCAAAAATAAAACAATCCACTCAAAAGAAACCAAAATATTGCCGTGACAATTTAATCCAATAAATGTAGAGCTTCCAATTTGTCAAAAATTGTCCTTAATAAAAATCACGACACTGGAAAACTGCGTTGTCTTGTATTCAGCCAACTAAATTCAACTCGAGTTAAACTCGTACCTCGCACGGAGCGAACCGCGGAAAAAGCTTCCACAAGAACTTGAACAAGCGCGTAAACAACTTAAGAAATATTAAAACGGAATGTACCGGGCGAATCAATAAGTGATTCTATAATTATTTTGAAAAATGAAAATTAAATGTAACATTGTTTACAACAATGTATTGTTTATGTCAAAGATTTATTAGAGAAATAACTTAACCACACTGCTAATATTGTGATATTGCTATTGTTGTTGAATAGTTAAATATCAAATATTATAGAAAGTAGGGTTATGTCGGTCACGCCACCGTTCAGTGTTTTCATGAATCGATTTAAATCGATTCAATCTGATAGTAATCAATCGATTTGTTCGTTGAATGCCCCTATTGCTGTTCATATTACTATGGAAACTAATTCCAATTTTTAAAAATGTCCTTGCATGATCGTCGTCGTTAGGGTTTCTAATGTCATGTCAAATAAAATTTGTCCATTTTAATTTGGAACATCTGTCAGGTGCAGAAAGTTAGTGAAAATGTATCAGGAAGAATTACCCCTTGACAAGTAACTAAAGCAATTAACAACTTTTATAATCGTAATATGATACTGCTTGTTTATGATACTGCATGGAGGTAAATGAATAAATTTTTGAAAACTTATTGTGGTGTTTGTTTTGAATTAAAGAATTTCTGTTTTTCCTTATGTTTTAAGTTTACTTATTTTAAACAAGAATAAACTTAACTAATGTAATTGGAAGAGTCGCTATTATTTTGTAGTATAAGTACAGGGTCCGGCAATAGGTACTGACGGTTTTGTGAGCGCTGCGGTGTGAATACCAAAATAATCTGGGGGAAAATATAATGCGAAAATCATTCGGTATGTTATGCAGTTTTAGTAGCCATGAATTCGTAGCTCACACCACACCACAGCCCTCACAAAACCGTCAGCACCTATTGCCGGACCCTGTATATAGAAATCACTAATAAGAAAACACTAATTCGAAAGATTTCCCCAATAACTAAAATCATTAATAATTCCCTTATCAGAACAAATACATGACAGCTGTCATCTCATGTTCTATTTGAAAAAGGACAGTTTAATTTACAAATTGTAAATGTTGCTATGGTTTCTCAGATTCGTACGTAACAGCAATGTTTTATGTTAAAATAAATTCATGGTATACGAGCCCCGTCAACTGTAGGTTCGGACACTACGGTTTTAGTTATTTCTTGGGTAAAATGTATTATAACTACTGAAAGCAAATGTATTTATTGTTAAATAAGAAATGTCATCGTATACCTTCATCTTTTATTCTTCTCAGGACTGATTGCAAAACATTCTTTGGTTTCCTTGTTATCCTGGCTATCCTGTTTAACATCGTCCATATCATACATAGTTGGTAATAGGCCAAAAACAAGAAATTATTACTCCAACGAGCTCCGTCAGCTGTAGGTTCGGACATAACGGTTTTACTTATTTCTGGAGTAAAGTGTATTATAGCTACTGAAACCAAATTTAGTTTTCTTTTTAATAATTTTTCTGTTCTAACGTACTTATAATAGCATGTTAATACATATTTTCATTTTATTAAGAACTTGGTCAGTTACATGGCAAAAAGACAAAAAGTTAAAATGACCGAACCTATAGTTGACGGGGCTCGTATATTATATTCTGGATATCTAGAGAGCATTACTTTTGTCAAAATCAGATTGTAAGTTTCAGTTAAGATGATGGCAAGTGCCTCCACAACTTATGTTGTTTTAATTGAAAGAAATGTTTCTTAAATGTGCATACTTTTTTCTGAATCTTGTAATGATTTGTCTTGTATTCGTAAATAAATGAAATAAAGATAATTTTACCCATGTCTTTGATTTTTATTACTGAAGGTATTAAATTATTTCATTTCTGATTATATAAAAATGTCCACATGTTATTTGAAATAACTACTTATTTCAGGGAACTAACTATTTAGTACCTTGAGCACATAAGAATGTTGCTCAACGTACTAAATTCTTTAGTTTCGTGGACAAAACCATTCAGTTTACGTTCAAATAGTTTTAAATTGCGCGCCTTTTTGATTTTAGTTCCACCCAGGCCGTGTGAAATCGCAGTTTATTGCTCTGCATATACAACGTTGGCTTTGACATCTAATTATTCTTTCATTTAAGAAAGATCATAGGTAGTTGGTATACTCTTGCAATACATTGACTCGTTTTTTTTTTAAACCGAACATAGGAATATTCACATTATATGTTCAAAGCACGTGGTTCAAAGTTAAAAAAAAACTCATGGTGTAATAAATTATTTAATTTGTGAATGAGTAATTGTTATTTTATGATCTATGTCATGCTGACATTAAAAGTCAGGTTATGTTCAATTTGAACACTGCGACATATGTTTTCCAAAACAAAATATTTCCATAGGGAATGCTATCGGATTATTAAATGAACACGTTAAAATACTATTAGATTTTTGAGAAGATTTCAAAAATGCAATAACAATTGGAATGTTTCATTTAAAATAAGAAAGTTGACAACTTCCAATATAAGCAGAAGCACGCCGAACTTGAAAATATTATATTGAAATAGATCATTATTGGTAATCTTTAAAGGGATTCTTTGAAGCAGAAATCAATGCAATGTTATTTCTTTATTATGGCTTTCGTTATGAATAAAACTTTCTGAAAAAAATATATGTGATTTAAGTAGTGATTGCCCGCCGCCCGTTGCAGGTGCAGAGACCGACAGAGACCGCATGCAAGGGATAGCGTTATGCCGACTCCGTTTTGCAGCACAATTTTGTCAACGAATTACGGAAGTTGTAATTAATCAATACAATTTAAATTTAACCAACATATCAAGGACCTGTAAAACAAAGACTGTGGACCACTATTTTCTTAAAACGTGCATATTTCACTTCACTACAGCGTTGTACAGTAGAGCCAATTTATTGAAGGTTTGGATTTTTTTTTTGGAAAACCCTACTTGCATTTAATACTCCTATGCGTCAAGGTACCTCGATCATCACTACTTAAATCACATATATTTTTTTCAGAAAATTTTATTCATAACGAAAGCCGCAATTCGCCGACAAAAAATGCATTACATTGCTGCTTGAAAGAATCCCCTTAAATCCTAAATATGAAATCGCAATTAAAATGAAAAGTTCACAAATTTTTAATGAACGAGTTGCCTGAATCACCATGTACACAAAAATAATATACACAATTTACCTTAAATAATTTATTTATAAGAGACCTAATCACTACTTTCATCTCCAGAATATGTTCCCAGCAAGGACAAACCGCTACTTTGACTTATGTTAGCACGAATTTCTGATTTATTTCCATCAAAATTAACTCCACTAACAACAGTGTGTGCATTTATTGCTTTGTCTTTTTGTGAATTGATTTTAACTAGGCCAGATAAGGCAATGCGTTTGGAAATATTTCTTTTATTAGATTTTTCATCCAGTTTCGTGTTCTTTTTTACTTCTGATTCGAGAACATCTGAATTTTCAGTATTGGAACACCCATCGGTATCTTCAAATATTTCTTCTTCTACTACCATCTTTCTTTTATTCGGATTGTGAAACTTTACAGTCCTAAAATAAAATGCCAATAATTTTGCCTGTGTACAGGGTGGATCAATTTCGATGTCTTTTATGGGCATCTCTGTAATTACAAGGGATAGAAAAAAAAACTAGTGGCCAAGTCTCGATCTCTCTCTTAGAGATAAAGTCAATAGTGTAAGCAAAAACTGGCTATCTTCTTTACTTTTGAGCTATAAGCAAAAATTGAGATTTTCAACTTTTCGCGCATATCTCGTTTATTTTTACAGGTATTGTTACAACTTCGGGGTTCACAAATTATAATCATCTTTTATTTTAAAACACTTGTCTGCGATCGGTTAACACAATAAAAGTACAATAATATCAATTGCTAGACTCGCACATATCGCTTTCGAAATAAAACTGATATAAATATCCGCCACCCCTGATTTATACGCGATGTTATGAATTAAGGCAGGCAGTCACTGAACGCGAAACTAAGTTTTTTGAAAATCAGATCCAACGTAATCTTACTTGGACGTGGCAACTAAAGCCAAGGGAAGCGAAGTTAGGATAGCGAAGGTATAAAACAATAATTAAAGCTGGTACTTGTCCGTTGAAAATTGTATCAAAAACTCTTTTAAACGGACACTAAATGGTGCATAAACACTTAACGTTTCGCAGTCGTTCGACAGCTTCGTCAGAAGTGAAAAATATATAACAATGTTTATCTTCGCTCGGTTGCCTCGTCTGCGTAAGATTACGTTGCATCTAATTTTCAAAAAAACTTAGTTTTGCTTATCTTAGCTTGGCGCGCAGTGGCCCGTCGCCTAAGGTAACAATAAGTAATTTTCTTTTTATTTTTTTTTCGAAGTTATTATTACAGGGATCACAACAAAATGAATACATTCTACAGGCACTTTTTTGAGCTCTTTAAGATGATATCATTAGATTTTACTTACAACGTTTCGTTTCGCTCTGACCATCATCAACTTCATTTTTTCTTATGGCCGCCATATTGGATTTTAATACCATTAAATAGATCTATTTTTTCTGATGTTTCTACATGTATCACACATCCCTATTTAATAAAGTGAACTAACTATAAATGAAAGAAACTGTTGAAAATAACAGTGCAAAGATATCGAGGGCGTCATATCAGAAGGGCGTAAGCGCCATTATAATCCTATGCTGATACGTCCTTCTGATATGACGCCCTCGATATGATTTGCTGGGAAGACAAAAACAAAAAAGCTTTGATATGCCTTCGAAGTTTTATTTCGTAGGTACATTACGAAAGCCGAATTTAGTAAAATTTTCAGTTATAAAAATTACCGTTATAAATCAAGAAAGACGAAAATTTAAAAATTTATTATGTTAACAACAATAACTTAACATCAAACCAAATTTAATTCAAACAATATCCAGAAAAACGCTAAACACATAGAACATTGTTTAATAAATTAGATAGAAGCATTGCACTTTGTGGATCTTTTCATAAAACTCAAAAGAAGTATGGAAGTTGCCTTAATGATGAGAGGAGTGAAGAAATATTAGAATAATAATAATTTAAAACAAAACAAAACGTTCAGAGAAGATATTCGAAATATCCTCCGCTCTTTTCTATACATAAATTTATTCTTCGTCGAATGTTGTTAATAGCACGTTGAACGTCTTTTATTTCGTAGGTCGGCAATGTCGTTAATTGGTTCTGCATAAATTTTATTTTTTAAAACTCCCCACAAAAACAAATCTAGTGGAGAGGTCCGGTGACCTTGCAGGCCAACGAACTACTCCCCTATTCCCAAACCACTGATTTGGAAATTGTTCGTTCAAATAATCACAAACAGCCCTTGCATTGTGCGGTGGTGCACCATCATGTTGAAACCATAATTCTGGAAGTCTCCTTAAATTAATATCATCCAAATATTCTTCAAATGTAGTTCTAAGAAAATTTAGATAACGTTCGGAATTTAGATTTTCCTCATAAATAAATGGTCCAATAATTTGATCTCCCAAAATTCCTGCCCAAACATTTAACCCAAATCTGACTTGATTTCGAACTGGCCTGTTGATTCTTGGATTTTCAAGCGACCAGACGTGTTCGTTATTTCGATTGAATAAACCATGATTTGTAAATTTACTTTCGTCCGACCAAATAATGTTGTTTAAAAAATTTTCATCCCTATTGAAGTGATTGCTAAGCCAGTGACGCCATTCTAATCGTCTTCCAGTATCCCCAGGAAGTAAAACGTGCGATACGTGTACTTTGTAGCATTTGTAATTGTGTTTTTTCAAGGCTCTCCAAACTTTAACATGATGTGTAGCATTTACAGTATCCGCAACTTGCCGGGTAGAATTGGATGGGTTATTGTTAATCTAAAAGAACAAATTATAAAAGAAAATTGAAACAGATAAGGCAGTAGTTGATTAGATTTGTAATTAAATTATATATTTTTATTATTAACTTTATTTCCTGTAATATCTAGTTTCATACATTTTATAAATAACTATTAATTACCTCTTCTAATATTTCTTCGTTCTCCTCATCATTAAGGCGATCTCCATACTTCCTTCGAGTTTTATGAAAAGATCCATGAAGTGCAATGTTTTTATCTAATTTACCAAACGTTGTTCTATGTGGTTGGCGTCTTTCTGGGTATTGTTGGAAATAAATTTCGCTCGCTATTACTGAATTGCTATTGTTACCATAATAAATTCTTAACATGTCACGCTTTTCTTCGTTGGAAAAATTCATTGTGATAAGTTTAGACTAATTACAATCGAGTAGTAAACAACACAAGATAGTACGAAGATGTGTCAAAATGTATTATTTTCTTTTTTTGTCTCCACAGCAAGCCATATTTTTCTTTGCACTGTTATTTTCAACAGTTTTTGCATTCATAGCTACTTCATTTTATTAAATAGAGATGCGTGATGCATGTAGAAACATCAGAAAAAATAGATCTATTTAATGGTATTAAAATCCAATATGGCGGCCATAAGAAAAAATGAAGTTGATGATGGTCAGAGCGAAACGAAACGTTGTAAGTAAAATCTAATGATATCATCTTAAAGAGCTCAAAAAAGTGCCTGTAGAATGTATTCATTTTGTTGTGATCCCAGTAATAACTTCGGAAAAAAATAAAAAAGAAAATTACTTTTCTCGGTTTTTTTGGAAATATTTCAAGAACTAAAAATCGTAGAAGATATTTCAAAACAGATTATTGTTCAGCACTAAAATACGCAACTTTGCCCCAATTTAACCGACTTCGTATCTCTTACCGTTTCCGAGATCCCAATGGTGAGCCTCGAATTTGTAACAGCCTGTATTTGTAGTTTTCTCTGTAACACGTAATCGCTACTACGTTTTACCCAGTCCCACTACTGACGTTAAGAAAGCAAGGGCTGTATAGTCATGCGTATCTAAAATGCACCGCCTGCATGCAAATCTCTCCCTTAAGACCTTGTGGTACAAGGCTCACAGAATTGTCAAATTGTACGCACCGCTGTATATGCAAATCGCATGCAGTTTGTTGCTTTTCATGAAACCACGATTGGCTAAAGTGAAAGTCTTCAATCTGTATAAATTCGCTCATAGAGATGTGCGGAGCAGCGGACAGTTGTCTTGAGCGGAGAAGGGAGTCGCAGAATTCGGAAATTTCTCGATTTCTCGACAGTTTTTTCCCGGGAACAAATTTAGCAAATTTCCCGTGAAATCGAGATCGAGAATTCTCGGGTCAGAAACCCTAATTGCTATTCTTCTCAGCAACAATAACAAATAATTAGATTGACAAATAATTAGATTAGACTATTGCTATTCTTCTCAGCAACAATAACAAATAATTAGATTGACAAATAATTAGATTAGACTGAGATGCATAATTGTGCTACGAATTTAGTTAGCTTTTAAATTTTACTTTGAATAAATAAAATAAATAAATAAAATAGTAATAAAGAATTGCAATAATTGTCGTAAGGAACGTCGCGTCGCCCTGTCGGTACCGCGCGTGGAGACCTTTTTATTTAGAAACCTGGCGAAATTTTTTTGCGAAGGAGAAACATGACCTATCCAGACAGATACATCTCGGCACTTATTCGTTTATGCAGGTTTATGGCCACAAAAAAACATCAACTCTGCGCAGCTGAGACATTTAAATTCATTTAAATCGCCAACCAGCGTTACTAAAAATACCGAAGTTATTATTTACTTTTTCCCTATTGTTGTATGACAAATTTTCTTCTTTTTTTGACTACTATCTGTGGTTTCAATTAAAGACATACGTTTAGAGACACGCCGTAAATTCCATGTAACTGCATATTTACCTTTTCAACAAGCATTCCAAGCGGTGTCCAAAAAATAAAATAACATTTCGTTTTATTGGTAACGTGAAGCCATCCTTGCACTTGATAATAGGGGAGACCGGGGTGACTGTGCGCACTTTTGCTTCAGACCCCCAGAATATAAAAAATAATAAAGATAATGCCACCATTTTTATTTACACAATGCTCCAGATATTTGCGGAACAAATTTCAAAGCGTAGACATCTTAAAGGGAAAAAATACGGACAATAAAAAATAAAATTCATGAGAGTGCTCCTGCGCATACCGATATTCACGATGGTGATACGTTAGCAAGATAATTGAAACAATTGAACAGTACTGCATTACATTCGGGCCGCTTACGAATTTTTGGAGCGCGTCAAATTATAAAGCATCTTATCGAAACGAGTAACAAGTTATCGATGGTGGTACGTTAGCGTGGCCTACTAACACGCGGGAGTCGGGGGTTCGATTCTGATGACCGGTTCATCTCTTACGTTGCGTTTTTCGATCTCGGCGCCCCCATCGTCTATTTCAAGATGGCGTTGCTGCGATATTCGAGTTCGCCTTGTAGAGACGTTTCATTTGATATGCGACACGATGAGATTATCTCTTACGGTGCGATTTTCGGTCGCTGTAAATAAACGAACGGCGAATTTTTGAAATCGGTGCATTTCAGGGACTTTCGTTTGAAATTTGACATGGTCGCGATGGGTGAAAAATTGCGTGCAACATCTCGGTGACATTAAACCCGTGGCCCACGGGCCGTAAGAGATAATCCCTTCGTGTCGCATATCAAATGAAACGTCTCCACAAGGCGAACTCGAATATCGCAGCGACGCCATCTTGAAATAGACGATGGGGGCGCCGCGATCGAAAAACGCAACGTAAGAGATGAACCGGTCATGTCGCATAGCAAATAAAAGCTCTCGACCGGACGAACTCGAATATCGTAGCGACGCCGTCTGGGAATCACAGTTGGCGGCGCTGCGATCGAAAATCGCCCCGTAATACCTAAGCCCGTCGAGTCGCATATCAAATTAAAGGTCTCGACGAGGCGATTTCGAATATCGCAGCGACGCCATCTCGAAATCGAAGATGGCGGCGCTGCGATCAAACGCTCCGTCAGAGATAAGTATGTCGTGTCGCATATCAAATTAAACGTGCCGGAGAGGCAAACTCGACTGTCATATCGGCGCCTTCTTGCAATCAAAGATGGCCGACTTATGAGGTCGAGAAACTTTCCTTTAAGAGGTAAGAAGGTCGTGCGACCGCTCAAATTGAACGTGCCAGCCGGACGAACATGAACGTCACATCGGCGTCATTTTGAAATCAAAGATGGCCGACTCAAAAGATCGAAAATAATTTTTTTTTTTTCTGTGAACTAATGAGTTTTGTTTGCAAGCAATAAAAAATTATATCGCTTGACCTCAGATGATACGTGCAAATTTTCTTTTACGTTCCAGTTTTCTCACGTTTGTTTTCATGTTAAATGCTTTTTTTTAACTAATGCCTTTTTTGCCGGAAAGAAAGAAATATATTGTTTAATCTCGGCTAATACCTGCACATTTTTACATTTTTTTTTACATTTTCTTTCTCTCCTGTTTGTTTTTATGTAATTGTTTTTTTTTTCTTTGAACTGATGCTTTTCGCAGGCAAGAAAAAATTATAGCGTTTAATCTCGGGTAGGTAATGCATTTTCGTTGAAAACGGCCGGAACAATCTCGAACGAATTCGAGAGCGTAATATAAAATTCGGACGTCTTTCTCTAAGGAGACGAACGTTAAGATTACGGCGGAAAAGTTTTCTTTTTCGATTTCGAAGAAATAATTACAAGATCGAGCGATCACCGAGAAAATTCATCTAAGATAATTGAAACAATTGAACAGTACTGCATTACATTCAGGCCGCTTACGAATTTTTGCAGGGCGTCAAATTACAAGGCATCTTGTCGAAACGAGTAACAAGTTATCGATGGTGATACGTTAGCGTGGCCGACTAACACGCGGGAGTCGCGGGTTTGATTCTCATGACCAGTTCATCTCTTACGTTGCGTTTTTCGATCGCGGCGCCCCCATCGTCCATTTCAAGATGACGTCGCTGCGATATTCGAGTTCGCCTTGTGGAGACGTTTCATTTGATTCCTAGTAATTATGAGACGCTTTTATTTTTAATGCAGGGTAGCCTAAGTGAACGTATTTCTTCCTTAACGCGAAAACTGTTTAAAATAGGTAAAAATGTTTTATACGAAAGTTTCCTAATTTTGTATTCTCCATCATGTAAAAGTATTTTCAAATATGAGTGACTTCCGGTTATACCAGAAGTAAGTATCTACTTCGATATTTTAAATGGAATGACCCTTATTTTATTACATTTTTGAATTCCTCGACGAATTTAAAGGTCAGTTTGTTAAACATTTGTTGTACCTAAAATGCATCGTTTTTGATCAAATCGATGCTAAAGTAAAAAAATACGCAGTAGCAGTGCTTCGCGCCATCTTGAATAATTCAGAAAAGAATGTAGATAAGCATATCGGCATATGAGACTTTGCTATTCATTTCTACAAGAAATGTACTATCTGTTGTATCTACGCAGAAGAAATATTTTTTCAAATTGATTTAAATCTACAGCCGCCAATGAGGGCTTATTAAAATGGGCATAATTAATTTTTTTTAATGGAACTCTATATTTTTTTTCCATTCAATAGATGTAAAATTAAATTTCCTTTTCACTAATGTAGGGTTATCGATACCTACTCTTAATAGTTTTTGAGAAATTTGCAATTTTCTAGAATTTTGGTATCATTACCTTTGCAATGGATGTTCAATGTTTTGTTTTTGTATTATGAAATTACGTAACTATTAATAACAAAGTAAAGAAATTATTACAAACAAAAAATTAGTTAAATACCTAACATAGAAACAGGAGTGTTAATTTTTATTAAGAAATTTCTACAACAAATGCTCAAAAAGATTTTCATTCTGATTAGTACATAAATTAATTCGCTTGTGGAAAGCTCCTTCAACTTTATTAAGCATTTGTGGAGTAATTTTTTCGAATGCCAACATTATGTCTGTGTCTCATGTTATCAGAAGTTGTTGGGAGGGTTCGATATACTTCATTTTTTACAAAACCCCACAGAAAGAAATCCATCTTTGTAAGGTCTGGAGATCTTGCCGGCCAAATCACAGGACCTCCTCTACCAATCCATTTGTTCGGAAAATTTTCATTTAAGTATAAACAGACTTCTCGGGTACTGTGAGCAGGAGCTCCGTCATGTTGGATCCACATACGCTGAAGTGTGGCAAGTGAGTAAAGAGTAAATTGTCCATTTCATTTTGCAAAAATTGCAAATAAATTTCCCCGTTAGATTTCCATTAAAAAAGTACGGCCCTATGACATGTGTGCCCAGAATACCCGCCCAGACATTTAAAGACCATCGATGCTGACTAGTCGTACGCAATATATGAGGATTTTCGGTGTCGTAATGATGAAAATTATGAAGATTCACATATCCATTTCGATAAAATGTTGCTTCGTCAGAAAAAAGAACATTTAAAAAAAATGAATTATTTTCCCGCAGCTGGTCACGCGCCCATTCACAAAATATGCGTCTTCTGTCATAATCCTCGACTAGCAATTCTTGATGGACTTGGATGTGATATGGATGGTATCTATGTTTACGAAGAATTCTTTGCACCGATGTTCTGCTAATCTCACATGTATCATTAATTTCCTTCGCACTCACGTGTGGATTTTCTTGAATGGAACCGAGCACCAAGAATTCGTTTTCTTCGGTCAAATTTTTTTAGATTCGCCTGTATTACGACGATTTATTTGTCCAGTGGTAATGAATCGTTCGAGTAATCTTCGAAAACATACTTGCTGAGGATGCCGCCGTTCAGGAAAGCGTTCCCTATAAATCCTTTCCGCCAATAATGGATTTCTTTGACATTCTCCCAGTATAAATATCACTAAATATCTACCTTTTCTTCTCGTGTTAATGCCATCTTTTTCATAAAGCAATGACTAATTTCAAAAGAAGTGTCAAACACGAAAACAAATTAATAAAATGAGGAATAAAACAAAACATTAAATATCCAAGGCAAACGTGACGATGATGACACAAAAATTCTACAAAATTGTAAATTTCTCAAAAACTATTAAGAATAGGTATCGATAACCCTACATTAGTCGAAAGAAAATTTAATTTTACATCTAATGAAGGGAAAAAAATAGTTCCATTTAAAAAAAAAATTAATTATGCCCATTTTAATGAGCCCTCATTGGCAGCTGTAGATTTAAATCAATTTGAAAAAATATTTCTTCCGCGGAGATACAAAAGATAGTACATTTCTTGTAGAAATGAATAGCAAAATCTCATATGCCTATCTACATTCCTTCCTGAATTATTCAAGATGGCGCGAAGCACTGCTACTGCGTATTTTTTGCTTTAGCATCGATTTGATCAAAAACGATGCATTTTAGGTACAACAAATGTTTAACAAACTGACCTTTAAATTCGTCGAGGAATTCAAAAATGTAATAAAATGCGGGTCATTCCATTTAAAATATCGAAGTAGGTACTTACATCCGGTATAACCGGAAGTCACTCATATTTGAAAATAATTTTACAAGATGGAGAATACAAAATTAGGAAACTTTCGTATAAAACATTTTCACCGATTTTAAACGGTTTTCGCGTTAAGGAAAGAAGTACGTTCACTTGGGCTACCCTATATATTGTCTTCATAAGTAGCAAATACAACCTTCTTTTGGTAAATAGCTTGTTGTGGAGTTCATGTTGCCGCTATTACTTTACGCTTTATTACTTGACTTGAAAGTAACGATGATCGTCTTTTCCATAGATTAGGATAACGACTTTTGTCTCTATTTCCTTTCGCCACTTTCATATATCAAGTGCAACTTTTAAAAAGTGAGCAAATAAAAATCAGATTAGAGTAGGCGGCGCAAAAAAATGTATGTCTGTGATTAACTGAATTAGTTAATGTAATACATTCATAGACTGTCAAATTTATTGACTTTTTATTTAATCACAGACATGCATTTTCTTTGCACCGCCTGCTCTAATCTGATTTTTATTTGCTCACAGGTTATAATGCAACGAAAGTATTAAACTCTTCTATAAGGAGGAGTGTCTTCATTTGAAACAACCAATCAGGTGCGCTTCTTACGGACGTGCTGGTCTGTATTCAGGTTTTAGAATCATGTTTCCGAAACGGTACTATAGAATATTACATTTTATTTGAAATATGTTAAACTATTTCCTTCATACACAATACAGATTTATGGTAAATGAATCATACAAGACGGGTGCGAATTAATTTTTAAATAAAAAAGTCATCTTTATTCGGAAAAAAATAAAATAAATCTTGTTGTGCTTCACTCGATATCAAAGATATTGTTACGACTTCGGGTTCACAAATTTAAACGTTATTTATTTATTTTAAAACACTTTAATGTCTACGATCATTACACACAATAAAAGTACAATAATATCGAGCTGTACACTTATCTGACAAAATAACACTTCAACGTTATTAAATTCGCTTGCTACACATCGCTTCCTAAATAAGACTGATTTAAAAACCGCGCTCCGGCTCCTCTTTATAGCAGTCAGCCCTCTTCGAGAACAACTTCGAAAGACTTGCTAGATTTTTCCAGTAAATTCGGTGCGTGTCTAGAATAGATTAGAATCCTGTCTGCGGCATAGGTGGCGCTACCAGTATATAAAAATATAGTCTGCTTCTCATAATGTAACACTGCCCCCTCCTTAATTCTGTTCGTCCCGAGCAGAATATGGAGCCAAACGGTCTATGTGGATCACTTTCATCTTCCCACGGGGTAGCTTCCGTATTCTGTATACCACGTCATTAATTCTCTTGATTACTTCGTAAGGTCCGTCCCAAGGCGCCTGTAGTTTAGGGCATAGTCCACGAGTCCTTTTGGGGTTGTACAGCCAGACCTGGTTCCCTGGTTGGAATCCCATTTGATTGGCTCGTCTATCATACCGGGTCTTCATTTTGTCGGTGACCAGATTGATGTTTCGTCGCACATATTGATGAGTGCTCGCCAATCGATTCTCGAAGTCCTGCAGATATTCGTGCAATTCAGACCTTCTAGCTTCTGGAAGTCCAAACTTCAGGTCACATGGCAAACGCATTTCTCCTCCAAACAAAACTCGATACGGCGATTGCTTAGTAGTGTCATGTATTGCGGAACGATATGCCATTAGAAAAATGGGCAAATGTTGATCCCAGTCGCGTTGGTTTTGGAGACCACTTTTGCTAAATGTCTCTCTAGAGTTCTGTTGAATCGCTCTACCATGCCGTCTGATTGCGGATGTAACGGGGTAGTGTGCGTTTTAAAAATGCCAAGCATCCGGCTCAATTCTTGAAAGACGCTTCCTTCGAAATTTCTACCTTGGTCGGAATGAAGCTCCATTGGCACCCCAAATCTTGTTATCCAATTCTCTATGAGGGCAGTGGCGACAGTTGTTGCTTCCTGATTAGGCAACGCGTAACCTTCTGGCCATTTAGTGAAGTAATCGGTTACCACCATGATGTACTTATTTCCGCGATCGGTTTCTGGAAACGGGCCGGCTATGTCAATGGCAATCCTCTCGAAGGGTGCACCGACGTTATACAGATGTAGTCTTCCTCGAGTCTTTTTCGCAGGTCCAGACACTGCCTTGCAGGTGATACACCTGGCACACCAATTCTCTACATCGGTTCTACATTTCACCCAATAAAACCTTTCTCGGACTTTTGCTAATGTTTTATTGATGCCCAAATGTCCACCTGACGTACCACCATGTATTTCTTCCAAAACTTCGGCAATTCTTACTTTTGGAAGGACTAACTGCTCTTTAATTTCGCTGCCATCAGGTGACTCCCATTCTCTTTTCAGAATTCCACTCTCTAACTTTAGAGAGTCCCATTGTGCCCAGTAGCTTTTGAAAATCGGGCTTTTGTTCGATATTTCGGCCCAAGTTGGACGTTGTCCTTTTTCCTTCCAAGAGATTATATCCCTTATGTCTTCCTCTTGGCGTTGCTCTTGGCTTATAACTTCTGGTTGCCACTGGTTGTTTGTGACACGTGTTCTTTTGATAGGAATTATTCCTTCTTTGTCCTCCAATTTCAAGCAGTGCCGACAATCTTCAGGACACGGTCTTCTGGATAGTGCATCTGCATTATTATGGATACGACCTGGGCGATGTTCGATTGTAAAATCATACTCCTGCAGTCTTTCTATCCATCTGGCAAGCTGGCCTTCTATATTTTTGAACTGGAGCAAGCACTTCAATGCTGCATGGTCTGATCGAAGATGAAACTGTCGACCATAAAGGTATTTGTGAAAATGTTCCAATGTTTTCACCACAGCAAAAAGCTCCTTCCTGGTTACACAATAATTTCTTTCAGCTTTGGATAAAACTTTACTGAAGTAACCTATGACACGTTCTTCCCCGTCCTGCACTTGTGATAACACGCCCCCAATTCCATGATTGCTCGCATCTGCGTCAATGATGAACTGGCCCTCTAGTCGTGGATAGGACAGTATCGGTGCAGACATTAGAAGATCCTTCAGATTTTCAAAAGCTTCCTGGCAGTCTTCACTCCAAAAGAATGTTGTTTTTCCTTCGGTCAGCGAATGCAGAAGCTTGGCTGTCTTTGCAAAGTCTTTCACAAATCGTCTGTAATATGTGCATATTCCCAGGAAACTTCGCAACTCATGCACATTTTTTGGTGGTGGCCAATCCTTAACGGCTGTAATTTTGTCTGGATCCGTTGCGACCCCTGCTTCTGATATGACGAAGATATTTCACTTCCTTTTGGAAGAATTCGCATTTGGCAGGATTCAGTTTCAATTTCGCCTCTTTTATTCTCTGGAAGACGTCTGTTAAGTTTGCAAGATGTTCTTTAAAAGTTCTTCCAACAACAATCACATCGTCTAAGTATACGAGGCAAGTTTTCCAGCTAAGTCCGCGCAATACCAATTCCATGAGTCGTTCAAAAGAAGCTGGGGCGTTGCAAAGACCAAAAGGCATCACTTTGAATTGCCATAAACCATTTCCAGCAGTAAAGGCCGTCTTTTCCTTGTCTTCGGGATGCATACCAACTTGCCAATAGCCACTTTTCAAGTCTAAGGTCGAAAACCATTTCGCACCGGATAAGGTATCTATTGTGTCATCGATCCTGGGCAAGGTATAACTGTCCTTTTTCGTGACATCATTTAATCGTCTATAGTCCACACAAAAACGCGTGCTGCCATCCTTCTTAGTCACCAGTACAACGGGAGATGCCCATGGACTTTGCGACGGTTCTATAACGTCTTGGTCTTGCATCTTCCTAATTAAATTTTCGGCTTCCTCTCTTTTTGCCAACGGCAGTCGACGCGCGGGTTGTCGAATTGGATTCGAGTCGCCAGTGTTTATTCTGTGATATACAATGTCTGTCCGGGTTAAGTCATCATCAGTATAAGCAAAGATTCCTTTAAATTTTCGAAACAGCTCTCGTACGTCTTCTGTTTCTTTGGGTTTCAGCAATGTTGATGTACCAGCCAGCAATTTCTCTAGTAGTGGTGGTAGCGTGTCAGACTGATGCCGAGCGGATGCATCGTTCACTTCAATATGGTTTACAGAAACAATTGCTTCACACTTGCCCACTACAGTTCCGCCGGGTATGGTAACTGGGTAACTGTTGACATTTGCAAGACGGATAGGAACTGTTTCTTGAATCTTCACCAGAGTTCCAGCCAGTAAAATTCCCTTCTTGGCGCAGTTAGTTTCAATTGGTTCTATGATCCCAGTAGGATAGCTATCAAGATTGCCTTCCATTTTTGCCAAGATTATCTTGTCGGTTAAGGCGGGAATGTTCACACTTTCTTTCAGTTTTATTCTCAATGCGGTAGGTGAATTTCCAGGGATATGGAGAGGTATCTCTTCTGTTCCAATGCGTAGAACTTTATCCTTTAGATCTACAACCAAGCCGTTTTTCTTCATGAAATCCACTCCAAGTATGAAATCATCAACGATATCAGCCACTAAAACCCTGTGACTAAATTTCATACTTCCAATCTTCAATTCAATTTCGGCTTCCCCACAAACAGGAGTAACCTCTCCAGTAGCTGTCTGGATGTGATACCTTCTTCCAGTATTTATTAGTTTCCATTTTGGTAAGAGATCTGTTCTTACTATGCACGCATTTGCACCAGTATCGATTGTGAATTGGAAGGATCTCTTGCCAATTTGTCCATTTGCTATCAAGCTATTTTCATTATTTCTTATTCTAGAAATAGAGACAATCTTGGGGTTATCCGTAGAATCAGTCAGCATGCGCCCCTTCTTGTTGACTGGAATTAGCGCATCACTATCATTGTAAAGGCGCGGTCGCTTGCGCCTACAGTTGGAGCGCAGATGACCTTGCTGACCACAGTTCCAGCAACTTATTATTCGCATGACATTGCTTGTGGTTTTCTTTTCTTCCAACTGTTTTAGTCTATCCAAAATATCTGTCAGTGCGTTGTCGTCGGCAGCTTTCACTTCTCGCACTCGCACTAGGCTTATAGAGGCTTGCTTGGCTGCCTCGAATTCCAGAGCACGGGCCAGTACATCTGTGCACTTGGAGAAGTTACCCAGTCGCAAGACTTGCTGCATCTCTTGGTCCCTAGTACCGTCAATGAATGCTTGTATGGCCAACCGGTGGAAAACAGGTTCAGGCAGGAAGTCTCCGTACGCCATTCGGACCAATCTCTCGACATCGAGTTCAAATTCCTGTAATGACTCACCATTCTTCTGGGTACGAGTTTTCAGTTGGATAGCATGGAGTTGCTTCATGTGTGCGTCACCAAATCGCATGTCCAAGTGTTCTACTAGTTGATCAAAGTTGTTCTGAACCTCTTCGGGAATTGATTGTAATGCACTCAATGCTGGGCCCCGCAAAGCCAACACGAGGGCTGCAGCCTTATCGCGATCATTCCAGCCATTTACATCAGCTGCGATTTTGAATTGTCTAATAAAAGTAGACCATGGTAAGTCCCCTTCAAATTTGGGTGGTTTCATTTTTTGGCTTGACGACACAGATGGTGTAATAGAACGACCAAGTCCTACTTTATGCAGTTGTTTGGTTAAGTCTTCAAATTTATCGTGGAACTGAATTTCTATTCCTCCGATTTTCTCATCAAGTTTGCAGTCAAATTCAGTTTGTATGTTACCAATATGAGTTTTTACATCTTCAATTTGATAAAAAATTGCGTGTTCAAATTGCCTCTTCACATTTTCAATCTTTCCATCAGTTTCCTCACCGAATTGTGTTTTAAGATCTTCAATCTTTTCATCTATTTGATTTTTCACCTCCTGTAATTTCAGATCGGTGTTTAAACTGGAAGTTTCAATTTTTATTTCCAAACTTTCTATTTGTTTTCTAGAAAGCTCCATTTGTTGCGTCATTCCTTCCTTCATATTTTCATTGATTTCTTTAATTTCTTTCTTTATATTTTCATCAACTTTTTCCATTTTTGCTTTCATTTCTCTAAGTAAAGCTGTGGTATTTTCAATTTCGAATTCAAATAATTCCGGATCTTTTCCTTCTTCTCGGAGAGCTCGTTCAAGCCGTTCTTGTAAAACGGCTTTTTTTTCCAGAATTTTCAAGCCCTCTCTCGTCCAATTCATCACGCAGCTCCTTCACTTTTAATTCAACTAGCTTCATTTTCGATTTTTTTTGAAAATTTCCGCTTCTGACACCAATTTGTTACGACTTCGGGTTCACAAATTTAAACGTTATTTATTTATTTTAAAACACTTTAATGTCTACGATCATTACACACAATAAAAGTACAATAATATCGAGCTGTACACTTATCTGACAAAATAACACTTCAACGTTATTAAATTCGCTTGCTACACATCGCTTCCTAAATAAGACTGATTTAAAAACCGCGCTCCGGCTCCTCTTTATAGCAGTCAGCCCTCTTCGAGAACAACTTCGAAAGACTTGCTAGATTTTTCCAGTAAATTCGGTGCGTGTCTAGAATAGATTAGAATCCTGTCTGCGGCATAGGTGGCGCTACCAGTATATAAAAATATAGTCTGCTTCTCATAATGTAACAATATCATAGGCATTTTCCCGGGTAATTTCAAATAGTCCTTGATCTGTGATTGGAGGGTTCATTAATTGCAATGCTGTGGCTAGCCGCTTGTGTATAATTGCTACCCGGATGTCCGTTATTACCCGGGTATCATTTTTTCATCCGGGTACCCGAGTATTACCCGTGCGATTATTACCCGGGTATCATGTCTTGGTATCCTGGTAACGGTTATTACCCGTGTAATTTATCAGCGCAAAATCTCGGAAAAACATTGTCACCCAAGTTTAAATTTAATCTACTTGCCTCAACTTAACACGGTTCTCGGTGACAAGTCTGCTGATTCTTCGATCAGCTGTGCCCCTGCTAGCTACAGTGGGGATGGGGCAGGTTAACTTACGGTGGTAAACTCATAAAGGGCGCCAGAAGACGATTTAAAACAACTAATCGTAATTCGACTGGCCGACGTCTCCAATCGACCAGGTCGTGCAAAAAATGAGAAACACGAATAAAACAGAGGCGTAAATTCTCACTGATGTGTGCGAAAATAGAAATCGAAAGCGTAATTAGAGTTAACACAATTTATTCCACAAACAAATAAAAAAAAGAAACACTTTACACCGTTACAAAAGGTGCTTATTCTCTAGTGCAACGTTTAATCAAATTAAATCCGCATGAAGAGACCTTAATTCGCTCTTAAAAATGCATGCGCAATAAAAGTCAAAAGGGTTACCTCGCCACCGATATGACATGTACCGTCTTTGTTGTGAAAGTTGGCCGTCACTACGCCATCTAGTGGTCCTGTCCGAGTCGATGACCGGTAGATTTCAAAATGGCGTACCCACGCTACTCGGGGACGGTAGACGTACAAGAATTTGTCGGGGCACCCACACTCGATAAACGGGGAAATCCTCGCGTGTAAGCTTGCGGGGATTACCTAAGCCTGCGCTGTAACTTGCGCCCAAACGGAAAAGCCAAGTAGAAAAAAAAAGCCTGAGCAAGTTGGAGTCCCAGGCTTGGTACGGAGATTAAAACAGTCTCCAATCGTTGTTCGGCGGTGTTAAATAGTATTCCAGCAAAGCTGCAGTTGATTTACTTCTCCAAACGAGCAAGAAATCCGTTAAATTCAACACACGCGAAAAAGAGGACCCGTTCAGGTGAAAATGAAGCGGGTCGCTTCGACGCGTAGGAATTACCAACGATAGCCAATGGCAGACGGCCTGAGAGTCACGTGAAGCCTTCATGACCTATCAGAACTCAACGATCACAGTACGCAGGTTTTCCCCCATAGCGATGTAAAGAAGGGGCATCAGGGTAGCCAACGTTGTTAAAACGAAATTATATCGCCGCTACATTTTAGCGCCAAATTTAACTGTAACAACATACAGTATGTCCCCGGATTGAGTTTACAATACGTATAATGGACCAAAAATGTTTGAATTAAGATTTCATGTTCTGCTTGGCGTGAAATGAATTTGTGTCAAATTTAACGCAGAAAGTCTTCAAGGTGGCGGAATTAACACAAGAAGAAGTAAAATCTGTGTAGGTAAAGTGGTCTTCCTTTTGAATTTAGGAGAAAAATTTAGTAAGATAAAATGATTGTCATTTCAAATTAGAGAGATATACCAAATTCCAACATCCTAGAAAAAAAAATTGAATTACGGAATATTAGGATTTCAGTACAGTGACATTAACACTGTCAGGTGCTAATATGGACGGAGTGTTATTTGAATAATCATATTTTATTTGTTTTTAGTCAATAAATATGTAGATGGCGTTAACATTTTACAACTTTACTGAAATATTTATAATTTAATTAGTAATTTTCCGTAATTCAATTTCTTTTTCTAGGATGTTGAAATTTGGTATATCTCCCTAATTTGAAATGAGAATCATTTTATCTTACTACATTTTTCTCCTAAATTCAAAAGGAAGACAGACCACTTTACCTACACAGATTTTACTTCTTCTTGTGTTAATTCCGCCACCTTGAAGACTTTCGGCGTCAAATTTGGCACAAATTCATTTCACGCCAAGCAGGCCTGAGCTGCAGAACATGAAATCTTAATTCAAAAACTTTTGGTCCATTATACGTATTGTAAACTCAATCCGGGGACATACTGTATATCTGTTATTACACGATAAAAATTTATTTTTAACATTCGGACACAAATCACAATTTAAGCACACAGCCTACCAATGTTTTGACTGAACCCAGAACTATCGGCGTTACATTTCTCTCTCTTATGTTCGTCGCAATACCTCTCACTCTTGTGCATATCTACCTACTCATTAAATCTTTGTTGATATTTAACAAAAACAAAATAAATATACGGGTATCCCAACAGTGTTCTCGGGAAATACAGGGTGCCCGAATTTCGTAGGGACAACATGGGTAACTTTTTTATTCGAAGAGTTAGAGAGATGGTTAAATTAGTAAAAAGGTGCGGGTTTAAGAGCTCATTGAGAATATATTTTCAAATTTTACTTGGCATGGCCAACTTGGTTAAAATTAAAAAAAAAAAAACAAATTTCATAATTTCTTTTATTTGCCGTAACTTTCTTGTTACTTAGGATATTGAGATGCGGTTTGAATTAATTTGTATGGTAATTTAAATATTTTTATTGGCAAAACAAAACCAAACTGAATTACAAAAATAATAATCAAAAATATTAAATCACTCAAATAAGCCACCATTGTTTGCAATGCAAAGTTGACACCGTTTCTGAACACTATTAATGACTTTACGGATAGTATTGCCATTAATACCGTTAAATGTTTCAAGTACTGCAAATTAGTTCAAACCGCATCTAAATATCTTAAGTAAAAAAAAACTTACGGCAAATAAAAGAAATGATGAGATTTTTTTTTTTAATTTTAATTAAGATGGCCATGACAAGTACAATTTGAAAATGAATTCTTAATGAGCTATCGAACCTGCACCTTTTTGCTAATTTAACCATCTCTCTATCTCTTCAAATACAAAAGTTACCTATGTTGTATATGCTGTATATCTCGGTAACTCTTCGTTTAATAAAGTACTTTTATGTTAAGTATGTTTTACACATTCCTGCGGTATTATAATAGATCTAATAGTATTAATTTCCTGAATTGTATTTTATTATCTGTAAAAATAAACGAGATATGAGTGACGAAAAGTCGAAAATCTCAATTTTTGCTTATAACTTGAAAACAATTTTTTTTGTTTACATTATTAACTTTATCTCTAAAAAAAAGATTGGGACTTGACCACTAGTTTTTTTCTACCTCTTTTAGCTACAGAGATGCCCATAAGAGACATTGAAATTGATCCACCCTGTACATGCACACCAATAAAATAAAATGATTCCATGAAAAAAGCGTACAAGAAAAAAGCCCACACGAAAATTGCACACAAAAAAAAGCCCACAGCGAAAAATGCGGACAAGAAAAAAACGTACAACGAAAATTGCGCACATGGAAAATTACCCACACTGAAAAATGCGCACAGAGAAAATTGCTCACACCGAAAAATGCTCACCCAGAAAAATGCCCACATAGAAAAATACGCACATTATATTTTATTTTCACATAAAAATGAAATTTATGCGCATTTCCATTACCGTACATTGTGTGTTAAATAACGTGATTTTTTAAAATTTCTCCTCGTAGTAGGCCGTGAATTATTATGTAGTTGTGAACTAGCCTTGCTTGAAACTTAAATTAACATACGTATATCATAAACTCATGTTTTTTATTAAAAGAAATTTCTGAATTTCTGAACTTAACAAATGTCATAAGTCATAAAATATAGTTTGTTAAATGAATCTTTTTACGCGTCATTGATTTTATCCGTATGAAACACATCAATACTCTTAAGCCAAGTAATAAATAGTAAATGTTACTTTACAAACATTCCTATAAAGGCGTTCCTTTTTCAATCTGAACGAGTGATGTATACCGTGATTGCTCTCCATACGGACAGCTCTCATAAGCGGACATCTCTCATGACCGGACAATTTTTCTGGTACCAAAATTTAATTTTATCTCACTTAAAGCTTTCTTATAAGCGGACAGCTCCCATAAGCGGACAAAAAAGTTGGAACCGTCGGTGTCCGCTTATGAGAGTTTTCACTGTACTCGCCGGCACTTAAAACAAAACGCAATACCAAGGCCACAGCCGTAAGTAGCACTGTCTAAGGTTCATTTTCGAACGAGTTTATTGCTTTTCGTTTCTCTTTTAGTGCCGGCGATGGTACGTAGATATATAAAAAATGGTTTTCAGCTGGATTAACATTATCGAGCAATTTGGCGAATTTTTTTCACATGTATTGAGTGCCGCATAAACGGTAACTGCATGAACGGATACGCTCGGCTAGATATGAATACAATCATTGAAACACATAAGAAAATATTTGTCCAAGACCGTAACCTGCGTGAAGCGACGAACATTGCCTGATATGTAAATCAAGCTTTACTATAGTCTATTAAACTAGGAGGAGTAACAGTTTTTGGCGGGCAAAATTCAAATTACTCCTCCTAGCTTAAAAACAAACTTTAGTCACAGTTTTGTCGACGTGCGTAAAAACATCCATTTTACAAACTATAAACATTTTATTAGTTTAAACGTGGGAATATGCTGTTTCATACGGCAGATCGAATGGTCGGAATTTGGCAATTTCTATCAATATATTGTTTATTATCTATTATATGTTATATTATGCTCTTGATATCACCGATGTTGAATGTCAACAATTTTAAACAAACAGAAAAATTTGAGTAATAGTATCAAATTTAAGAAAAGAGAAAACTGATGGAACATATTTTCAACAGAGGGTTTCATAATTAAAGAAAAAGGATTTTAAAATCGTTTCAACTAAGAAATGTAAAAAAAATAATAGCATCAATTTTATATCCACGAAACGCCAAGTCTACTCAGGATGCATTTGATTTGATTTCAGCTTTTCTGAACGTTTAATATAATTCTCAGGATTAAAAAGAAATTACGTAAACAAATAACTAGAATCATTGTCCTCTATTGTTATTGTTTCATTCCTAAATTGGAATTGGAAGTGGCAGTGTTATTTTCTTTTTTCCGGATACTTTCTAGACCAGTGGTTCCCAACCGATGGGTCGCGACCCAAACGGGGGTCGCCTTGGGTTTTCTAGTGAGTCGCCATCTGTTTTAAAAGCAAAAAATTAATGGCCGGCGTATGCATTCTATCATACTATGCATACTATCAAATATCGCAAATGAGATGCAGGATCGCGAACATTTTTAAAAAACCTAAAAGGGTCGCGATTAAAAAAAGGTTGGGAACCACTGTTCTAGACGGACTATATTATTT
Source organism: Dorcus parallelipipedus (assembly GCA_958336345.1). Lineage (NCBI taxonomy): Eukaryota > Metazoa > Arthropoda > Insecta > Coleoptera > Lucanidae > Dorcus > Dorcus parallelipipedus. The sequence goes on from OY284481.1 coordinate 42,004,130, forward strand.
TGAGGGTTGTACCCACGGTGAATTGAATACTAACGGTGGCAGCATTCCCGCAAGTGAGATAGCGAACCATTACGTCACCGCATACCCGCTTCACCTTTTACACAATTATTAACCAATATTAACTGTCACGATTGACAGTTGTATTAGAGGGAGAAGCAGGTATGCGATGACGTAACGGTTTCCTATCTCACTTGAATGCTGCCACTAATAGTATTTCTTTCACAAACTAGAACAGTTCATGACATAACCTTTACAGAAAAACTCATTTTATTTGTAGTTTCCAAACAAAAAATAATTTACGACATCCCGGATTCACTTTTGAGTATTAGTAAGATTTGGATATATTCGACATTCATAGTTTTGAAGGATGTCCTATAAGCTTTCTGTAAGCGTTATTACTTATGATTGCGACTGTACGTGCTGTACGGAGCTTGAAGCTCTTGAAAGGAATGCTACTACTATTATGGTCCGTTTTCACGCTCAAGCAATTTGCGCAAATGGATTTGTGCAAGCATTTGTGCAAGCATTTGCGCATACAAATTTGCTTGCGCAAATGCATGCAGTTTGCCAACCTTTTTAGCTTGTGCAAGCAAAAAAATACGTTTTCATGCAACGACTTCCTTGTGTGCACAAGCACATTTGCGCAAATTGCTTGAGCGTGAAAACGGACCATTAAGGTAGTATTCAATTCATCGTTGGTTGTAAAGAAAAATTTCAAGGAAGATCTGAGACTGTTATTTGAGGCTGTTCAAACAATTAATGGGGAACAATTTGAACATCTTTTTTAATCATTGGTGTTAATATTGTTTGTAGTTGTTTTAATAATTTGTTAATTTTTGATAAAAACATGAGCGTTTAAAACTCTCCAAATACGGGACTCAGAAATGTAACATTTACTTTTTATACAAGATGACAAAATTCAATTTATTTTTATTTATAAAAAATAACTTTATTTTATATGCCCACTATTTGGAGAGCTGTAAATGCTAATGCTTTTATTAAGTGATCATGTGTTTCAACAGCATTTTATATAACTAACCCGCTTATTCCGTAATTCATAACGACAAACAATATTAACACTAACAGATTATAAAAGATGTTCAAATTGTTTGAACTGTTTGAACTGCTTCAAATAACAGTCTCAGATCTTCCTTGAAATTTTTCTTAGAGGTACAACCTTCAAGTATAGTCCGTCCAGAACTACGAGGAGAAATTTTAAAAAAGGCACGTTATTTAACACACCATGTACGGTAATGGAAATGCGCATAAATTTCATTTTTATGTGAAAATAAAATATAATGTGCGTATTTTTCTATGTGGGCATTTTTCTGGGTGAACATTTTTCGGTGTGAGCAATTTTCTGTGTGCGCAATTTTCTCTGTGGGCATTTTTCAGTGTGGGTAATTTTCCATGTGCGCATTTTTCTATGTGAGCATTTTTCGGTGTGAGCAATTTTCGTTGTGCGCTGTTGATTTGTATCAAATAAGACGCCCTTTTTCAACGAAGGTTTATATCCTTTAGGAAAAGGCAGAATTACAGTAAAAGTAGTTTTTGTAACATCTACCATAATAATTACATGTTGCTACAGTTCTATACATACTATTTTTTTTAAACACTAACTTGATATACTAAGTTAATATAACATGCTATAACTCAACATGCGCTTTTTTCTTGTCCGCATTTTTCGCTGTGGGCTTTTTTTGTGCGCAATTTTCGTGTGGGCTTTTTTCGTGTACGCTTTTTTCTGGTCACCAGATAAAATAGTATATCTATCTCAATAATAAATTTAAATTATAAGGAACAGAATGTTATAAGGAATGGTAACAAGTGTCTAAATAAAAATCTGGTCAAGTAAGCTACTTTTAGGAATTTTGTTATGTAAATGCAATAGATAAATTCTCGATCACAACCTACTTGACCAGGTTTTTATTTAGACGCTCGTTACTTTCAATTTAAAAAAAAAAATGAATTGAATAGAAAGTAATAACAAATTAAATTGTTGTTCTGAATTCATATTTTACTAATATGCGTCCCAGAAGTCTTGTAATTATAGTTGGCTATGAAGTATGAACTACGAAAGGTATTTTGCAAGTAGATTTTACTTTCATTCTCCATTTTCCAAACGATGTCCGTTGAGGAAATACATTTTCAACAGTAAAGGTTTTCTGTTCATTGGGACTTTTTTATAAATGAAAATTTATTCTTTACAGCCCCGTCGCACAGTGGGCCAGATGTAATATTTATGCGGTCAAAAGTCAATAAAAGTAATATTTGTAATCGTTTTAAAATCTATACACTTAAGAAGGTTATTATGCACACAGTAATAATAGTATATTAAAAAACAAGTTTCATAAGACATGCGTCCTATTTTTTCTATTTTGGTTGTTAAATGTAAAAGCAATCTGCATTATTTTGTAATTTATAGGAAAATTCTGTTTGAAAATGTGGCGGTTGGTGACATTGGTTGATTTAATATAATTTCAAACAAATGTCAATTTGAATGTTATTCTTGCAATTTTAGATGTCAACAGATATAAGTATTGTCAAACAAAAGTCAATTTGGAGGTTATTTTTGTAATTTGAAATGTCCCTGTATGTGCTGTCGCCAACGTAATAAAATAAAACTTTGGATGCTTTAGGCTGTGTTGCATAAAAAATTTGATTACGGCGATTTGCAAATGTTTTGTTTCCAAAGCACAGGCATCTTCGATGATTTTGTAAAAATGAAAATATCTCCTTTATTTATTAATTTACGAAAAAATAACAAAGAATAATTTTAATTATGAATTTTATTCTCTATCTATTGGTAATATAATATACCGGGTGTTCCATTTAAAAAAGTGTCTTTTTGACTTTATCTCATAAACGCGACGCTCAATTGTTTTTTTGACTACGTCGTTATAATTAGCGTGAAAATTACTACTACTTTGCTAATTTAACCGAATTTGTAACTTTTAAAATAACAAAGTTATCAATAGTGCCGACTTAAGTTTGAACGGCCTGTATACAGGCTGAATTTTTTTCGATGTTTAGCATGGGGATCTCGGAAACCAGCAAAGCTAGAGAGACGGTTAAATGGGGAAGGATTTGTAGTTTTAGAAGCCCAGTTTAATGCAGCTTTTGTTTCTTTCTTAAAATTTATGGCTGGCTAGATATTTCGAAAAAACTGATTTTTTATAAATTCGTTAAATGTGTACACCGTGTTCAGAAATTAGAGAAGTCAGAGGTCGTAGTGCTGTTCCTTGCATTATTTTAAGAAGAAAATCTTAATACAAAAATAATTTTTTTTTATATAAAATAAAAGTAATTTTATTTATTTTATTAGTTTTAATTAGTTGAAGACATGTTAAAACAACTTAAAATGAGGACAAACTGCAAGGATAACAATAACTTCTACATAATTATAATTTGAACTAATTTTGGTCGGTTAAATACACTTAAAACGCATTTTTCATTCCTCATATCTTCAACTTTGATGACCTCGCATATAAACAAGAGGGCTCGTACAAAGTTTTTGTATTAAGATTTTCTTTTTAGAATCATGGAACAGCGCTACGACCACTGATGGTCGTATGCACAGACAAATCTTTAGACTTAAGCCAAAGTAAACCTTTACTTTGAACAATGTAACTATACGGCGCAAAATTTGTTTGTGATATGAAGTTAGCGTTAAGTACCAAGTCCACCTTGAGATTTGTCTGTGCATACGGCCATCAGTCTCCTAATTTCTGAACACGATGTATAGCTCGGTTATTCTTAATTTTAGACAAAAGTTGTACAGAATTATGTTGATGTTGAATGAAAAAAATTGCCTTTTTTTACCTTTCCAACGATGTAACATTCGATATGGTTGTTTAAAAAAACGACGTAGATACGGCAGTTTTTCTCTTTCGAAATTGTTCCATCCTTCTTTCTTAGTCACCGTTGGCAGAGAAAAATTTATCGATTGTAACTTCGGCGATTAATGACGCAGAGCTCTTCTCTTATGAAAAATACTTTATGTGAAACATATTGAAATACAAAACCAATAATTCGTACATATAAATTATTTTATAGTTTAGAAACACGAAGCAGTGGTTCTGAAAAGAACCTTTAAAAATTCACCGGATGAACAACTGCAAGTATACCAGGATCGGAGAGTAGGACTTGACCTTCGTATTACAAATCAGAAGCCGTTTTAACAAATCTAAACTATCAACAACAGAAATAAACTAAAAATATTTCTTAAAATGTTCAAAAAGACCACCATTATTTGCAATACATAAATTGCACCTCTTTAAAATCGTAAAGCAGTAAATGCTTTCTTAGTAGAACGTCCGTCAATATTGGCAAAAGCTTCTAGTACACCTTCTCTCAGGTTTTCTATTGTTGCATACGACCTTCCATAGACCTTATTTTTTATCGCTCCTCATAAAAAATAAAAGGCTAGAACAGACAGATCTGGAGATCGAGGTGGCCACGTAACTGGTGCATTTCTTCTAATCCATGAGTTGGGAAAAGTTTCATTTAAATAGTTTCGCACTGTTAATTGATTATGCGGCGGTGCACCATCATGTTGGAACCATTCTAACATTCCTCGAATCTGTAAATTTATTCGTCCAACATATTTTCAAAATCATTCCGCAAGAAATCGAGATAGCGGTCACCGGTTATGGTATCATTAAAAATGTATGGACCGAGAATTGTTGATTCAATGATACTGTACCAAACATTAAATCCAAATTTAATTTGTGGTCTTCTTTACTCAACATGATGCGGATTTTCTTTTAATCAAAGATGCTCATTGTGTCTATTAAACATGCCACAATTTGTAAATCGGGTTTCATCTGTCCAAAGAACTTTAAATTTGAACTGTGCGTCGCCTATACATTTATCTTTAAACCACGTACAAAATTCAATACGCCGATCGTTATCACCTGCATGCATTGTTTGCGAAATCGATAATTTGTAAGGATGGAACTTATGCTTTGCAATATTCGCATAACAATGCGTTGTGATGTGCCTGCTTCCATTTCAATCTGTCGGGTTGAAGTTGATGGATTTTCCATTACATACGCTACGACATTTATCTCAGCAGCTTCATTAATTGAGTTGGTTCTGCTCCTAGGTATACAGAAGGAACCATGTTCTCCCAAATGGTCATACAATTGAATATATGAGAATAAAAAGGACCTAAGTCCAGCTGGAATGATTATGAGAAAATGAGAATAAAGATTTTTAAAACATGTTATTTTCTTAATATGCAAAATTCTTCTTTCAACTTTCAGTATATTAAATTTCTATATACTTGGATAATATAAGGACAGAAAAACGGTATTTAAATTTTTGGAACATTACTATAAATAATAGACAAACATACATGGACTTGGGCCACTTTTATTTTGAAAACTATTTTGACTGGACATCCAACTAAATTTTATTAATAAATTATAATAATTATAATTAATAAATTAATTATATGTATAAATATTAATAATAGGGGAAAATTAAAACTACATTTGTTATTTTTTTGTATTTCTTTCGGATCAATAAATGTATTATTATTATTGTTCGGTAAATTATTTTTCATAATCTGAATTATTTGCTTCTTCTTCATTCATTTCATTTTCTGGTGAAATGGATTTTAAAAGTGAAGAAAGTCGCAAGCCTAAAACCCACATTTTGAATTTTTCCGCCATCGCAGGTTGCCGTCGTTTTTTAGGCGTTATTTCGCTATCAGAGACCATTGCGTATGCAGAAACAACAATATCTAAATGAGTCTAGATAGCTGTGCCAGAACAAAACAGACCCAAATCCTGGATTTAGATAGGTCCATGTTCGTTTAAAATGTATTTTCTAACCGTTATTATATCCGAGATTCCCATGCTAAACATAGAAAAAAACTCACCTGTATGTGAAAAGAAAAATAGATTAAATTTCAAAGGCTGCAAAAACTTTTATATGTTATCAAGTTATCATATGTTCTAAATATTATATACTAATATTATTTAATTACTATTAAATAAGTGGCATTAAGTTTTATTTGCAGCACGTTGCAGATGAAGGAGTAGTAAATATTTTTTAGGTGACTTCTAAGAGTTACTAAGAGGAGATTGGATGAAGGAAATATCGCCCTCAGACTTTGTTATACATAAACTACGAGTATGTATATCTAGCAGAATGTACAAGTACAAACATATTATACTGGCTTTAATGGTCTTCAGACGTTTCACGAGTAATAGAAATCTTATAATTATAATATTTGATAATGGCATGCTAAGTGCCTCAGTTTTGAGAAAAGCAATATAACCTGAAGAAAATAAGTTTTAAAAATAAAAAATAATTTTGTCCGGCTAGATTCGCGATTCCGCCCACTGTGCGCCGCGCCGTTAGGGTGACGAGCACCTTTGAGCAAAACATATTTTGACGCCCTTTTAAAATTTTAAACAAAAACTAATTCTGCTGAAATAAAGTTTACAAAGAAGGTGCCTTTGAATAAATATTTTTGCTGTTTTAGTCTCAAAAGCAATTCATTTTTAGTTATATCTATTTAAAAAATTACAGACAATTCGGGGCCTCTGTAATGAGGCGTGCGTTGCACAATCTGCACAACGAGAACCGACGGGCCTGATTCTTAATTAAGAACATAATTGAGATTATTATTAATATTCGACGTACGTTTTATCAATCACAGACTCCTAGATTACAACACTTTTGAGGCACATGTTGGAAAGTATAGATATTAAAACAACTTACTTAATATAAGCTTCATCCAATTCCTTACATTTTTCTTCTCTTTCTCTCTCGCTTAACTTTGTGTCATACGCCAACAGCATTGAATCATAATCGACTGCCTGTTGTCTTCGATTTAAATCTTTCAATTCTTCCAAAGACTCAAGCAATTCTATTTCATTCTTAGACTGTTTTGTGCGATTTTCCAGAAGTTTCATTGGATTACTTGCTTCTTCCTCTTTAAGTTCTTCTTCTTCACGTATAGCCTGCTCTTCAGCGAGTTTCAATGCCATAAAGTTTCTCGTCGCGCCTGCCTCTATTTCATAATCTGTATTCTTTGGATCTGTCTTAAAAGATATTTCTTGCAGGCACCTGGTGCACTAAATACAAAAATTCAAACTAAACACATTTTTTGCTACAACTCTTGGTAATTATTTACAAATTGCTTCAAGTGAATCAAAAGTCATAATTAACGCATTAATAATAAAACACTAATTTCTTTACAAAGTTACATTATACAGCGTGGCCCAACGAAAACGAAACAGACTGAATATCTCCCAAGAAAATTTTTGTTTGGAAAAACGTAAAAATAGGTCGATTTATAATCCCAGGGGGACACTTTTCTATCCTATACCCAACTGTCATACGTCATCCCCCTCCCTTCCAGCTCGCTAACCAATAGAATTTAAATAGGGAATGTACTATGAATGGCATATCATTGGAAAGATAATTTTATAGAGAATTCAGTAATGTGAATATGAATATTCGAAAATTTGATTTTAGCGCCCTCTTTCGGGGAAAAATTGTTACATAATCCAATGTGTGACATATCATATGAAAGCTAATTTTAATAGTAATTCAATGCGCTAATTGAAATTACGTAAATATATTGACAACTGACTAAAATAACTAAAAATAAGGATACTAAATTTGTGTGTTACGAACCCTATTTTTAGTTATTTTATATCTTTACGTAATTTCAATTAGCGCATTGAATTACTATTAAAATTAGCTGATATTATATGATATGTCACACTTTGGATTATGTAACAATTTTTTCCCCGATAGAGAGCGCTAAAATCAAATTTTCGGATATTCATATTCACATTACTGAATTCTCTATAAAATTACCTTTTCAATGATATGCCATTCATGGTACATTCCCTATTTAAATTCTATTATTTAGAGAGCTGGAAGGAAGGGGGATGACGTATGACAGTTGGGTAAAGGATAGAAAAGTGTCCCCCTGGGATTATAAATCGACCTATTTTTACGTTTTTTCAAACAAAAATTTTCTTGGGAGATATTCAGTCTGTTTCGTTTTCGTTGGGCCAGTACACTAATTTATTTTAATACCCAAGCGAACAGTTTTAAAGTCTAATGCGAACTATTTTCATTCACCGGCTCGCCTGCTTTTTTATACCTCGGGCTAATTTACGCGAAGCTCGTGGAAGCAGACAGAATGTCTTAGGTTTATTCTAGTATTTCTCGGGAAATTTCGCAGACTAAGGCGCACCGATTGTGACGCATGTAAAAAGAATAGTAAAAAGTAAGACAAATGTAGTTCAAATAGCTCCAAAAACAAATTTTATGAGATGATTCACACAGTTGTTTGGCATGTCAGTATTCTTGAAGTAAAATTCAAATTTAGTACTTGTAGTTACTTTTACTACAAGAATATTATTATGCCAAACAATTGTGTGAATATCTCATACAATTTGTTTCTGGAGCTATTTGAACTTTAATTCTGTTACTTTTTACTATACTTTTTTTTCTATGTACGCCTTGTTTTTCGAACACTGCGGATAAAACTCTTAACCAATTTCCCTAATTTTCGAATGCACTCCTGCTGTTTTGGGACCTAATCTTCTAATGCGATGTAAGCAAGCGATTGTATCACGTGCACGTGCGGTAATTTTTTACGTTATACCGGGGATCCCACGTCAGGTGCTCACCTTTCTAGAATTTTTATTTTTTAATCGATTTACACGAAATTTGGAAAGAATAAATTAAACAAAGAAATGAATTATCTGACATACTATCGAGCACGGTAGGACTTCCGGTTCTGCCGGAAGTGATGTCAACTTTCTTAATTTCTAAACACCCTACAATACAACTCGAATATAACGAGGGCTGAAGGGATCACAGTTTCTGCTCGTTATAGTACTCGTTAATATAATCGAAAAAATATACCCGAAAGTAACGGATAAATTCTATAAAATGGTTGAAAAAAATGTTTCAGAAAAATGCTCGGACATAGCAAAATGAGACTTACTGAAGCCGAAAGAATCGAAATTTTAATGAAGATTGGGTTTGGAGATAGAATTCGGACGCATGAAGAAGTTCGTATTCTGTTCAATAGAATTCACGCAAACCGTCCTCCAATACCGCAATCAACGGTAAGTTATAGACAGAAAATTTCGGATGTCACTGTCATTCATCTGACGTACACATAAAGGAATTTTTCAACTTTTACGTCAGTGGAATGACAGTGACATCTGAAATTTTCTGTCCGCAACTGTACATGTCCAAAACCGCGAAATTTGTTCTCAATTCGACTTACCGTTGACTGCGATACAAACAACTTGCAATTGTTTTTACCACTTATTGCTAGAGCCGTATCAACGCCTGCTCGAATATTGGCACTTTCATTTCAATACATTTTTGTTGATTTTGAAAAAGTTTTATTTACTGTATTCAGTACAAAAAATGCTATTAAATGAGGTATCGTAAGGAGTGGGGGGTTGAAAATTACAACTTTAAATGATGATTTATAAAAATCGACGTGTCCGAGCATTTTTCTGAAATATTTTTTCAACCATTTTATAGAATTTATCCGTTACTTTCGGGAAACTGTATACATATAAATACGAGACACGGGACTTTTCAATTTTTTGCTGTATTTGAGTTCTCGTTATAACCAGTGCTCGTTATAAACGAGTTTCACTATATATACAGTAAGTCCCTGCAGTGTGTTCTCGGGCAATATCTCGTAACTACTGAAGATTCAGAAAAATTTTCAACACATTTTCATTTTTCATTTTGGAGGTGTACAGGGTTCTTGTTTATATTTTGAACGGTACCTACACATTTTATTATTAGACATACCAAAAAATGTTAAATACAAAAGTTTTAGGGATTTACCCAAACCGCCAGAATATACTAAAAACAAAAACAAATGACGATCGGAAACCTAACAAAGGAATATCAAACTTTGTTATTTTAAATGGAACACTCAGTATATTTTTTCGAATTAAGAAAGATATTTTCCTCCTAATTCCAAAAATATGTAGTTTGTCTACACTTGGTTTCATAATTTTTTGTAATATTTAAGTTTGAACTTATTATTGTTTTGGCATATTTTGATAAATTTATTTTATATAGTACGTTTATTTGTCATAGTTGTTAGTGTTTTTTCTTATAAAATGTCCCAGATGAGCAGTCTTTTAATTATAATTAACACTTGTTACATAATAACATTTTTTGGTCCTCCGGCCAGAAACATTGATGTTGCATTCGTCAAAATCGTCCGGAAACAGCCCTATTGACGTACTAGGCCATCAAAAAAATTACCAAAATAATGTTGGCAATATTGGTAATCCGTTTACAACTGCGGTTGACATATGACAAGGCGTTTGATGTTGTAGCAAATATTAGGTGTATTGAATAATTTCTTTTAATTTGGAATTAAGTTTAGCTGAAAACTTCCTATATATAATACGTTGTAGCTTGTTTTATCAAACATGAGTATGACTTGCAAAGAGAAATTTCTTCATACGCTAATAAGACACGCTCATTGTAGTTGCTTGCAACCAAATTATCTGTACACCACTTCACAAATAATTCATTTTCCTTCCAATATCTGCTGGAAGATTTCTCAGGTAATAAAGAATTAATTGCATGTTTGGCAGCCTGAGTAATGTGTGCTGGAGTATCCATTGCACTTATTTAAATATGTATAAACAATAAAATGGACTTGAATAATATTTGGTTTTTATTAAATGTCAAAAAACTGTAGGTAACTTGATTTTTAATTCAAATTCAAAATCGTTTGGACATTGTGTTGCCAACCTGAATACATGTAACTTCCCTAGCGCAAACTATTTAGTTTTTTATTTTTGAACTTTTGAAACTATTTAAAATAGGTCGGACCAAAAAATAGTGTGTATAACGCGGCCCGAAACTGCTTTGCAAGTGCTCGCACTTGCAAAATGACAGTTTCTGGCCTAGTGATACAAATTACTATTGATTAATCAAAGTAATTTTTTTTTTATTTCAAACTTAAAAATAGCAAAAAGTATGAAATCAAATATAGACAAACTACATGTTTTTGGAATTAGCAAGAAAATATCTTTCATAATTCGAGAAAATATACTGAGTGTTCCATTTAAAATAACAAAGTTGATACTCATTTGTTAAGTGACCGATCGTCATTTGTTTCTTTTTTTAGCAAATTCTGGCGGTTCAGGTGAATCCCTAAAACTTTTATATTTAACATTTTTTGGTACGTCTAATAATAAAATGTGTAGATACCGTTCAAAATACAGGGTGAGTTTTTTTCGATGTTTAGCATTGGGATCTCGGAAACTAGCAGAGCTAGAGAGACGGTTAAATGGGGAAATATTTGTAGTTTTAGGAGCCCAGTTTAATGCAGCTTTTGTTTTTTTCTTAAAGTTCATGGCTGGCTAGATATTTTGAAAAAACTGATTATTTATAAATTCGTTAAATGCATATAGCTCGGTTATTCTTGATTTTAGAGAAAAGTTGCAAGACAAAAGTTGTACAGAATTATGTTCTTAATTAAACAGTCGAACTAATTTTTCCATATAAGCTCTTATTTTTCAGTTATGACATAAACGTCAGTTTTTATAAATGGAAACCATAGTAGGTCATGAGTGAAAAAGAAAGGCCTTTTTTTACCTTTTCAATTCAACGATGTAACGTTCGATATGGTTATTTAAAAAAACGACGGAGATACGGCAGCTTTTCTCTTTCAAAATTGTTAATATGGTTGGCCATGGAAACAAAAGTTTATTGACAAATGCAAATTATAAACGATGAGCAAATAAAAATTAGATTAGAGTAGGCGGTGCAAAGAAAATGTATGTCTGTGATTAAATAAAAGGTCAATACATTTGACAGTCCATGAATGTTTACATTAATTAATTCAGTTAATCACAAACATTGCACAGCCCACTCTAATCTGATTTTTATTTGCTCACTTATATTACTTTGACGTTTTGTTCGCCGTTTCTTTTTACATACGTTTCAGAATCAAAACTCTAATACCAATAATGGTTCAATATTTCAATAGCCTCCTAGGAGAACCTTCAACCTTTTAACAAATCTAAACTATCGAGAACAAAAATAAACTAAAAATATTTCTAAAGATGTTCGAAAAGACCACCATTATTTGCAATACATAAATTACACCTGTTTAAAATCGAATTTACTGCTTCCCTAGTAGAACGTCCGTCATTAGGGGCTATTCTGTAACTTATTAACAGGCTGTTAAAATTTAAGGGTACGTTAAAATTCAAAATAGAGTCTTGTGATTCACTGTTACTACGATAACTGTACTTTTTATTTAATCACAGATATACATTTTCTTTGCACCGCCTACTCTAATCTAATTTTTATTTGCTCATCGTTTATAATTTGCATTTGTCAATAAACTTTTGTTTCCATGGCCAACCATATTAACAATTTTGAAAGAGAAAAGCTGCCGTATCTCCGTCGTTTTTTTTTAATAACCATATGGAACGTTACATCGTTGAAAAGGTAAAAAAAGGCCTTTCTTTTTCACTCATGACCTACTATGGTTTCCATTTAAAAAAACTGACGTTTATGTCATAACTGAAAAATAAGAGCTTATATGGAAAAATTAGTTCGACTGTTTAATTAACATAATTTAACATAATTCTGTATAACTTTTGTCTTGCAACTTTTCTCTAAAATCAAGAATAACCGAGCTATATGCATTTAACGAATTTATAAAAAATCAATTTTTTCAAAATATCTAGCCAGCCATGAACTTTAAGAAAAAAACAAAAGCTGCATTAAACTGGGCTCCTAAAACTACAAATCTTTCCCCATTTAACCGTCTCTCTAGCTCCGCTAGTTTCCGAGATCCCAATGCTAAACATCGAAAAAAACTCACCCTGTATAAACAAAAACCCTGTACAACATAAAATTATTTTCATCTCTACAGAGTGAACCAAAACAGTGGCGCTTAGGATTTGAGGGGTGGGGGTTGAAAATTACATCTTTAAATGATGATTTAAAAATAAAAATCGATGAGTCCGAGCATTTTTCTGAAACATTTTTTTCAACCATTTTATAGAATTTATCCGTTATTTTCAGGAAACACTGTATACTTGTTTAATTTTCTAAAAAAAAACAAATATTCATATATAGGGAGGACCAAAAGTAATGGGACACAGAGCAATGGTAGATTCCTCAAAATATTACGATTTAGCAGAACTTACTTATACCAAAAGTTGATAATGAAAAAGATACAGACTATTAAAGTAAGAATTTTAATTTCAATTTTCCGTAATAATTCTTCAAATTTTTGACATATCGTCTTAAAAATTTAGATACGAGAGTTTCTAGGGACGAGAAATAATATTATGCAATTAATTTTGATATAGTGGATAGAGCGCGCTACGTATGCTGTTATTCTGCTCTTTAATATGCTCTAACTTTTTTGTGAGTAAGTTTATGAAACTTTTAATAAGAAAATATTGTTCCACTGTCTTTCCTTTACCAAAAAGGTACCTGTTTGATAGCGCTAAAGTTAACCATTTTCGAGATATTTGCTATTTTAGCTTTGAATGCAACGTGGTTTTTACGACAGTATAAGTGTTTTTCTTAAAAGAAAAATGAAAATAAATCTACATTCTTCGCTGTGATTATAATGACGTTATGTTGTTTACGAAATACTTGAACACACTTTTTATGACCGAACACATCTATTACTTCTCGAACAGAACGAAATCGAACAAAAACTACCGTAAAAACCATGTTCCAATCAAGATAAAATAGCAAATATCTCGAAAATGGTTAACTTTAGCGCTATCAAATAGGTATACCTTCTTGATGAAAATATCTGAAGATGACTTCCTCATATGCGCTATAATTTGAATCGCTATACCCCTTTTAGATTTTTGTTCTGTCGTAATCATTAACGGAGTTATGGATTTTATCCGCTACTTAGTTTCCACGCTGTATATCAGTTCGGTTCCGGTTTACGTTCCGGCAAAAATAGCGGTTTTTTCCGGTTTTCGGTTCCGTTCTGAATGATTAATTTTTAAATTTTTTAATATTTTTATTTATATTAAAAATGTATTATCGCATTAAATTCTCTTTCATGTTATGCCTAGTTTACACGAGCCTAGTACTTGTCATTAGTGCTTGTCACTATTTACTAAGTGACAAGTAACTCCCCCACCACGATTCTACTACGCAGTTGTCGCTTGCTGCAACGTGTAAACAGCCACAACAAGTGCTTAGTGACAAGTGAGCACACGTGCAATTCATTGATTGTTTGTTTTTCTTTCTTTTAAACAGTACGTTTTTAATATTAAATGATATAATATTTAACTTAATATTAATAGGCGTTTGATTTTAAGATCGCAGCGCTACCGTGGATAAATCTGAACCTCTGTAAGCTATAGGGAATTTTTGTAATGCACGTGTTTAAGTGCGTACTAATACAAATACAAAAGTTGATTTAATGTGAATGTCACATATAACACAATCCTGATACATCATACACTCAGGATCGACGCCAAAACATGATTTGTTGTGTAACATACAAGGGTTTGTTTAGTTGACACCAGGTGGCGAACGCTTAGCTGCAAACTCCTATATAGGCAGTTATTAAGAGCAATCTTACGAAATAACTCCATATACGAAAACCATTAAAACGGGCGAATTCGTAGAGACTTTATTTCTGAATATAATTAATTCATTTTTTTTTCCTGTATACCTGACAACTAGCACTACAAAGTGACCATAGGAAATTTCTCTATCATCATCTGGTAATTAAGAAAAAAATAATTAACATTGAAAAATTGTAGTTGAACTTTACAGCGATAGTAAAAATACTTCCAGATGGAATTTTGAAAAACGCGTTGGTCACTTTGTACATTGAAGTTTTGTTAACAAATCAGTGAAAACAGCTTTTAAAAATATGTAACCATAATTAAGTTATGAAGTCGCCCGATTTGTATGTTTTTAGTGAATTATTTCTGTAAGGCGTGAATATATTCTCCCCACCTTAAGAGCTGGGGGCGGTAACAAAATAGACAATCACGTGATCTTTTTTCACGGCCTGAGAATATAAGGTCTGTTTGTTATCCTGCACTGGTGTACACCAATGCATACTTTTTCGCAAAACACTCTTTAATGCAACTTGAAATGTTTGTGAGGTATGTCAGTATGAATGAGTATGATTCGTATTAATACATTATCAATGAATTTAGGCTTCATTAAAGTATATTTCGTAAAAAAAGTGTACACTAGTGCACACCAGTGCAGGATAACAAACAGACCTATATTTTGCGTTCCGATTTTTAGGGGTTATTGCGCATGATCTCAAATACGATTAAGGCGGGTAATTTAAACATATTTAAGTTTGTGCACTGCTTTTTCCAGTACGTTTTCGGTATTTTAATGTTTATTTATACATGCACTGAGGTCTAGCAACAAGTACATTTCTTGTTAGTCAAGAAAAGATCAACTTCACTATCTCTAAATAGTATTCAAAGGTACGGCTTTTTCCACGGTTGGAGAAAAAGGTATTTTTAGCCGGCTAAATTACATCACTAGGAAAATTACATTTTTATAGAATTATCGTTTTGCCTATTCTGACGTACAACTTTTTTGTGTGAACTTTCGCGTCCTGGCATTCTTCGTTGATTAAACCTAAAAGAAAAATTTTGAGACGCATTTCATTTCGAAAACATTATTTTGTGTAACTAACTTTTGCATGAACTCCTTTTTCTCGTTATTAATTTAAATGCACTCCTTAAAATTTGAAGTGGAACACTTACATTTTTTTCTTTTTTTTTGTAAATTTGTGTTTGACTCAACTTATGTGTATTAGAAGCGAAATAGTAAAAATATAAAAATGTACATTTAAATAGAGTTCAAAAAAAGTTCAAATGAAGTTAGCAATAACTTTCAGCAATAAAAAAAATTCTAAAACTATACCAAAACAGTTTCAGTATTTACATATTAGTATAGAAATCTACTAATTAAGTAATGTTCAATAACTTAAAATGAATATTTTTAGAAATTGATTCGAAATTGACCTATCAAGTAATTTTGCGTTAGGCGTACTTAACTTCTTCAAAAATGATAGCGTTGTCTTATTTTTAAATCAAATATTTTTAGACGAATATAATCTATTAATAACGGGCTTTCGATAGTGTAAAAACAAAAAGGGACATATTTTTTGTTCGGCCACAATAAAATCTTAAACTTTCGTTCCGCATACTCCAGGACCTTAAAAATCTAAGGTGATTTGAAAACTTGTTCAAAATAAGTATGTAATTGAAAATAAAAAGATACACAATGCTTTTTTTACAGTACTAAACGCCTCTTATTGATTTATTTAAAATTATATAATTATATAAAAAATAAGACAACAATGTCATTTTTGAGAAAAACGAAACGTGCGTCCTGAACTAAAGTTTAGGATTTAATTGTGGCCGAACAAAAAATACGTCCCTTTTTGTTTTTACACTATCAAAAGCCCCTTATTGATAGATTATTTTCGTCTAAAAATATTTGATTTAAAAATAGGACAACGCTGTCATTTTTGAAAAAGTTGAGTACGCCTCGCGCAACATTACTCGATAGGTCAATTTCGAATCAGTTTCTAAAAATATTCATTTTAAGTTATTGAATATTACTTAATTAGTAGATTTTTATACTAATACACAAATACTGAAACTGTTTTGGTATTATTTTAGAATTTTTTTTATTGCTGAAAGTTATTGCTAACTTCATACCGGTTTCAAAAGAAATAAACTTTTATGATATTTTCTTAAACTGTGGCCTTTTCTTCAATCAAAAATTGCAAGATGCGAAATACTTTTACATTCTGGATTTCTAGTTATTTATGTACCAAGGTGGCAAAGTGGCACTTTATCAAACGAGTTTGCAAATTGCGAGCCAAGGCGAAGCCGCGGTGAGCAAGCTAACGAGGTCGATAAAGACATATCCGGAATATCTGAGTTATTCTTATTCATAAATTAAGCATAGGAAGTGTGAATGATAGGAAGCTTCTTTAGTTACTTATTCAATGGATTGACAAAGTGCTAATTAATTACTGCACATGTTAACCCAATAATGCCACAGATTTATATTAAGGCTGCGTTTAGTTGATAGACGTCAAAGTTTAAGGAGCTCGGGCGGACTGTTTTCTAAACGGAACTCATACCCATCGTAGTTGCCTAATGGTGGCATCTCACATCACGACCACCGTGACCACTCAGCTGATTAGTCAGAAAACATAAAATAACTACGGACTAAACGAAATCGACAACGTCGCCCATGAACTAAACGCAGCCTATAACAGATACGAAACTTGCCGATTTGATTATTTTCAAATAAGGCATCGTAGAATGGGTGTTATCAGTTTGATGTTAATGTTAAATTTTAGTGTAATACATATTATTTTGCATATTACATATGCTATGCAATAATAAATAGTAGGACAATAAATACGCAAATTCATGAAAGAGATTTATTGAAAACATATCATCGAAAAACTTTACCATATGAGCTTCTGCAAAATATTTTTACTCAAAAATGTCCAATAAATTTTAATAAATACTAACCTCTTGCCTCCACAGAGGCAGAGAAGTTGTTGTACTTTATTCAAAATTGCTCTACTCAAGATTAAAAAATCAGATTCACATCGAAGGTGCCGATATGTTTCGTATCTGCTATAATATTAATTTGTGGCAATACGACAATACTGAATAATAATATGTTATTAAATTTATGAAGAATATTATCATTAAAATCATAAATTATTATGTGTCTAGAAGATATTTTTGTGCCTACAGAATTTGTTTATTTTGCTTTCAGAAGGAATTTTAATAAATGTAACTCTGCCTGTAATTCCTCTGGCTTGTTTAAACAATTGGTTGGTGTGGTATTACTGTCAGTTCCAAACCCGGATAAAGAAGGATGGTTTCGTATTTATTTATTTTCTATTGAATAATTATTAATTAATAATATATTAATTAACTTTTGCCAAAATACATAGAATGTTTTCAACTAATTCTGTTTTTTAACAGTAATTACTTATTACATAGAAAATTGAATTTGCCAAATTTTTTTTGAAATAATTAAAACTTTAAGATTCTACGTGTTACTTTTTAAAATTTATTTCCATTTTTTATTATATGTACAATTGTACATACATACATTATACAAAATTTTCTTTGTTGCTGTACACAGAATATTATTGTTTGTTTCTTTTTATAATATTGAATAAAATTTTGTAATACCATTTCTGGATTTTATTTTGTGTATGATCCTGTTTGTAATAATTTTTCTTTCTTTTTTTGGCTGTTTTTTTTTTGAAGCGATTTTATTTAATGAAATACTCAGTCTTTCTTTTGTACACTTTAATCCATAGTAGGTACTTTCGAATCCGGCTGGGCTCATCTTCAGTAATAAAAAGCGAAGGTAGAACTCACCATCGTATGATGACGAAGACGAGCCCGCTCGGATTCGAAAGTACCTACTGGATTAAAGTGTACAAGAAAAAAATGACAGTATTTCACTAAATATAATATAAGTCGCATGGTATTTACTGAGTATCTACACGTTTTCAAAATTTATTGGGAAAATTCAAATAATATGCATGCGCAAAAGAAATCACTAGTGTTGTTATAGACGCGAGTGGTTACGACTAGAGCTCTCTACTTCACGTACGAGCCCAGAATCATATCATTTGGCCCAAGTTAAGATTTTACAAGTCACGTTTTAAATAATTTTGTTTTACAAACCTAAAGAAGTATTTCAGATTAATGTCTCTTAATCATAATTTTCAAGGTTCTCAACAATATTTCAAACAGTTTTAGCAATAATAAATGTCTATAAATTAAATTAACACTTACACTGTCCATATAGCAACTTCATTTATATCGCTATATGTCCACCACAAAGATTTTTCAGCCCCATATATGGGTCACGCGACTCTTTTAAAAACAGAACGGTATCAGACATCTCAATAATTTTTTTTCAAATGGTCTTCTCCTTGAGTCCCTTGAAAATCAGATGGTTATTATTTTCACGTCCAAGTAATACATTTTTAGAAATGAGAACCATAATTCTGACCCACATATGAGTCACGGACTTGTGGTTCAAGAGCAGCATGAACCACATATGGATCATTGGATAGTGAACGTATTAAATTATTTAAAAAAGTTATCTGTAAAATGTAAAATGGGCCAAACGATATGATTCTGGGCTCGTATATGTCAGTACGTGTATAGGGACCATGCACATGCCTGCGTTCAGCGCCGCCTGGCGATGATTTATGCATTAGTGGTATGAAAACATTGTTTTTAGGTTAATACACCTGTGAGACGTTGAAGTGACGTTATTAACGTCACTCTGTAATTTTTTATTTTGCAATTACAATGGATGTTGAAATATATTTTAAAATCTTGTTTATGTAAGTGGACGACCAGCTGGTAGTGGCCGGCCATCAGGCGCAGTCACCCTATGCATAACTTCAATAGCCAAGCGAAAATTTTGGTATTTGCGGAAGAAATTTTGCATGGCATTGATGATCAATAAAATTTTTGGTTGTGCGCAGATTTGTTGTTATTTCTTGTAATTGTATTAAAAATATTTAGGGCTTTTTCTAAATTTACTCAAATCTTGCAACAAGTTTTATTGTTTGATAATCTGTACAATTTCTAAATATGCACAAATCCTGCATGGTGTCACTAATAGATGTGAAAATATATAACAAATTGAATTCTATTGTTTATGAGCACAGTATTTCAGAAAACACAGAAGATCGGCAGTTGATTATTGCTGGACATGTGCGTTTTCCGTTATTTCTAAATTTTTCGTTTCAAATACGGTGGATTTTAAATCTCCGTACACAAATTTATGGAAATTTGCCTAACTGGAACGTGTTCTTTGCTCTTTTACACCCATTTGTATAAATAAAATGGGTAACGAGAGTGACTCATAGAATTAATGTAAAAGTGCTCTAAATTAAACAAAAATCTGAGTACAAACCTCAATTTAAGAAACATCACTAATATAATCAGTCTTTTAACACAATTAACACAAAGTATTCTAGTTAAATAGTATAAAACATGTTCCACATGCATTTGACATGAAGTCGGTCTGATGATCGGTTGGGGCTATTTAAATTGACTTCTTCACATGAAACGCATACCATCAGTATCCTGACCGTAAATGTATTCACATTACGAAGACCAACCATCCGTTAATCATCAACTGCATTTGAAACTGGCCTACATTTGTTGACTTGCTTTGCGACTTCTATTCATGAAATTCTTCAAACTTTCATTTCATCTGAGTCTCCTACACATTTTTCGAATAGAGTACGTTGTACGTAATGACTAATCGATATTGAAATCTATGAATCACTTTCAAAACTGCATACAAACTTAAATGTTTCAATCCATATATATTTTCTTACTACTGTCTGGATAATTGTAAAATTTAACATTCTTCCTGTTACTACAACTCTTATGACAATTTACAGTTGTAGTACATAATAAGTATTTGACCTTCTGGTATGAAATTAATTACAAAATTCAAGTTCAAATGTACACTGAGCATTTGAAATGACAGATGTACATTTGAACTGTCATCATACTGTCACTCGTGTTTTCATACCACTTATGCAAAATATGGCCATTGGTGGCGCTGTCATCGCATGTGCATGGTCCCTATACGTGTACTACACGAATCATGATCTTAGTCCGTGTAATTTTAAATACACGGGTACCCGTGAATTTTAATTTCACGGGTACACGTGTAGTTATATTACACTGTATTTAATACAAAAACACATCCGTTGCTAGGTAACCTGGATTTGAACGTATCGAACGGACCCGTGTATTAAAATACACCTGTAATTAATTGTATTTAATTCGCGTGTACACGTGTACCTTCAATACATTTCAAAACCGTAGACTCTAGTTACGACCTACCTATTGAAAATTTGAAATGCTGCAAAAATATTAAAAATCAAAATACAATCAAAGTTATGATTTTCTCGAATTACTTGATCGCATTAGAACGAAAATACACGATTCATAGGTTTCTAGATTGAAGAGTTTCTTTTTAGTTGTCATAGAAACCAAAATTACAATATGATACATATTCAGACTCGTAATGATCTGCAGCTTCCGAATGTGCAAAAATAAAAAGCGAGCAAATAAAAATCAGATTAGGGTAGGCGGTGCAAAGAAAATGTATGTCTGTGATTAACTGAATTAATTAATCTAATAATTCATGGGCTGTCAAATTTATTGACGTTTCATTTAAGCACAGACATACATTTTCTTTGCAGCGCCTGCTATAATCTGATTTTTATTTGCTCACAGGTTATATAGGGTGTATGTTGAAAAATTCATTTTTTCGTTTAATTTATTCTTCCCAAAGTTCAAGTAAATCGATTACAAAATAAAAATTCTAGAAGGGTGAGCACATGAGGTGAGATACCAGGTATATTTCACAATATGCTGTTTAATTAGTTTCTTTTAATGTTTGTTTATCACAATTTAAACAATACATAACATATTTCTTTTTTAATTGAGAATAACTATATTTTATTGAAAAATGAATATTTTTTTTTATATACACCGTGATTCAAAAGGACCGCACCATCACTTAGGTGGTTTTCAGACCCACTTATTTGTTCTCAAAAGTGTAAATAAAAATTTTCTAGATGATTTTTTTACGAAGATATAGGCTTTCAAAGTTACGAAACTGATGGTGATTTTATAGTAATTAGATAATGTAACTTTATGTTTTTATAAATGAAAGGTGTAGATAAACGCCTCTAAAATTATCCTTGCTAATAAAACATAATATTTATTAAGTAATAAAGCAGGAAAAGTCTTTTGAAATGTTAACATTATTTTAGAAGTAAAGCCGGCAACGGTGCACCGAAAATTCGGTTTTACTATGGTTACCATAGTGTGACCTGACAAATAAAATTTATCAATGATGTTCACATTTTGAAAGTCAAATTTTTTGATTGATTTGAAGAATTTATTCAAATTCAAAATGTTTACTTTAAATGAATACTGTGATATGTATCTTCTTCAGGGAGAGAGTGGTGGAAACTTTCGACGCGCTGCAGCAGCTTATGCTGAACGATACCGTGAACGTAGACATCCAGACAAAAATGTTTTTCAACGGCTTGATCAGTGTCATGTATCATCGGTATCATGAAGTGATAGGTAGGCCACGCTCCGCCAGAACTCCCCAAGTCGAGGAAGCTGTTCTACAAGTCGTTGAAGACAATCCTAACGTCAGCATTCGAGATATTGGACGATATTTAAACGTAAATTACAATGTTATTCGGCGTGTATTAAAAACAGAAGGTTACCATTCTTTCGACTATACAAAAGTTTAAGCTCTGTGTGAAGCTGATTTTCCTCTTCGTATTAACTTTTGCCATTGGATGCTGGATCAAATCAACCAACTCTTTCATTATTTTTTTTTACTTAAGAACTTTAGAATAGCTGAAGAAAGTAGGATATTAAGAACCACAGTTAAGAATTGACATTTATTATTATGTCAAATTTTATTTCCAAACGTTTTGACAAACCAGCGCATATGCAGTTGTCAACAAAAAAGAGGGTACCTATGATCTATAATTTCAAATTTGTAAGTGCATCTACAAGGTGCAGCGTTGCCTATTTGCGTTATTTTTAAACATTCATATCTTAAAAACTATTCATGGCAAAAAAATTCTAAAAACATATTTGTGCTCCTGTTAATGGTCTGTATTTACACCGAAGCGATGGTGCGACCCTTTTGAATCACGCTGTATGTATAGAGATACTTACAAATATTTCTCACAATACTCATATCGTGGTACACAAATTAATGCATTTCAGCACAACGTTTCCTTAGGAACTTCGTACTTCCCTGTATATATGTATACATAAAATGAAGTAAAACATTAAAAAGAAAAAAACTAAATGAAATACTGTTCTGAAATACAGAACAAAATAACGAGTGTTCAATTAAAAAAACTGTCTAGATAGCTGTGAAATTATTCTGAACGTATAGCGTAGGGTTCTTCACACGACTAGTGTCACATGCATTTCTAACCTCACTTTAACTCAAAGAAAACATTTCAAAAATAAAGATTTATTACTGTAACTTATAAAACTTTTTACAACAATTATAATAAATCCTGAAAGTGTGTACCTTCTTCTTGAAAACATTTTACGGTTCTATGCTTAATTGTTTTAATTTAATCAGGTTTTTTCAAGACAGGAGATTCCTTCAGTTCTTGAATTTTATTAGCAATCCGCTGTCTTAGGTCATTTAAATCAGCAACTGATGTGGTAAATATGGAGTTCTTTATGTAAGGCCACAAGGAAAATCACAAACGGTTAAATCACAGGACCTCGGAGGTCAAGGAATTAGTGTTTCGACTAATGATTCTGTCTCCAAAAACTTCTTCAAAGCACCTTGCCACAGAATATGTCCAATTTCCATCAATTTTTGCACAGAAATTTACAAAATACTTGCCAAAATATTCCAAAAAAAAACTTTGAACAGCTTTCGAGTTTTGTTGACACAAGGTTAACCGCCGTCAACTTGTCAAAGTTGAAATATAAATGAAGTTAATCATGACATACATTCCTGACAACAAAAGCGTGTCACAGCCTTCTTGACCATTTTTTTTTATTGAACGCTCGTTACATATTACAAAACCACATGTAAAGCGCTCGCTGTTTCCAAGGTCAGGTCCTTAAACAGCAGGATTACCCTTACATAGTTCATAGTTGTACTGGTGCAAAATGTGAGCTTCATACAGGGCATCTCAGAGAGTTTTGCACTTTTATTTTATCTGTAGCTTTAAAGTCTGTTGAGATATAATTGCCCGATTGTTTACAATGAGTAAAGCAAATCTTGGAAATTTAATCTCTGAATTGACATATGTCACAATGGTACGGTTTGATGTCCAACAACTTGCGTTTTGTGTTCGCTAATTTTATGAATTAAATCATTCTTACATTGCAGTTCGACGTGAGTTTCATAGTCATTATGCTCTTCACAACGTCGATCAAGCACCTTTGTACCAATCTAATCAGCTCCTGGATACAGAAACTTGAAAAAAGTGGTTTGACTGAAAATATTCGCCCTCCTGGATTCCCACGAAGTGGGTGCACGAATCAAAACATTGACCATGTTCGTGCTATATTGGCACAAGATCCACCCTGATCAGTACGAAAACAAGCTTCGGTTTTGAAGTTACATAGGTCTACTGTTTTTCGCATGTAAGGCATCCCTTGGAAGAGTGCCAGTGGCGAAATGGGCGACATATGGATGTTATAATTTTCCATATATTCATTTCCAATAAATGTAGTTTTAAGTTCTAAATAAAGTTCGTTAAGAAAACTGATGTTAGCTGAGCAAAATTAGAAAGAAAAGTGCAAACTCTGCGAGACACCCTGTACTTCAACTTGTAACACTTGTAAATATTTACCAGTTCTACTTACTTTAATGTAAAAACGATAGATTCTTATTCCTAAATAATCCTCGTTCTCAACGTCTTCCTTACGAGCATTAAATTTTTTGCCTTTATAAATGTATTCGCCACAGGTAGCACATCTCATGTTAAATGGCGCCATCAGCCTCACTGTGTACTGCCTATTTTTGGGAAGTTTCATGCGAGGTATCTTGGACGGATCAAAATCCGGAGGATAATATTTCTAAACGAGGGAATATTTAGGTTAGATGTAAATTGAGTTAGGTCTTGCGTTCGCACTTGAAAAACAATATACTTACGTTTAAAACCTTTCTTTCTGACATGTTTAGCGCGAAATAAACCTTTTTATAAAAGAAATACCTAAATAATGACAAAATGACAGCCAAACGTTACAACAATAAAGACACAACATAACCTAGACGTGGACGCCTCAATGATCTGGGAGGTCGTAGATAGACAGTGGTCGCGTTCGCCAGAACCAAGCGCTCACGCAGCATTCGTCTGTGATTGGGCGCATTCAGGGACGCTCAGCGGCTGAGAGGCTAAGTAAGCAATTTCCCTGAATGAACAAGACCGCTGAAAGAAAGCCGCTGAGATATTTACTCAGCGCATAAATTATAGGCTCAGTTCCTCAGCGCTATCAAAAAATGTGGTGGGAGCATAATTTAAATTTACCGGTTGAGTCAGTATTCAATTTTTCCAGTCGATGATTGGTCAGCTAGTTTATTCTGACCATTGACTTGACGATTTTGTGCAAATTGACGGGATTGACCGTTTTTTTAACTCGCCCATATAGTAAGTCAAGCATGTGAGACAGCTGCTATTCAGAACTTCGTTCAGGGAATCACTGTGTGCTGACACTTAGAAAACGCTGACTAAATTACAGCTTAGCTAAGCCGCTGAGCGTCCCTGAATGCGCCCATTGGCTTATTTCAAAAAAATTCAAAAAATCCACCAATCACAGATGAATGCTACTTGAGCGATTATTCTGATGAACGCGGCCAGTGCCTTATGTTTCCTGTATTCTCGATTGATATCAGCATGTGAGTGAAATAGCGAATATCTGTGAGTAATTTTGGCTCATGTATCCGACAAGGATGTCACTTGAAGCCTATATCACGTGACTTAGAATGAGCAATGCTTTTTAAACGGGTGTATTTACCATCTCACTCTTGAGTTAATATCAATTCCTCTTTCTCTGCAGGGAATCTGTTTGTTTGCTTTGCGCAGCAATGCTGCAATGAATGTCCTTCGGCCATATAAGCCATTCCAGAGAGTCACGAAAATTTTTATAGCTGAGTCAAAGTCATTAAACACCACAAACATCCATGGCTACTGGTAGGATTCTAACCTACGCCGCCGAGCGACACGACTTGCAAAGTCGGCTAGGCTACCGCTGTGCCACCCTGCGGCTGCGACCCGCAGGGAATCTGGCTACTTGATAAATCTGTGAGCCGCCTAGACAGCAGAGTTGCCAACAACCGCGGAACGAAATAATCCATTAAAAAAAGCTAAAAATGGCTAAACTGTAAATAAGAGAGAGATATCGCCATCGGTAAAGCGTATAACGCTTACGTTCGTAAATTACGCAAAGCAGTATTGTGTAAACGTATTGCAGTATTTACTTCCTATATTACAGTTATTGGTACATTGAATACCGCGATAGACAAATACCTATATCTTATAAGTTTTAACTTAACTTTGGTAATCCTGCACCACTGCACTTTAGTGCACCCAAAATGCGCATGCGTTAAATTTGCGTTCTGATTTGCTGAAAACTGACCACCAATTCAAATTTATTTCCATTGTTGTCAAGTTGTTCCATTAATGACGGATGCAAAATTACAACCTGCGACTTCTTGCAGATGTAAAAGACAGCGTTGTAATATTATTACATAGAACTAGTGTTTAGTTTTAGAAGTATGTAATATTACAACGCCAGTAAGTAACAGGTTGTAATTTTGCACTCGACATTAATGAAACAACTTGCCAACAATGGAAATAAATTTGAATTGGCGGTCAGTTTTCAGAAAATCAGAACGCACATTTAACACATGCGCATTTTGGGTGCACTAAAGTGCAGGATTACCCTTAATTTTTTATATTTGTGCGAAATAAAATTTTTATTAAATTCTCAAAAACACAAGCTTTTTGTCTAAAACTAAGTGGTAAACACATGTAAACAAAAGCCCGCCGTCAGAAGTTACAACAGTGCGTATGTGGACTGGGGCCCAATTGGTACATTTGGTACTAGACGTGAGTCGTTCAGGAATGATTCGTTCAAAATGAACGAATCTTTGTAAAACTCGAAGGAATCAATTCTCTATTCCGAAAAGATTCGACTCTTTTGATTCTTCGAGTCCCTCGACTCGAAGTTCGGAGATGTACTGAATGCATCGTATGAATCATCTCAAATGCGAAAAGATTCGAACCTCCTTTAATTCCTTCGAGTCGTAATGCGGAAATATACTGGATTAACCGAATGAATCATTCAATTTAGAACACATACGAGCTTTAGTTTCTGCCGAGTTTCCGCGCACTTTGAATTGATTTTTTTGTCCGAAATACATCGGAATTCAATAAATAAAATTGATTTATAAAATAGTTTAATTATATAATTTTGCGAATCTTAAATACATTGAAATTCATTTAATTCTACCAGTTTATTTTTCTATGATGTGATAGGCAATTTTTTATAAAATATTTCTTTTATAAAAAGTAACGACAGGTGATTACCTTTTATTAGGGTTGTAAAATGTCCGGACATTTATTTTTTGGACAGGACACGAATTTAAATTTAAATGTCAGACACTGTCCTGTTAAAATTTCATATTGAAAATCAACTTCGAATTTTTTACTGCAAATAAAGAATTTTTTCAAAAATATGCCGCTTCTATATTGTACTTTTAAGGCTTTTTCGGAAACTCGCTCGTGTTACCCCGGTTAATTTATTTTCTCACTCTTACATGCACGGGAAACAGAGTCGTTGTTTCTCATATTTCTACATACCCGGGTTATGCTCCGAGCGAATTTCCGAAAAGGCCTTTAGCAAACAATTAAAATTCGAAAAACAAATATTATAAAAATACACACAAATTGTAACTACCATTTGCCAGCACCTTGTCACATTTGACGTTGTTACAGAATTGTCAGGAAAAGGTAAAAATATGCGCCACATTTTTAAAATTAATGCGGATTCAGAATTCACGGACAGTATCCATGACACTTTGATGACAAATAGTATTTGTCCTGTCCAGACAATTGTCATTTTTGACATTTGTCCGAAAGACATTTATATTCACTCACAACCCTACCTTTTATAAAAGATTTGGTACTTTTAAAATAGTATGACGGAAGGTAAATTTCTATGGTGCGTTTCTGCAACGAAATTAAAAATTATATCCTAGAAAAATATGTAAATATTAAATTTTATTAAATTAAATATATTTTATAAAACATTTTACAAAAAATCTTTGTCAAAGAACTTTTATAGTGAAATACTGGCCTAAAACAGGCTTTAATTACAAGATCAAAATATCAAAAATAAACTTTGAAGTTAAAAATTTTATTTTAAAAAGAAAAAAAATTAATATTAAAAAAATTAAAACTTTTGTAAAATCATAGGTTATTTCAATTACAAATTTTGAAAAGTACTCGTTATTTACCTATGGTTTTTTTTTTTAAATTAAAATGTGTAAGGAAATTCCGATAACGTCAATGATATAAAAAAATGAAGAAATTTTATTCTAGACTTTTGAAGCTCATTGTAGGAATAACTCATATAATTTTGCCCTGCTTTTTTCGTGATTGTGGGGTGTTTATTTTTCATGTGTCTAATTAAATTTGTTGTAAAACCACTTTTTATTGAAGGCAATGTTTTGCATAAATCACATTTTAGCTTTATCGGTAAATATTTTAGAATAAATATTCTTATATTCCAAATAAAACTTCTTTCGAGCTCATTAATTACCGACAAAACTGTTGTGTATCACAAACTACGGTTGCATCAACAACTCTCCCCCGAAAATATCTGAGAGTAATTCAAATTCTAACAATGGGGACAGTTTCGTTTGGGATAAAGACTTGTGACTCCTTCCTGTCTGTGAATGATTCTTTGCGAACGAATGCTGCTACGGACGGAATAGAGTTCGCAACTCGTGCGGAACTGAATCATTTCTGAACGATTCCTTATGAACGAGTCTTCTTGCGGAATCGAATCAAAGGAATCGATTCAGCAAAAAGAATCGAACTTCCCATGTCTATTTGGTACATGGGTACATTTGAACTTGAATATTGTAATGTATTTCAATACCAGGAAGCTCAAGTATTATGTACTACAATCGTAAATTATCATAAGAGTGATATTATTCCCATGCAATGAGTCTCAAGAAATGTTTTCATATCACTAATTCACAAATCACCACGCCAGGCGGCGCTGAACGCCTGAATGCATGTGCATGGCGCCTATAACACTATACAAATCGGTCGGGAATTGCGTCATTTTGACGTCATGTCGCATACGATAATTGTCGAGTGTTTTCAATAATTGGGTCCCAGTCCCGCATGCGCACTGTTGTAACTCATAGGCGTAGATACTAGTTTTATTTAATGAATTAATTCAATATAATTAACTAATTAGTTAAATTAATAATTCTATTTCGAAATGAATAATCTATTATTATTTCAATTAACACTATATTTTTTGTAATATTCGATTTTTGCCTCCATTTAATGAACTCCGCCTATGTGCATTAGGGATGAGTAAACAGTACCCCACCTTTCCTTCCCGCCGCAAGATCTGTTGATGTTGCTTTCAAACAAACCGTCCTAGTTTGCAGTGGCATTACCAGTCTATCTTGATTAACCGTCGTTGTGTCAAACCTACCGCTTATAATAAATCTTATGTCTTTATTTTGTAGACATTTATCCATTTTGGCATTATCAATTTCTTCCCTACATGTGAAATACTCCGTATGTAGCCATTTTCATTAACACTGGATACAATATTTTTATCTTGCAAGTCAAAAATCGAGGTTATGTAGTACACAACGCTCGTTTTTACCGCAAAAAATAGAACAAAATTCAATACCCAGCGTTATCGCCAGCCTTACGCGCGGCTTTGAAGTCCCATTTGAATTAACCAATCACAATAACTATCGCGCTTAACGCTAAAGCTGGATTTACATGGAGCGTTGAGCGCGTCAAAACGCCGGGCGTACTGTATTCTTATTGGCTACTGCTCTCTACGGCACTAACGGCACTAACCAATGGGAGTACAGTGCGCCCGGCGTATTTACGCGCTCAACGCTCCATGTAAATCCAGCTTAACGCGTAAAGCTGGATTAAAGCTGGATTTACATGGAGCGTTGAGCGCGTTAAAACGCCGGGCTTTTTGTACTCTCATTAGCTACTGCTCTTTACGTAACGATCACTAACCAATGGGAGGACAATACGCCCGGCGTTTTGACGTGCTCAACGCTCCATGTAAATCCAGCTGACGCGTGACACAAAACGCACCTTTTTTACACTTGTGTAAAAATTTACTTGTATAAAAGTCACGGTCGACTTGTAACTTGTATATTACAGGTGTAATTTCCAGAAATTTAAGAGCGATTTACACGAACAAGTTTTTCTTTTGAAGCGGCTTTAAAAGTGACACTAAAAGTACACCTACAAGTTTTTCTTGTAAATTCTCTTGCTTGTGTAAAACTGCCAACTTTAAAGCGAATGTAAATATAAACATGATAAGAAGCAAATAAGAACATAACCTTTGAAAGTGGAAGGGACAGGACAGTCTTCCATTGCCGCATTTTATTTCACAAACTATAAAGATACAAGCTTCTAATTGTCGGAATTAAAGGTTATAACAAATCACACGTTGTAAAGTTAAGTTGGTATATCGTGAAATCGGTAAATTGCGCAAACCGTCAACTTTTACAGAAACTTGTAGAAAATAGCGCTTGTTCCAGTTTTTCTGTAAAAGTTTTCTTGTACAAGTAAACTTTTAAGCAATTAGTTGTTTCTTTCTAATGCATGCAAATATTAGAGAGACAAAACTTTTAATGTCACTTGCAAAGAAAAACTTGTTCGTGTAAATCGCCCTTTAAACTTGTGAGAAGTTACCTTTTTACAAGCGCATACACTTGTATTACATGTCTTGTATCTTTTGAGAAACAGGGCCCAGAGGGGCTATTCTCAAATATCAGGTGATGACATTAGACATCGACAATTGTCGAAGGGTAGAGTCGCACGAGTTTTGTTTTCTCTATTCTCAAACACTGCTCGACAGTGAAAATCGTATGCGACTCCAATTGTCGATGAAGTGATTTGGCATCGTTGTATATTAGTTCAATTGAGTAACAGTCAGCTGATAATTTCACAATTTGAAGTTGGCAAATCTGAAATTTAATCACTTGCAAACATTTTTAGTTTATTACATTTCAACAAAAGTTTTGAATAACACTGACTTAGGTATAAGGTCTGTTCACTGTGGAACTGATTCGAACTGTTCAAAGCAGGCACTCATCTAACTTTTTATATGTTAATATTAAAATGCAATCGGCTAAATTTACTTAAAAAGTACTGAGCAATTAAATTCTTTACATAATTGTATGATTAAATGATTATATGATTAAATAAGTACATCCTTTTTCCTCAAGTTTTAAAGATGAACCATGTCTGCTTTCTACAAAGGTCTGAGTACCTACTTCAATAAGATCCACAATAACGTCTTTTGTTAAACGAAGTTTTTTAAAATTTTGCATCAGCCATACCAAAGGCATTTTTATATACATGTTTTTCTCGTTCGTATATCATAGCTATTTCATATTCTGCTCTAAATTTTGTATAATAAATAACTCTTCTGCCATTTTTAATGGCACGAAATCGATACACACACAAAATGAATACAGTAACGACGACAATAACCCATTCGGTTTCGTACACTACATACAAATAAATACATACAACTTTTAACCACTCTATAATACCTATCTCTACTAAAAATGTCGAAAAATTATCGTATACGACATTTGAGAATTAACATCCGTAGACATTCGGGCAATGTCGTGTTCGACATAAGTATTCGTCAATTTGAGAATAGCCCGCCTTCCCCTTGGCCATTAGACAGCAAATATTTTCAGCTGTGACGTCACGGTAAAGGGGCAACTGTCAAACACATAAATTTATTTCACTTAAAAATTTCAAACTTATTTAATAAAAATGTAAGTTTTCTTTAATTTATATTACTTTTCTTAACACTACGTGTCTGTAGTTTACACGTAATGTTAAGAAATGCGTTAATGTTAAGAAAATGTGTTTAAGTAAATGAGTTTTAAAAATAAGGTTAAACGTTAAAAATTTCCGAGGAAAATCATTACAGATCTGTATGATACTTTCCATCGGACAAAAAACACTTTATTGAAGCAATGATTCTGCCTTGTATTGGTATTAATTTATCCAAATATTAAACTCTTCTCATTATTTTCACGGAACCATTCTGTTATCTTAATGCTTGGCTCCAACTACTTAAACCAACGAGCTTTACGTTGTTTTGCTGATTTTCGCTTTAAAACGCTTTAACAATAAGTTTAGTGATGTTTTATAATAATGAGCGTCTAAATAAAAACCTGGTCAAGTGGGTTATGAACGAGAATTTATCCATTGCATTTACATGGCAGAATTACTAAATGTAGCCTACTTGACCAGGTTTTTATTTAGACACAAGTTATAATTTGAACAATATGAGACCGTATAAGACTATAAAATTCGAATACCTGAAAAATTACGAATTCCTCTTCATATGAATTCAACAATTACCTCCAGTTTCATAATGGAATTTAAAGGAGACTTTAAAATTAAAGTCACATTCAGATATGTAAACAAATGTGTTTTCATATTTGTCTTGACATCTGAAGGTGACTTTACATTTAAAATCTCCTTTAAATTCGATTATGAAACTGAGCCTTACATAATTATGGACAATCAACAAGATCAATTTTTTTTGCCAATTTTCCAAACTAGCATTGACACCAATAATTTTCCTGTACGGCTGCGGAATCTGGGAAGAAGCTAGAAAAAGTCAAATAATTTCTGAAAACAGCTAAATTTGCCGCTAGCCGCCAGATGAAATTTTACCCACTAATAGAATACTAGATCGACTCTCGAAAAGACCAAATGCGGATTCTGTAAGCTCGATTTGAATCGTCCGCCATTTTTAGACGATAATGCGGTTCTGTAAGGGTATCGGATCGAGTCGCTATCGAGTTGCAGCAGAGAGATTTTTCGGCAATGAAAAATTTTTGTAAGAGGATATCGTAGTATCGTAGGGTTGTTCGGTTCTAAAGAAAAAATCGGTTTTAGGTTTACCGGTTTATTTTTCAACAGGTTTAACTGGATCAGGTTTAACTGAATTGAAATAACCGGTTTACCGGTTAACTGATGATAGTAGCGAGTTATCGCAACCATCACGTTAACTTACGGTAAACGTTAAAATTACGTGGCCCCAATCATTTTCCATTGGATCACATGACCTTAACGTTTACCGTAAGTTAACGTGATGGTTGCGATAACTCAGTAGATGCGGAAAAACCCATTTTTAGCAAGAAATAAACCACAAACTTCCAAAAACAATAGTGTGTCAACAGAATGATTTGATTACGGCGATTTTTGAAAGCCAGTCAGTCTCATGCGTCACAGCCTGGCGCGACATAGTTTCGAAGCTTCCGTAGAAACAGCCGTCGCCGTACTTCGAGAGGATTCCGGCTGCAGAATAAATTAGAACAGACATTCTGGAATCCCGGAGAAACTTCACGAACAAACAGCTCGACTTATAAAAGCAAGCGACTGGGTAAATTCCATTAGACTTTAAAAACTGTTCGCTCGGCTATTGAAATAAATAATGTAACTTTGTAAATAAATTAAGTGTTAATTAAGTATTTCGTGTTGTTTTAAAATAAAAATTAATCGAACCTTAAAAGCGTAACAGTGGGTCAGGTTTGAGGTTCGTGGTAATAAATAAACAATTAAATTGAATTAAATTTAAACAAATTAATAAATAAAGTGTAGTGTCGGAAAAAAAACAATGGCTACAACGAAAGCATTGTTAAAAGACTTAAAAGTGACCAAAATGAAAACCGATTTAGAAGAATGCGAATTGGAAGTTTCTGGAAAGAAATCTATTTTGCAAGAGAGACCATACCAAGCGGTACTAGAAGCAGGGGAGGATCCGGAAGCCTTTCTTTTTGAAATCACGGGCGGTCCTGCAGATTAAGTAAGATAATCAAAGATGTATTGCTGGAACAATCCAAAAGTTTAGACGAGAAATTTTGGTAATAATCTAGAAACTTAAATTAAATTGAATTAAATTTAAACAAATTAATAAATAAAGTGTAGTGTCGGAAAAAAAACAATGGCTACAACGAAAGCATTGTTAAAAGACTTAAAAGTGACCAAATTGAAAACCGATTTAGAAGAATGCGAATTGGAAGTTTCTGGAAAGAAATCTATTTTGTAAGAGAGACCATACCAAGCGGTACTAGAAGCAGGGGAGGATCCGGAAGCCTTTCTTTTTGAAATCACGGGCGGTCCTGCAGATTAAGTAAGATAATCAAAGATGAATTGCTGGAACAATCCAAAAGTTTAGACGAGAAATTTTGGTAATAATCTAGAAACTTAGATGAGAAACTTCGAGAACAATCTGAAAATTTGAAATATGATCTAGATAAATTAATGGAATATTCTAGAAACACGGAAGAAAATGTAAAAATTTTAGAAGAGAAACTTGAAAATAAATTAATACAACAGTCGAGAAATCTGGAAAGTAAATTCCTAGAACAATGTGGAAATTTAGAGACTAAATTAAAAGAACAATCTGAAAATTTGAAGGATGAATTTCTAGAGGAATCAAAAGGGCTCGAAAATAAACTAGTCGTAAAAATATCAGAAGAGACAAGGAATCTGCAGGAAAATGTGGAAGAAATACTATTCCAGCAAGATAATAAAATTAAGAATCTCGAGCAAATCATGGCAGGGTTGCGAATATTCCGGGATCCGTCACCAGCAGAAATACCAGGAAATAATGAGGCCCACACTGTGGTAGGACCAGCGGAAACTTCGAAATTGAAAATAAAACAACCGACGTTCAATGGGAAGTCTTCTTGGCCTAACTACTTCAAACAATTTGAAGCAGTAGCAAAGGCGAACGGATGGACGGCAAGTGAAAAAACCACTTCGTTAATGCGCAGCTGAGAAACCGTTACCAGAAATCTGGAGAGAGTCTTCAGGAATTCGATGTTGACGTAGCGCGCCTAGCCCGGTTGGCATATCCTGCAGCTCCTGAAGAATTCCTGTAATGTTTGACGGTGCAGACCTTCGTGGATGGAATCCGTGACAACCAACAGGCATTAAGAACGGCCCACCCCGAGACATCCAAGAACGCACTGGCCTACGCTTTGGAATACAAGGCGGCAAAACGAGTCTCAAGAGGACATGTCAAGGTGCAAGCTGCCAAGGACTCCCGAGAGGAGGAACCCGCCAGCGTCAAGGTGCGATCTGCTGCAGAGGAGTGGCCCAAGGATTATACGACCGCGGAAGATGTTCGCCGAATTATGGAACAATTCTTGAGGCAGAAGAATCCGCTGGTGTGTTGGAATTGCCAGAAAGAGGGACATGTTCGCAGGCGGTGTCCTAAGGCCAGGCAGGCCAGGCAAAGACAAAAACCATGAAAGTGATAGCCCTGTTTCGATTAACCAGCAGTGTCTTCGTGGATGCCAAGGGTTTCAATTGGATCTGAAGCGTGGCGTGATGGCGGTTAACAACGAGGAGTTGGTTCTACATCAACGAGAAGACGTGGCCGCTCGAGTTGTTCTCGCCGAGGATGTCGTATTACCCAGCAGAACCGAGGTCATAGTCGACGCAAACCTGAACGGCGCGGCGCGCCCATGGAACTGCATTCAGATCAAGGAAGGAATTTTGAATCGGCTTTGTTTAAGAACGTGTATACTCTGCTCGGCGTCTGGAAAACTAGAACCACTGCACTTCACTTGCAGTCGGACGGAATGGTGGAAAGATTCAACAGAACTATCAACCGACTCCAGCAAAAGTGGTATTTGGGCGAAAGCCAAGACTGCCCTGTGACTTGAAGTTCGGCGTGAAGCCTGGCGAAGTCCCTGCCGACGAAGACTACGTGAGTGGTCTACGCAGAAAAATGGACGACATTCACAATCAAGTGCGTCACAATAGCCGTCCTCCATTTACATTCACTTCACTCAAAATCAAATCGATTTGATTTTGAACTGAATTGATTTTAAAGTGAACAGAGAGGCTCTTAAAGGAATGACGTTTTGGAAGTAAAATTAACATAACCTCAAAATACGTATAAAATCACATGAAACTGATAACTGATTTAGAAAACCAGCTTGATCAGTACGGGGTGCGGGAGGGGAAACTCAATCACTTCGTCATCACTGATCGCCAATTGAATAACTGTAAATGGAATGTAATCAGTGATTTTTAAGTGAATTTGAATCGATTCGCGTTCAAATAGGCTGTAAATGGAGGACTGCTAATATGCAGATGGCCAGCGACCGAATGAAGGAGCATTATGACATCAACGCTCAGAATGGGGGATACCAACCTGGAGCGCTGGTCTGGCTTTATAATCCTCAAAGGCGTCGAGGTTTGTCCCCAAAATTGCAGACTTCTTGGGAAGGTCCTTACAAAGTGATGAAACGGATCAACGATGTCATCTACTGCATCAAGAAGATTCCGTATGGCAAGCCCAAAGTGATCCACTTCAACCGGATGGCTCCTTACAACGGAGAAGAAAATGAAGGGACAGTACAAATGATGCAAGGTTCCGAAGTGAACTTCGAAACCTTTATGTCTCATCACGCTACAAGGAGTAAGGCACGATTCGGAGTGACCACAGAGGAACTCCGAAGACAGTATCCCATGGTGGGCAAGAGCCTGCGGATCATAGACACGGAAGCGGATCAAAGACGACACGTGTACTACTTAGTCACCAAGAGGACTTCAAGCGGTAAGCTTGACTATCGCAATATTTGGGGAGCTTTATGGAGCCTGAAGAGACAGTTGGTAGAAGGCAAGGAGACGAAATTAGCCATTCCTAAGTTGGGTTGCGGACCAGACGGGCTGGACTGGAGGGTCATTCGAAGCATGATAGAAGTCATCTTCAACGGAACGGGAATTGAAGTCCTAGTCTGCAGTGACCACCCAAAGGCAGCTGTCGGCAGACTACGGAAGACTACTAAGGAAACCGTGGACTGCTATTTCTTCCAGACCGGAAGTTGTAAAAAGGGGCCAGCATTAGGGTGGTCAAAAAACCAAACTTTGAGATAATCTTACCTAATAGCAAAATTATGTTGCCTTTTAGTGATATTATGACACCTACGAAATATTTTTGAATTTAATTAATATTTAGAGGGTGCGTCTTACGTTTGAATTTTTGAAATTATACAAGAAAGGCCATATAGTATGCCATGAAAAGTTCGTATTTGTAATAATAATAACAGAGTTATCATCAAAACTGTATACTAAAAGGGCAAGAGAAGGTGGATAAAGTTAAAACTCGAATCGATAGCAGGAAAAGTTTCAATATTGAATGATTTTCATTAATTTTTCTGTTGTATTATTTTTTTAATTGTTAATAAATGATTATTTTATTCTAAAAACCCTATTTTCCTTGAGACATTTATGTTATATGATTACCAGAATATATTCAAGTTATACGTACTTCCAAGGCAAAGCGCAACCTGAAGATGAGGTGCTATTTACTTTAAATTCTAGCATTACACTGTTTTCATGTAAAGGCAACATAATTTTGCTATTAAAAATCAACAGCGCAATATTCGTTTTTTTCCATACAAAAATGACCCACCCATCACACACACTCCATCAAGGCTATCATGAGGAACGTTCTGAGACGAAACGTTTTTAAGAAGGGGACAGTGTTATGATTCGTCGACACTTCTCGGACGCCAGTCAGTATCATGCGTCACAGCCTGGCACGACATAGTCTCGAAGCTTCTGCAGAAACAGCCGTCACCGTCACTTCGAGAGAATTCCGGCTGCAGAATAAATTAGAACAGACATTCTGGGATCCCGGAGAAACAGCTC